>VWZT01006311.1:1236826-1464522 GCA_013397055.1 Pachycephala philippinensis
GGGGCGGCTCGTGGCGGTGCCTCCCCGCGGGCGGGGGCGGGCGGCATCGTCCCCCGGGGCAGCCACGGCTCGGCTTGGTTTCGTTGAGCCTTTTGGCCTCACTGCAGCATGTTTTAGTGGCAGAAGCGTCCAGGAGCGCAGCATCCCTGCGGGTGTCCAGCCGCTGGCCCGCACCTGCACGGGCTGGGGAGTGCCTCCAAAGCAGGTTTGGACGCTCCTGTTCAGCCAGGGATACTATACTGTGCTTACTGCGTTGCCACGGTTTTTTACTTTCCAGAATTAGCAGTGCTTCAAAAGTGTGTGGGAGAGGGGTGTGAAAACGAGTTACCCCTAGTATTAGGCTGGAAACGGGAAACTCCCAGTGTAATCCTGGTTTGGTCAGTAATCATCACGCTTGTGGCCAAGGGTAGAGCAGTGAACCGTGCTAACACGTGCACGGCTAAGGGCATCTACCCCACGGGGGAGTGACCAGTGTTAATTCTGTTTTGTTGGAAGGTGCTTTGAGTTTGCAAACAGACTTCAAAGCGTTTAGACCATTGTATCTATCACTTGTGTTTCAGTTGATACTGTGTGGCTGTCCCACACTCACCACAGTGTTCCAAACAGCACAAGAAATGAGCCCTATGAACTATGTTTTTGGCATTGACTGATGTGTTCTGTTTCTTCCTGAAGCTTTTAATTTTTAATTTGGGAAAAACTTCTGCCAGGTTGTTGCACGTTGATTACAGACATGTAAGATGAGTAGGAGCCTTGTTGGAAGCAGTGTGATGTTTCGATTGAGTGGGAACTTCATGCAGCACATAACAATGGATCTTGTTAAGAGCTCACTAAGTGCAGCGCACCTGTGTTAAGTCCTTTCATAAAAGGTGAAGAGTGTTTTGTTTTGGTGCAGACAAGTACTGGTTATCTAGTAAATTTTGTCACTCAATTTTAGGAGTTTCCTACATGCCTGAGCAGCAGCAATCACAGTAGTTTAAGCAGTTACTATGAATATATGCAATGACATTAGGGGGTGAGTCTCATACCACTGTTCACATCATCTCAGTATTTGTGTCGCCTGTTGGCCTCGCTGAAGGGAACACTGAGGGCTGATGTTGGTGTGATGCCTGAGATATGTTTTTCATTTTTAGATGTTTTGCATCCTTATAACCTGAACAAAAGCAAAAGAGTCTCTTCACATTTGCTATTTGGCACTTGCCGCTGTTGCCCATTAGAGCAAAGCAATATTAAGTGTTGGTCTCACATGACCTATGAATACCAGGTTGGTTTGAAAGTTCGAGGTAGGACTTAAGATCAGTGCAAATATTGCTGGTCTGGTTCAAGTGGTAACTGGTAGGAAATGGTAGTTTTTGTGGCTTTCTGACAGGACTGTGCTGACTGTCACCATACATTATTTGTGACCAAATGTACACAAATGTACACAGCCACACCTTTTCTTAGTTCTGGCATGTGCTTGCAAGAGCCTTCTTTTTGCAGATGGCTCTTGTTACCCTGGGAATCCGTATCTGCTTAGGACAGCGTTGTTGTTGTTGTGAGTTCTTCAGGAGGGGATTTTGCCAGAGGATGCAACATGTTCTGCAGTTAAAAGTCACTTAGCTGGGAGCCTCACTGTTACCTCCCACCTGTGCGGTGCTGACATTAAGAAGTAAGTGTGAGAGAAGATCCTTGGTCAGTGTGTGGGTAAATAATGAATATATGAAGGGTATGAGAAGGCAGGTCTGGTGGGGAGCAGTGTCATAACTGCTTGCTTAAAGGTTTTTTCCAAATGCACTTCTTTCCTTTTGCAGTGGACAACTTGTTTAGTTGAACTGGGTGTCACCTTTAACATAAAAGCTGTGGCAATGCTCTCTCTGATGGTGTTAGGTACATACCTGCTGTGATTATGCTGTTCAGTGAAAGATCTGGATGTGGAAGACCTGATACGAGAACTGGCTGAAAAATACTATGCAGATGTTTTTAAGGGCAGCATTGTGAAAAGTAGTGTGTAATAGAGTAATTGCTGTTTGAAGTTGGTTCTTATTTCCCAAAATTAGGATTGGATTGAGGAGGCACAGCTTCTTCTGGGAGGCAAGGGAAGAATCAGGTTGTAATTATATGGGGAGTTTGAGCCATGGCTGTTCCTTCTCCCTTCCCACTGTATTGCTTTGTTGGTTGCTTGTAGCTTTCTCAGACATTAACCCTTGGGACTCCTATTTCCCAGGCTAGATTTCTTGCCATAAACTGAAACTTTCCTTGCAAAATTCAGCCCAACTAGCTCATCTGTTAAGTGTGCTAAGGAAGGAAACCGAACAATGTTTTGTTCATATTAAATCATTTTTACAGCTATTTTTTGACATGTGTTTGTACCTTTTTTTGCTTTGGAGGTAAAACTTAGGATTGGGAGGAGAATTGTTACATGTAGGTTGTACCTTATGCCATTCCTAAGAAAACCTGCCTGGAGCTGAGTGACTTACGGGACTGCTTGCACATGCCTGAGAAAGTTGTTGAGCACCTTCAGTCAAACCGTTCATCTGAAAATTTCACATGCAGTAAGGGTGCTTTGCCTGCCTTTCCCAGCAAGCAGAGCAGGCTGTGCCTCCTTGGCCAGCTTCCCCTGTGCTCCTTCTGGCAGCTGAGGCTGTTCAGGCTGCAGGTGAGAGCAGGGAGGTTGTGGTTGTGGGTTCTCCTGTTGGTGTCTGAGCAAGTGAAAGGTGAAGGAAAAGCTACTTGGTGTGTTTGCAGGTACAGCAGAGAGGAGAAAACGTCTGGAGCTGGGAGGGGAAAGGTGAAGCTGCAGGTGTCACAACAAGGGCTGGGGAAGGCTGCACTAAGTACTCTTGCTTTACTCTCCATCTCTTTCATGGGTTATTATTTACACTTTTAATCTCAGAAATGCCAAAGGGACTGCACGTGCTTTTTTTTTTTCTCCATAGAGCAGTCTTCCACCCCACCCCAAAGGCTAAAACTATCTGGATAATGCTTGTTTTATCCATTCTGGAATTTTCTGTTGTTGCAGTCTACAAGACAATGACCCCAAATGTTGGCTGTTCATCTCCTAATAGGTAAAACGATTGTTGCTGCTTTGATGCAAACTAGCTAACTCTACTGTCCTTTTCCCTGCTCCCCTGTCCGTCCCTGCCAGCTGCCTCCAAGTTGTTCAGGCATTAGATTCTGAAGTATTTTTAGTCTCTTTCAAGTGTAATTATTTCTCTAACATTAAGGATACTGGCTGAAATAATCATGTTGTTTCCCAAATTTAATTGAAAAACATTCCTCTTTCACCCACAGCATTCCTCTACACTCTCCAATCCCATTGCCTTCCCTGTCATGTATTCTTGGCTGTTTCCAAACAGCTGGCCCTGCCCTAGCTCTCTTCTTTTTTTGCTGTTAGAAGTGCTGTATTTTCAGTGCAGCTCTATATGCTTTCCTGCCCAAACTTTTACCTCTACTTTAGAGAACTGGGTACTGTTGTGTGAGTCTAGCCTAGCTGGTGACTCTTTGGTGCTTGGATCCTCTGATGAGTGGACTTTTATGCTGTATCTGGAAGGCCACCTTGCTGCAGATGCCGAGTTGGGAAACACCAGCCCATGACATGGAGAAATTGAGGGGAGAGAGCAGTGTAGCCCTAAGGCGTTCTCCTCCTGCTTAGAGTTTTGCATGCACAGATGTGGTGGGCTGGCCCTGGCTAGACACCAGGTGCCCACCAGAGCCACCCTCTCACTCTCCTCCTCAGCTAGATAGGGGAGAAAAAAATACAGCAAAAGGCTCGTGAGTCAAGATAAGGGCAGAAAGAGATCACTCATCAGTTACTGTCATGGGCAAAACAGACTCAACTTGGGCAAATTAGTTTTATTTATTACCAATCAAATCAGAGTAGGATAATAGGAAATAAAACCTAAATCTTAAAACACTTTTCCCTAACCCCTCCCTTCTTCCTGGGCTTAGCTTTACTCCCCATTTCTCTACCTCCTCCCCACAGCAGCACAGGGGTATGAGAATGGAGGTTTTTGCCAGTTCATTGCATGTTGTCTTTGCTGCTACTTCCTCTGCAGAGTAGGTTCCTATATCCACTCTTGTCTCAGGTATCCTCACTCCTCTCTCTGGCTGCAGTTGTGCAAGTTTTATTCCTGTTCCTAAATGAATTATCCCAGAGGTGCTGCCATTGCCAGTGATGGGCTTGGCCTTGGCCAGCAGCAGGTCCATCTTGGAGCTGGCTGGCACTGGCTCTGTCACACATGGGGGAAGCTCTCAGCAGCTTCTCGGAGGAACCACCCCTGTAGCCCCCTGCTGCCAAAACCCTGCACACAAACCCAAGACAAGAAACGAGCAGATGTTGTGGGTGTGCTGTGGATCCTGCTTTTGGGTTGCTGTGAGAAGGCTCCTCAAATGAGCAGGGGTTTTGAAGACGAACTGTTGCTAGCTTGTGTTCCGAGTATATAGTCAAAAAATATTCCAAAAAGGAAGCCATTAGATGTCGGCTCTGGAGAAACAGGAAATGCTGTAGCAGGATAGTAGAATGAATCCAGGTATCTTGCTTTGATCTCCAAAGCTTCAAAGCTTCATTTCCATTTTGTTGATGACTCTGAGAACTCCTGAATGTAAGTGCTAATAACACCGAATAGAATATGTGTAGTGTAAGCAAGTGGTAACTTGGCTCACTTGAGCTTTGATGCTGACTGTTTCACCCTCTGCATGAGTGGTTTGGGGTTTTTCGGTGATGTAAGAAAATGGAAAACAGTACAATGGGAATGCAGCACAAGGGCATCTAGAAGGTTGTTAGACCTTTTGCCTGTTAAAGCAAAACACTTCTAAGGGTAGAGCTAAACTTTTGTGTGGTTCTCAAGAAAATACACATGATGGTAAACAGAAAATTACTCATGTCGTTCTTGTACTATATACATGGGTTTTCTTTTTGTTGGGATACTGCTTGCTTTTTAAATTTATTTCTTTGATAGTTTTCAATAGTTACGTTCTTTTTCTCAATTTAAAAACTTAAAGTGGAACAACAGAAACACAGCAATTCATAAAATGATAGGATATCCTGAGCTGGAAGAGACCCACAAGGGTGTGAAAACAAGACTTGTACAGTTAAATTAAGCTTCTAGGGGCACGTTGTTTCCAGAACAGAAGAATAGAAGTTTCTGTAGTTTTGGGTCAGCACCAAGGTAAATACCAGCATGTTAAGTAAGTTTTCCATGCTTTGTGGGTATTACTGTAGACAGACTAGTGCATTTCTTACTGTATGCACACACCAGTTTTTCCCCCTACCTAATTATTTGCCAAAATTGAGCCTGTGTCTCCACATACTTGCATATTTGCAGTTCTCCTGTTTAACGAGACCACAAGCTTATAATTAATGGGTTTGGGTGTTTCTCTTTTGTTTTCCTGGCTTAAAAACTGAAACTGAATGATTTATAAACAAATTCATATGATTATGAGGTACTACCTGGACGTTTTTAGCACATGGTTTTCACATGTAGTTAATGTCTAAACTGGTTTTTGAATGTGGTTTAAATTTGAAAATAAAACAGGACATTACAGGGTGAAGATGATGCTGATTTTTAATAGCAACTGTAGGGAGATCATAAATTTCCTTAGATAACACTTGTAAATAGAGAATTATAGCTCTTAAATAAAATGCAGCAAGCAGCTGTGGAGTGGGAATGTTATTTGACCAACATCTTCAGTATGTTGCATTGTTTCAGGAATACTTTATAATAGCTAAAACTTTTATATTCATTAGGACTGTACAATTTTCCTGACTTCATAAATACATGAGTGCAACTACTGAAAGTAAATGTACTTGAATATTCTTCTGAACAAGTAACTGTATAATAGCTTGTTTGTGAAGAAAGTGGAGTTTTTTTCCAGTTTATTGAAGCTCTGAAAGTGAATCTGTTCACTACTGATTATTACGTGAATAAAGTCACATAAGCTTTAAAAAATAATTTTGGTGTCCAGTGATATGGAAGAGAAATAGATATTATTTTCCAAAACTAATTTGATTCTAGGTTTAACCTCTGTGCCAAGTTTCAATGAGAACTAATTATTGTGTTTGATTGACAGAGTTATGAAATACGCTTAAGAGATGAGAGCAAAAAGGAGGGGAAAGCTGTTCATGGGACCTGGGCTGTGACTAGAGGAGAGACTGGGGGTTGCTGACATGAGATAATGGGGAACTTGAGGTACAGGCTGGGGAGCACTTGTAGATACTGGTATGGGAAGGAGATGGGAATGAGAGAGAAATTACTTGGGCGACGCAGAACTATGGCAGGATGATGTACATAGAGAGAATTGCAAGGTGTTTGTGATCTGAGGGGAACTGGGCTGGTGATATTGGAAAGGGTGAGTATATAGAAATGTGGAGAGCCTGGATATACACAAGGAGTTTGTTCTAGAGGTGCTCGTTTTGCAGGGTACTGCAGTTTTCTGAAGGTGTTTTTACTTCTGTATTTTTCTTTTGATCTTTATTACAGGGATGGACACTCTGCTTGGGAAGCACATGTGTTCCTTACTTGTTATTGGATTTTATTTATTTTTTTTTTAGTATTTGGATGTTCTGCTGACCTTAACAGGATGATTTGCTTAGCAAGACAAGCAGAATTTACCTCCAGCTCTTCTTTCCTGAATTCTTTTGATATTTTTTGAATTGTAGTATCCCTGTCACAACCACAGCAGTAAACCACAGGTACAAATCGGAATTAAGTAGAAGATAAATAAGAATGAGTGAATTTTAACATTAAAAACCCCTTGATTTTATAAAATACGTACAATAAAAGGAGAACTATATTCACATAGGTTTTTTTTAACTGCAGCATTTTCTTCTTTACACTCTACTACTTGGACAGTTATAAATTTGATTTGGGTTCATTAGTTTAATAATTTGTCTTATGGATTAGTAAGTATAGATTATCTTACTTTTTTTTAAAATTTGAAGAATATATTGTAAAAGAAAACTTCAAGTGACAAAACTATTGTGGTTTGTTACAGGAGATCTTGTGGTTTTCATTTTGTGGTAAGAGCTGCAACACAAATATATTAATACTAGCAAATATGTCTGAATTCCCAACTTATCAGAATGCTAAAATCTGGCTTTTTGTCATCTGTATGTGATCTGATGTGTTAGAGTACCTGTTTGTAGAAGTGAATAGCATTATTCTATTTTTACATAATTCTGGGCCTTTGATAAATGATGATTATGACGATTATTATTTTGACTACATGAAATAGAGATGGTAAAGGAGGGATGTTGGTAACTTAAAAAAAGATTCACAAGTTTAACAGCTTTACTCTCTGCTTACAGAAATGATGGGAAATTTAACAAAAGCCAAGGTGTGAACAGATAAAGGAGATTTAAATAAGCCTGGCACTCTTAACTAACTAAAAGATGTCTTGATATATGTCTTTCTGATCATGTTTGACATATCTAGGTCATGTTCTCTGAAGACTATTATTAGAGAGTTAACCTTGGGTAATTGCGAAGTGTATTTTCTTCAGAGTAATTTTTGATCAGGTAGATGAGACAGTGGAAATTTGTGTATGTTCAAGTGCTTGTAATAATTTGGGAGTCTAGTTAGAAGATCTGGTGTCAGCCACCCGAGCTGGAAGGTGAAATGTACTGTTCCATGGTGTATCACAGAAGATTTACCTGTGCACATGTTGTCAACTGTTGGAAAATTCTATTTTTTTGGAAGCTGGGAATGTGGAAGAAATGACCTGTTAAATTTCCAAAGAAGATATGCTTCAGGAGGATGTTGTGCACTTTACAGCTAGCAGAGCTGTTGAAGTGTACTTGCACATTTGAACTCTCTGATGATTTGTTATATAATGGAGGAATGTAGAGTCTGGGAATATCTACAGTTTTAATTGACTGTGTTTCTTCTTATTCTGTCTCAGCCCATCCCCTCCAGCCTGTGTAGGCTGGACATTTTTAACCCACTAGGGTACATGCTTTCTTTGAAATACAGAATCTGTGTGAGTAAAAAAATGGGAATTACCTAGCAGCCTTGGTTCCTGTCTAGTTTCAGCGGTCTGACTTTCAGTGTGATGCACAAATATTTGTTAAGATATAGCTATAGGGTAGGAACTCCATAAGATGGATTTGCCAGTCAATAAAATACTTAACTAGTATTTTTTGACTGCCTTTCCTTCAGTGGCACAGTTCCCTGAAGGAATAAAGGGCTTGAAGCTGGAGTGGAGGAGACTAAGCCGGTCTGACTGTATGGGTTCCTTCTGCTCTTACTTCACGGAACTGTAGAATTAAAACCAAACCAAAACAAACCCTCCCATCATCCTCCTCACAAGATACTGCATGTCTGTACATCACCAGTAACATTCACGTAAATGCTGTGCCTAGGGTTGGGTGTCTTGATTGAGAGAGTAAAAGAACCTCAGGAAGTGTACATGGGAGGTAGAAGGTTGAGTTTGTTTCTCCTCTTACAGCACATCTCAGCCGGGGTCTTCTTCTTTGTCAGTTTTTGGGGGACTGCAAAGGAGTGGAAGGGAGATGGGGAGCTTGAAACACCGTGGCTGGAGCTGAGGCTCGTTTCAGGTCTGACCTGAGCTTCCTGTGCTGTGTGAGATGCAAAGAAACCGCGAGTGACAGCTGATGTGTGTCAGTGAGGGAATCTTTTAGATTAAAACACTGGATGGTAATTAATCTTCAGCCAGCTGGCCTTCATTTTGAAGAGAAGATTGCTGCGTTAGAAAAGAGAATTTTAACCCCTAGAGAGCAGGAAACGTGACAGGGGAGATGTTTTGGCTTCAGAGACAAACTCAGAGCTTGGAAGCCTTCTGGATGTGCTGCAGGGGAGTGCTGGTGTTCAGATGCTTAGGCACTTTGCTGAAATACCTTGAAAATTGCTAGAGCAAGGAGACAATGGTCTTCCAGTAACTCCCAGTTTGGTTTGATGGTTCCTGTGCAAGTGATGGACAAGGTATTTGGGAGTCACTGTCAGCTGTGATGCTAGAGCCTTCACACAGATATTGAAATAGGAGAAATACAGAAGCTCTTCTCTTTCCTGGAGAACGTACAGGTGCAGCAATGCCCTTTGCTGTGGCTGCCATGTCACAGGGCTGGTAAAGTCTGCCAGCCTTCCCTGTATGGTACAATGTGCTTTTTCACAGTACTTGGTCTCTGTGGTGATAGCCAGAGAAGTAAAGGTTGGGTACTTGCTGTTCCACTTCTGACTCACGCAGGTGCTGTAGGTAAGTGATGGTGGCATTGGCTGAGTGGTCTCTGAAAAATGGGATTAATTTTCATTTCCTCAGAAAAGTTTGTGGTGACGTAATTACTGATTCCTCTCCTGCAATTCCTGATCACAATTTCTGAATTACTTGTTACTTCAAAACAGCAAATGTGGCATTTATGGAGTAGAATGTTACATAATAATGAGGACATGAACTAACAAGTTGTTTACTTAGTTGAGGCTAAGACAATGTTATCTTACTTTTTTTCCTATTTTGGAATTTATCCACAAAGATTTTCCTTTCATAGTACAGTTGTATTTCCTGGAAATGACCAACAGCAGGTAGCTCAGCTGCACAGTCCTTGAAAGAGGTGGGACAGCTCAGCTTGCCACAGGATTCAAAATGACTCTTAGATGTCAGTAAGGTAATGCATTCCTTGTTTTGGTGGGAATGAAGATCTGTACCATGGCTGCATGAAGGAAAGAATGAGCAATACCCAGCTTTTTGCAGTGATGGTAAATTCAAATGGAACCACTTTCATTTGGGGAAAGTGAAAGCAACTAATTGAAATCTTTAGGAGGACAAAAATATATTTTAAACAGGTGGGAAACTGCATTGTTAAAATTGAAAAAATTGCCTCTCTCTAACCTGCACCGTTTACCCTGTTTCTCTTTTTGACTTTGCTGGCAAAGCACAGGCACACTGTACCATCCCTTCATGCTTTGCTACGTGACAGTATTTTTAGCATTTGGTCTACTTTTCTGTGTTGAAGATCACAGCTGATTTTTTTTCTTAATAGTGTCAACTAAACCACAAAATAAAAAATACTTGTTTCTCCTAATAAAACAGGGAAATGCAGGAGTACTAAATAGTTAGTTGCTTGATTGCATATATAAAATGAAATACAGGTAAGGAAACCTCAGCTTAGATGCACTGAAAACTGTTGCAAACAAAGGAAATTTTTATCTACTGTGTGGGAATCCCCAAAAGCAGGCTGGCTGGCACATCTGGGGTGGGGTCCTGCAGGAGCTTTGGGCAGATGTTACCAGCTTGCCTTACTGCAGAGGGGGGTCTCACCTCAGCTGCCTTCACCCCCATCTGCCTGCTCCACTGTTCCGGTGTGCTGTTCCATACCACTAAATGGGAACTGTAGTTAGGCTGGCCTATTCTTTAGTAACTGTTTGTATTTCCTCTTTTTGCACATAATGGCATTCAGATTTCTGAGAAACAGCAAAACAAAATGTATAAAGAGGAATCTAGTTTGTTTAGGAAGCTGTATGTTGAAAACTGTAAATATTTTTTCTTGTTGAAAGTTAATATTTGTTCTACTGTCAGTATTTTGGAAATAATCTTGTATTCTGTTGACTTTGTCATCATCTTGTGAGCATGATGCATAACGTTCTTGAATGCCTTGGATATCTTGATATGGGTGGACAGCCATGTGTGATTTACATCTATCTTACCAGTCTGAGATCAAAACACAGGCAGATGAAACTAAATAGAAGAGCAGTGATGGAAGCCAAACAGCTCCAAGTCATCCCTTGTCCTTTTCCAGCTGCTGTGCACACTCCCTCCTCCCACAGCTGCTTCTTGGGAGCAGAAGTTAAGGAACGGGTGCACTGTGTATGAACGTTGTACTTTAAACATGTAAATGGTGAACTTTTCTCTTCAAGGGTTTAACAGAGCTGATCAATTCATATGCAAGGCAGTCTTGAATCCTTTAAACAATTTAAGAGTTCTTAAAAGTGAAACAAAACTCTCAAATGTATTTAATTCTTTTCTGTATGAAACTTCTTTCTCGAGCAAGCTCTGATAGAAGGGAAAAGCCCTTCTGAAGGTGTGCAGGCATGTAGCTAGGGCATGTTTTTTCAGGCCTTTGAACTAGGTTAGGAATGTGTCTCAAGATGGAAGAATGAATAGTTACTTGGTGCTTTTAGCCTCCGGGCTTGAAACTCGCAAGAGGAATGTTATTGTGTCTTCAAAGCCTGTTTCACACAAGCCTTTGTTGAGCAGGAACTTGGAGAGTCTTTGTATTATCATGCACACAACAAAAAGAGCCAGCCACCCAATTTGATCTAATTGGGTGGCAGTGGTGAGATGTTTCTTCAGTAGGAAGGCTCTGGAAAATGGGGTGCATATTTTTAATTAGGAAATACCCTTTAGAGTGAAGGGATTGCCTACACAGACATTTACCAGCTTGGTAAAACTCTCTAATTACACTGATGCAATTCCCCATGTGCACATCCCCTCTTTTTCCCTCTTCCCTGTGTAGTGCTTTCCCAGGAAGAGAACAAATATTTACATTTCTTTTAAATTCTGTTTTGACCCTGAGGTGGTGGTAGCACATCCCTGGAGAAGGCAAGCTGAGTTTGAGAAAGTGGGGTGGTTCAGGTTGAAGTAATTTTTGTCTTGCTTTCTCAAAAATAAACCTGTATTCAGGACTAAATATGCTGTAATATACTACCTAAATTAAGACAGAACTTTCACTTAGCGTAACTACCAAATGTTTAGAGGAAATAAACCCATTGCTCTAGTGAACATGAGTGGGGTTTGACGTGCTAAAACCTCATTTTTGAGAGCAGCAGCTGCTTCAGTAGATACCCAGAGAAATTTATTTTTATTTTAGTGTGAGTAGTCTAATGTTTATTCAAAACTGAATGAGATCAACGGAAAAGATAGGAAAACAGCTTTCCTTTCTTAAGTTTTTTACTAAAAAACCCCAAAGAACTCTACAAAATCAGAAATTTTGGATTCCACAGTAGCCAAGTTTACTCAATTTCACCTACTAAAGAGAGATGAGACTTAAAAGAGAAAAAATTGTCTTTAAATGCAGCCTTTATTTTGTTAAGTAACTTCCTTATATGTTTAGGGATTTTGTTAGTTTTCATCCTGTTTTTCATTCAAACAGAGCTTGAAAAGTCATAATATAAAATTTAACCAGCTACTAAATAGTGACCTGTGTTGGTCATTAATTTCATGTCAAGAATCTGCATAAATATACACGAATAGTATTGTCTAACTAGGGACTATATTAAATGCTAAATTAAAAGGTTATATTGCAGATCATCATGATTTAGTGGTTATTGGTGTTTGAGAATGACCATTAAGGACATAAAAAAATAAGTTTCCTCATTTGCTAATCTAAATTTGATTATCTTAATCACTTTAATTTGAATTAATCCACCGTGAAGCTAAGCGTCAGTATGTACATGATAATTAAATGTATTTGAACTGATATGATCATGCAGAAATGAAGTGTAGGCACAGAAAAGACCTGGTTACAGGATGTCGCCTGATCCAGAAGAGCAGGAGCAGACAATCCATGAAATGATAGGAAGTTGGGTGGGGGAGAGGAGAGGGCAAAACACAAGTACAGAAAAGTGGTGGTTAAGTGTATTGAAGGGTAAGAGTGACAGGCACGCTGTGTAAATTGGCCAGCTCCTGGGTCTTCTGTAAGAGAGGTTTCACAAGGTTAGAGAAGGGAAAGTTGTGTAGGAAGGGGTACAGGGGCTGAGTGAGCAGAAAGAGAAATTGGAATAGTGCCGGAAAGCTCAGATTTCAGTTGATGTAATTGGGCTTTAATGGCTTGAATGATTCATAATCTCTTAGTTTGATAGGCTGTTATAAAATTTTAAACATAGGTATGAATGAAGCCTTGTGCTGATAACATTGTGGGATTGCAGCAGCGGAAAGCGTTGATGTGCCAAGAATTGTTAGAGGAAAAAAATTCCTCTAACATATTATGTGTTGGTAAGTTTTGTGTAGGCATATTTTGGAGGAAGGTTTGAATGATCCTTCTGCATGAATGGGCTGTGAATTGTTTTTCACCTTGGCATGGAAGGGGAGAAATTTCCAATTGATGTAAATTGCTGTACCTGCTTGAGGTTGGTGGGACTAGGGCAGCATGCCTCAGGTTAGAATGTGCCCCTTTAACAGTTTCTCTTTCTTTTTCTGGAAGCTGTTACTACACTGTTCTATTGGAATTAATAGTGAGTCTCCATTAATTTTAGTTAGTTATAGTAATGAGTTAGCTCTAAAGGACTACAAAATGATCTGTAATTCAATGTCTAATTTATCTCCTACCTTGGTTATTTCATCTTTTCCGAAACTTCTTCTCCTGAAGATTGGTGAGATGTTTGATCTGTCTTGATTCAAGCTTGTTTACTTCTACGTTTCTTAGAGTAGCTCATCAACTTTTATTCCTTTATCAAATAACTCCTGTGATGTTAATCATGGATTTGGGTCACATTTCAGCATTTGCATTTGGGTTGAAGGATCAGGTAAAAGCAAAATACTATTATCAGGATTGCTTTATGCATAGAAAAAAAGAGGACTACAGAACATGTAATGGTAGCCTTTGCATTACAGGACTCCTGTTATTTGTAGGACTTTGCAACCTGTTTGTGTTTTTAACTGATGCACTCTTGTAGAAGCTTCTTACTATTTGTCACTGTAACTTTTTGAAAGGTTTTGCTCTGGTTTTATGAAGGCAAAAGTGATAGAAATCACGATCTGGAATCTGTTTCCCTGGCTTTATCTGCATATCCTTTGCTGATACTTGCAGCTTTTACCATTGTTGTGACTTTGTTCTGATTCTTTAGGCTCAGTTCATGCAGGTCTGTCTGACAGAATTAAGGCCAGGGAGTTACTGCAGTAAGTATGGGCAATCATTGCACTTCAGGAGCAGAATGCAGGACACAGGTTTACCATCAGCTTAAAGTAATGGAAGGCCACCCTGTTGTTTCTGTCTCCTTGACCACGTATTCCTCTGGAGAGTTGTTTTTGGCATCACCTGGGGAGCACTTGGGAATGTATTTAGGAGGGAATCTGGAAGCATTTCTCCAGACAGCAGCTAGCTCCTGGTTTGGTTAAAACCAACTGTGAAACCTCATCTGCTATATTCTTCCAGGCAGCAAATCTTAAAGTAGAACACCTTATGTGATTAGTGCCTTACGCTGCCCTTGAAACCACAGTTGTCTTGGCCTACACTACTGCTGCTTCTGCCTGGGTTCTCCTTTGCCAGCTGCAAGAGCTGTGTCTGAGATTGTCTGCAGGGCTGCTGTGAAACTGTGCCTTTAGTGAGGTGTCTGTGCCCTTAGTGGGGTGTCATCCTGACCAGCAGCAGCACTGGTGCCCTTCAGCCCACGGAGCCTCTGCAGGTGTGCTGGGTTAGAATCTGAGAGGGTTTATCGAAGTGGGTTTGCTTCTTCACTCACCCTGGAGGTGCTACTTTGAAGTGGAAGTGCAGTATAACTGTATTTATGCTGTTAGAAAAAACCCCCACTTCTCAATTATGGCATGTTTTGGTTCAGGTGAAAAAATAGTAGTCTGTATCTGAGAAAAGACATCTTTTACTGGCAAACCTGTGCTTGCTGCTTTACTATTCATGCTGGTTTAGCTGTGTTAGTCGTCTTCTCAAACAAACATTTTCTGCCAAAACCCAAATCCACACTGACAAATTAGCCATTGTACTTTAGATAAGGTCATATATATGTGGAAAATATTTTCAGATGAAAATATAAAATATATGTAATGGCTTCAGACAGCCATCTTCCAGACCTTCTGGTATAGTTACTCAAGATGTCATACGAGAAACAGGCAGGGTTCCCACCCAATTCTCGGCCAAATTTAGTGATTGTAGGAGGATTCAATAAGTAACTGACTCTGATATTCAATAAGTAACTGACTGTGATAGAAGGAAACATCACTTTCTCTAAAACATTTCCTTCTGGTCTCACAGAAATTCAGATGAGTCTGTGGAAGAAAATTTTTGTTCTTTCATTAAAAAAATCTCTTGCATGTTTGTCCCCAGTGGTGTATTACAAAACTGGATGTCTGTTGTCCAGCAGATGCGTGATTGTAAAAACAAAACTTTCTTTTAACTATTTGGTGAACTTCTGACATTATGATCTACATTAAGAAGTAACCTCTTAAAGGCAGCTCTGCCTTTCTGCTGCTCTCTGCAATGTTTCCAGATGTATTTGGGTACAACTGGAGCATTAAAGTGCTCCAAGAGCTACTACCCTCGTCTGTATCTTGGCTTTGGTTTTATCCTTTGCTTCAGTTTTCTGTAGCTTTCTGTTTTAAGCCTTATTTATTAAGAAGTGTTACTGCGTTCTGCTTATTTTTTCAAACTACTGTGTCATTTATTTGGCAGGAGAGGAGGAAGGTTAAAGTCCTCCTTACCTCCTCCCCTTCTCTCCAGTGAAATTTTTGATTGTTCTGTTTAATGAGTCATTTTCTGTACAGCTGAAGTTAATTTAGTGGCTAATCCAAGCAGTGAGTATTTTCTGAGTGAGGAAGTGAGAGAACTTTAATTCTTCCCCCTCTCTTCAAATACAAAGGTGTGTCTTGGGTGTTTCAAAAAAACCCAAAGAAGAGAACAGTGCCTGTTGGAGGTATTTTATCGTTTAACAGTTGGTAACAAAACATCCATTGACTTCAGTGGAGTGAAGTTTCCTCAGAGTAGAGGGGGTGTAGGTAGGGTTTGCAGTGCTGTGGAGCTGCTGTATGTGCGGAAATGCTCTTTTCCAAGGGTTCTTTATCAGTATGTAAAAGCTGATAGTGAATGCTATTGAACTCTTAGTTGCTCTAATTCTTTCTTTCCTGCGGAAGTGTGCGTGTGCATTAGAGTGAGTTGTGTGCTTTGGGCTGTTGAAGCCAATCTGGTCAAGAGCATTGTTTTCCAAAGAAAAAGGATAATCAAAAATTTGAAATGAAAATCACTTGTGAAATATTTCTGACATGTATGTCATAGATTTGTAAAATCTGTTTCATATACTTCTGTTTGTTGAGCATAGGGTGTTCTGATTTGGCTGAATAGTACCAAGTTATTGTGTGGCAGTGTTCTCACACACAAGGCTTTGATTAAGCATGAAAAAAATACTAGAGGCTGGCCTACATACAAACTTGCACAGAGAAACAAAAAGTGTGAATTGAGAAAGTTAGCATTTTAATACAAGTGTTTCAATACCATGCATAGTAGTGGCTCGTCTGGGCAAATGAAAGGGATGGCATAGAGTGAAAGATTCATTTAGACCTTTGGGGAAGACACAGAGACATTTCATACCAGATCAGGGTTGTTTGGGTTTTTTTTTACAACTGGGTATAATTTTAACCAGGGTAAGTTCAGTGACTTTGTTTGCTCATGTGGACCACAGGTATGCACAGCTATTCAAGGTTCAGTCATCAGCTCAAGTTCCATTTGACTAAAGCAGGTTTCCCCCTTGCCGTGAGCCCCTCATGGCTTTGGTTGCAGTGTGTGACAGTGTATTCCTGTGTTCAATCAGTTGCTGAGCTGAAGTTGCTGTCTGATTTGGGCCTCCTCTTCCCAGGAAGAAGAAGGGGTTACTGGGGCAGGTGTGGTTACAGCCATGTCTCTGAGCAGCCTCTGGACAAGGGAGAGTTTGTGCTCTGTCAGTTCAGAACATGAATGGGACTTGTGCACGAGTGGCTGCACAGGGGAAGCTTTGGGCAAGCTTGGACACCCTCCTTTCACTGCTACTTTTTAGACTGTCATTTTGAAGAAGGATTCTTACCCTAGCTCCTAAGCTGACACCTCCTTTGCCTGAGTATATGCATTCCTGTAGCTGAGCCAGGCAGCTACCTCAGGGACCTAATCCAGGCTAAAAGTAACCTGGCTTAGGGAGGGCAGAAATCAGAATTCAGATTCATTTCACCATATTGCTACAGACCCTGGTGCCTGGGCAAAGGGGGGATGCTGTGTGTGGTGGGGCAGTGTAAAGTCGGTGGGAACACTTAAGGCAAGAGCAAGACAGGCTTGTACAGGCTTCAAGTAGACATGAAACAGTGATCATCTCCTTGCAGCATTTTCATTCATTTTCCAAAGTGTGTATTTCATTGGGCCAGGACAATAATGATGGTGTGAAGCAGAAGGGGCTTGTTTTTTTCCTGCATTAGGATCATAACAACTTTTTAAGTCTAATGGCTGGAAGTGAGCCTTATGCACGAAAGTTCTTTTGTTTTGTTTTTGTATAAACCCATTTGATGTTAAGCAGCCAAATCTCATCCTTTATGGTTAGTCTAATGCGTTTTTTAGAAGCTACTGCACTTCTTGTTTAGCTTTCAGCCCCTGCTCCAGAAGGCTGCATCTCCTTACATGGTCTTGTCTCATACGTGCTAAGTCAGGGACACCAAACTGGCACTGAACACCTCTGGTTAGAAACCTGAATTTCTACTTAGGAGTGTTGATTACTACAGTAATTTTGCTGTCCTTCAGCTATAGAGAGTTTTCTGGGTTTTTTAAAAGAAGATTTCCAGTTCTTAATAGAAATGGGAGTGATTGTGCTGAATTATGTAGTGAGGTGAGGGGTTTGTTGTTGTTTTGGTTTGTTTACTCTTGAATAGCTTTCCTGAAAGGCTTTCTGTCTGCTCTCTCCGTGCTTATGGAACCATACAAGCACTTGCTCCTTGGGAAATGTGTCACTGTGAACTCTTTGTAGCAGTTAGGCGGGAGAAAAACCACAGGGATTGAGGCTTGTTCCTAAGCCTCTCAGAGTACCAACAGCAGGTGAACTGGTAGTTTACCTTACCCAGCATATGACTTGGATGTGCAGGGCACAGATCAGTAATTTTCTGTGCCACAAGGTAGCTTCTAGGTTTTGTTCCTCAGATCTGCAAGCAAGTATTTTAATTTGAAATCTTGGCCATCTTACTGTTTATTTGAGAATTAGGAACAGATGCGGGCTTAAATTTTTTTGCAACAGTGGTTAAATGATTAAAGCTTAAGATATTCTTCCAAAGAAGGAGAAATAAAGATTTTTTTTTCCCTCATATTTTAGGACTAGGAAGATAGAGGAGGGGGAAAAGTAATGAACATTAAAGAAAAACTTTCCGGATCTTTTCATGAAATGCCAAATTAAAAGCAGAACCCAAAGACCAAAATTAATTCATGAAATTTTTACTTGAAAACAAGAAACCTAAAAATTCATGTGTGGAATACCTGATGGGTGACTTTTGCTGTGGGCTCTGTGGGCTGAGTTTGGAAGCAATAAACTTGTAATCTGAGGCCTCTGGCCATGAAGGAATTGATAGAAGCCACGCCACTATAACCTGCTGCTCATCTTCTGACCATCCAAATGAGAATCCAGTGCATCATAAGGGTGAGGATGTATTCCTAAATCTTGAGATGAACAGCAGGAATGAAAACACCCAAGCACAACTCCAAACACTCTCTCTTTTAATGTTGTGTGTCCTGTACTAGTCTGCTAAAGGTAAGAAGTCTCACCCTTTGGATGGAAGTTCTCAGATGTGGGTGTAGGAAGGATGTTGAATAGTTGTGCAGTTGCAGCCATATGTTCATTTATTAATGAGAAGTGGCCTGTCTGTGGCCTTTGGTGAGTTGTACATGAGTCTCACAACACGTTGAGAAACACTTTGATGTTTCTTCCCTGTGCCCTGATTTATCTCCTGGTCTCTTTTTTCTTTCACTGTAGGTCTGCTGGGGCAGGGACTGTCATTTTTCTGTGTTTGTGCAGCAGCCAGGAAAGTGAGGCCTTGAGCTGGGACTGGAGCTCCCGCATGCTGTTGCAGTGCAAATAATGCCAATAATCATTATCACTGGTTATCACTCCTTATCACCCCAGTTCTGTACAGCGCTGGCTGGGCCCTGGCTGAATGTGTAACATGCCGAGATTCAAAGTCTTCATAAACCCCAAATCAATAATCCTCACCTTGTTCACGAAACTTGAGTTGTTAAGCTTTCTCCCCTTCCTCCATCCTGGTAGCTGTTTCTGCCAAAACTTGTCCAGAAGTGCAGTGGGATGATTTGCAAGCCTGCTTCATGAAGGTTGTACCCAGGAATCTGATGTGTACACCAGCTTCCTTTCCTCTGTTCTTAACATTGACTCCTGTGTGTGATTGCTTTCATTGCCCTGTAATCTGTCTTGCTGTTTTTACTTGCTGATTGGTTTCTAGGAATAATGGCAATCTTAAAAGGCTCATCTTGTATTATTTTAATGAGAATCAGACCCTTTGTAACATCAAGCGATACTTTGTTACCAAACAAATGACAGATGATCTGTCTCCTTCCCTGCCCACAGTTGTCAGGCAGCTTGTGCAAAGGCTCTGTGTACCTGGGGTGAGCTGCACGTGCAGCAGAGGTGAGACCTAAAACAGCTTGGAACTGGAGCACTTTGGAGAGGAGAGAAACAGCTTCTAATTCTTTAATTTTATGATCACAGTCATCTAAATTTAAATCTTCTGTGATTTCAGGGATGATGAAACCAGATAGCTTGGGAGGTTCCTCCTTTGGGGCACATGAGAGAGAGCACCAGCCAGACAACTGGTACAGACAAGCAAGAGGCACTGAAACACACAGCGTGATCACTCGAGCCGTGCAGGAGGCAGAGCTATATTTACCAGATACAAGTGCTAATAATGAGACTTCAAAGAGAGCACACCCTTTTATTCCACAGCTGTGCTCTGCCATGCAGAAGAGACAGGGTAGTTTTCCAGTGGAAGTTTGCTGCGTGTCTTTGCCTTCGGGAAGAAGTTCAGAGAGCAGAATTAGCATAGAATTTCAGAAAGGAATTGATCTACCAGTAAAACCATGATCATTTACCTGAGAGATACTCCTAAAGGATTGACAGAGTGCTGGAGTTTGGTCTTGCTGAAAATTCTTGAATGAAACTATTTCAAGTTTACCCCTCTCTACTGTGTCCAGTTCCTTGTAGTCAAGCATGACCAATTCAAAGAAGATGCAGGATAACAGACAATCATTGTAGATGCACTAACCTGTTGTCATCATGTGCTTCATCTTCCTTGATAACTTGATATCTTATTAGATGAAATTCCCAATCCAAGGAACCTCAATAATAGCTGGTCAAAAGGAATAGAGCACATGTACAAGTGAAAACACACAAACATTACTACTCAGCTGAGGGTAAATAAATCTTCCATTCTGATGTTTGGTCTGTGATTTGAAACTAGTCTGACTGCTGAAAAGTGACCTCTGAAGATGGGCAGGAGAAAGGTGTTCAGCCCAAATGCTACTGGGACAACCTTTTAAAGTCTTTAAAATGACCGTGAATGTTTCTTTCCCACTGAGGTTAGAGGTACAAAGCAAGAAGTATCAAAGTTGTAAGTGCAGCTTTAAGGCACTGTCCTAATTTCATTTGTCAGAACCTCATTTTTCTCCTGTTAAGTTTTCCGTGGTTTAGAGGGAGTTAAAAAAATAATTTTTTAAAGGCAAATGCAGATTAGAGAAACCAAAATGGATCGAGTGAATAGAGAGAGAATTGGAAAGAGGAGAGAGATGACCTGTAGTGTTTGACATACAGCCTTGCCCTGTTTTAAACAGATTATAAATTACATTATTTATTGCCTCTGACTTATGTGGGACAGATTGCTATTTAGGGGAGGACTGGATGTAGATGCCAAGGTAAATGTGATAGTAGTAGTCTTTCTTTGCTTTACTAAGTTAAGCTCAGGATGTGCAGGATAAAGAACCAAATACCTGAGTTAGCCTGTGCTGGTGTAGCCAGTGTGTGTATACTGGCAACCCACTAACAAGCTGGTGTTAGTTTAGGTTGTTGTTGGTTGTTAGGTTTCAAAGTGTTTTGAAAATAGATTCTCCATACTAAAGCTGAAAATAAAACTTGAAGAATTCAAATCAAAGCTATGTTAAGGTTTCAAAGTAAGAGATTTGTCTCTTAAGACATATTCTTTTCACAGGGAAAGGCAGCAGACATAATGTGAGGTTATCAGTGAAATTTTACTGATTTCTTTAGTTTAAGAAATTGCATCTAAGGTTTTCTGGTGCCTGGTGCGATCGAAGTGCACCAAACATCTAGAGTTGGACAAGGTGGGAAAGAATTTGTAAGATGAAAGGAACAGTGTTGGAGAACAGCTTCATCTTAGTGAACTATTTGTACCTTTTGTTTAAAAATGGATAATACTTATTCTGAGTGCAAAGCTTCCTTAAATTGTATGGAAAGGGAAAGATATAAATTTATATAGGTAGGAATGTTTGGGGGTTTTCCCAAGAGAACTGGATCCTTTAATAATGTTAGATTTTTTTTTTTATTTAAAAGTTGAGGCAAGTGCCTGTTTAGAGTTGTAAAATAGAACCCCATTATGTGAAGAAACAGTGATGCAGATGAATTGCTCTTTCCTGATGCCTAAGGAATGTTGAGCTGCTGCTTCTCTGGTCAAGATGGAGAGGCTGCAATGCATAGCACCATGCAGCTTAATGCTTCCAGCTATTCTCCTCAATATTCACTGCAATAGCATTAAAATCTACTTTGTAAACTTCCTTAGTACATAAATCCTTCCTGTTTTTTTTTTTTTTTCTTCTTCCCCAAACTTACTGATGCTTTCCATGTTCGATAGTCTGTAATTTGCTCTTGTTCTGAGTCTCCTACCTCACAGGCTGGTTTGCCTTTTTGATCTGCTTGGGAAACTGAAAGGCATCCCTGATCCCTTCAGAAAAAAATCTGGTCACTAACGGTGGTGGAGAAAGGGAAGAGAAGCTGAAATGTCACTCCCACTTTAGCTCTCAGACCAGAAAGCATTGGAAAGAGGTTCCTGATAGCAAAGTCACTCAACACTTTTCCTTGCATATAAGAGTGGAACAGTTTTTGTTTTTCTCTCCAGAAGTGTTTTTTATTATCCAGCTATTTGGTGCCAGGTGAGTGGGGAATATGGCAGTGGTTTATTCAGCACTGAATCACGTGCCAGGTTGGGAAGAGCTGAGAAGAAGAGTCCCATCATTTTGCATTGCTGTCTGTGTGCTCTCAGCTCTGCCCTGGGCAGTCCTGTAGTGCAGGGAGGGCTTCTGTGGGAATCAGGGGCAAAAGCCTCTCTGTATTTAGGGTGACTTTGCTGTGCCCATTACTGGGCATGTTTTGTAACTACTGACAAGGCAGAATTGGAAGAAAACAAAAGAGCTCCTTCTTATGAGACAGTGCACAGAAGTTTACAAGGTTTTTTTCATTGGAGAACCAAAGTAGCTTTTCTTCTTCTACTGGTTTTCTGCTTTTAATATTTTCATACTGGGACGAATAGAGTTAAGGTGCTGGAAGCTGCTGTAGAGGACAAATGGCAGACCAGGCTTCAGCACCCTCCATGGAAGTGCAGTGCTTTCAGTTGCAGAAGATAACACTTCATTGGTACCAGAATGGACTTGCTCTGGGCTGCTACCAAGTATCTCAGCAATCAGAATTTCGGGAAAAGAAAGTCAGTGCCTACCCATCACCAGATCCCAAACAGAACTGATTCTTAGGGAATAGGGGTTTCTGAAAACAGGTGTGCGGAGCAAACATTCAGAAAATCCCAGCACACACATTAGGGGAAGACAGAGCAAGTAGATTTCAAACCTGTTGAATTAATTTGCACTCTGGAGTCTGGAAGTTAGTGGGGTTCTTTTTTTGGGGGGCAGTGAGTTATGGCGTTTTTTCAGTAAGTACAATATGCTAATTGTTATTTGCAATGTATTAGCAAGCACCTTTGCAGATGAAAAATGCAAAATGAATGTGATATTTATATTTGTTAGGAAGCAGTCTGTGCCCACAAACCTGAAAGAGAGTCACAGGTCTACCAGAAATAGCAAAAAAGTTAGCTTTCTCTTGTAAAGTTACTGTCTAGATAACAGGATCTGATAAAACTAATATTTAAAATTGGGTATGTTTTTTGTCTGAAATTATTTGATGCTCAAGAGAACAGAATTCTCTGATTCCTTTGACTGACAAAAAGGGGAATGGAGCTTTGATAGTTAATTTAAATTAACTTTTGAATTTGAATAAAGGTATTGTGGGTTTGGTTTTTTCTTTTCTTTCACAGAGCAAACGGCAATCATATCCAGAAATGGAAATTACCAGTATTTTTTTTAAACTTTAGATCTGCTACTTTTACTACATGAAGTTTCTGTAGTACATTTTAGGGGACAGCCCTTGGCAATTCCATGCATGATAAATGATGATTTCTGTGGTGGTTTAACAGTGCTCAGGATGCAGCTGAGCCAAAATACTTATTTTCTTAAGATCTTACATTAATCAGAAAAGTTCTTAAGGCTTTTGTTTACAGTTGCTGGTTAATTTTCTTGTGTGATAAGCTGTTGTAGCCCTCTAATTTGGGTAAGTTTTTGTATAATTTCTGTTGGTGTTGTGGTGATTCAGCTTGCCCAAATACAGAATTCTTTAGCAGAAGAATCTCGCTTCAATCTTCAGTACGATTTTTAATTAGATTTTTTTTTTCTCCAGTGTTACTTGGATTTCGCATTAACTCTTAATAAAGTAGTTTTAAAGATTCTCCTTGACAGTCATTTTTCACTGTAAGGTAAAAGTGAGGACTGATAGCTGACAGATAACAGAATGACATTAGGAAGCCTGATGTCTGCCTGTCATGCTACAGTATCACCAGAGGTGGTGTTAAAAGATGTAATTTCTTCCATAGTAGTGTTCAAGTAGCTCCATCCATGGAGAGTCTACAATTGAATGGACGATTTATTGCAGGCTTTGTTTGCCATCATCAGCTGTGGAGGTGTGATACATGGATTTGGGGTTTTTTTTCCGTTTTCTTCTTTTGCACCCGATTTCTGTCCTGTTTAATAAATCTCCTGTATCTGGTAATTTTCCCACAATGCTAAAACTAGCTCTGGTGGTCTTGATTGATCTCACTTGCCTTCCCTGTGGCTTCTAGACATCAGTCAAACCAACAGCTCGATTTGTTACCGTGCACCAGTCCCAGAAGAATTCCAGTTCTGGTGAAAAATGGTAGTACTGTTACTTTTGGGTAGCTAGATGCTGTGTAAGTGCAGAGGAGTTCCAGAAGGCCATCACATAACTTCAGTGGGCAAGAATGCGGTAGACTAATGTCAGCATAGGTAAACATAGGTTTTTAAACAGAATTTTTTTCCAGTTAGGAAAAAATTATTCTAAACTGTGCTTGTGTGATGCTGGACTCAGAACTGACGGTTGCAACTTGCAAAAGAGGCTTTGTGGTTGTCATTGACAGTTCTCCAGGATTATTGTCTGCAATGTGGAGCAGCAGCAGCCAAAAAAAGCCAGAAAAACCTGGGCAGCGTGTGCCTCTTGCATCATCAGGAAAAGATACTGAGGACAAGAAAATGTGTTTTGTTGGTATTTAAAACACTGCTGTGCTCACCACATTCTGAGCATGGGGTCCAGTTTTTGTGCCCACATCTAAAGAAGGTAGAGTTAGTGCCTTTAGCTGAGGGGAGGTACAGAGGAGGGCAGCCCTCAGTCCAAGGGGGTGGTATTGCTGCCTCGTGTGCAGTTGCATCATTTAAAAGGTTTGATTTGGAAGGTGGGCGGCTGAGAGGGGCAGCGAGTTCAAGGCTTATGAAATCATGAGCTGGTGGAAAGGGGAGCGCCAAGCTCTTGTTGACAGAAACCCTGCAGTACCAGAGTTACAGGACACTTGGTGAAACTGGTTGGGAATCGGTTTAAGACAGATGAAAGTGTTTGTTTACATAGCAGGTAGTGAGTTTATGCAACTTGCAGCCAGAGGATGTTTTGAAAACAGTCTGCGTGTAGGCAGGTTCAAAACAGGGTTAGGAGAGTTCATGGTCAGTGGGGAGAGTGTGAGGGGAGTGGACCACAGGACATGGGCTATTGGTTCTCTCTAAATAGCACCTTTTCTGCATTGTTGGAGATGAATTTTGGACTTGATGAACCATCAGTCTGACTCAGCTGGGTATTTCTTACATTTCTGAGCTCTCAAGCTTAGTGGGATCTTTTTGTCATTAACTTAAAATTATGTTCTTGTTCATGGCAGGGTTAGATGGAAGGCATGAAGCCTCTCTTTTCTTTCTTTGGACGTTCAGTAAGCTGTACCTCCAAGGGAGACTCTTGGATCTGATAGTTTAATTCATCAGCACTGCAAGCCGAGATGGCTATTCTTAATAAGCTGGAAAAAGTTTCCTTCTTTCTAGCCGGGAAAAAGTACTGGGAAGTCCATCTGGGAATGTGATTCATCTGGGTCATAATTTTCCTCTCGGATTCCGAGGAGAGGTTTGGGATAGTGCTCAGATACTAGTGATAAGATTTTATTTAGACTTAGCTTTCAGTTGTAGTGGTAAGCAGCTACACTGGTGTTTATGCAACAAGACTCCAAACACACTTTTTATTACTTCATCAGTGGGACACACTCCCTGGTATTTGGTTATGTCCCAGTGTGCTCTCAGAATTGGGAGTTATTCAGCCCCTGCCTTGTCTCACAGTCACCAATGTTCAGGAGCGAGAGCAAAACCCACAGCTAGAAGTCATTGAATCTGAAGGATGTGAGTAATTATTTTGCTAGAGAGTAGATAGAATATTACAATATTTTCAAGTAATTGTTTTAGAATCCTCCTTAAAGTTAACTTCAGTATAGCAGTGCCTTGTAGGGTGGTAACCACTGGTAACTGGAAGACACTGAGCCTAGGCTTACTATCCATATTTTTAGATTTAATTTGGGTGGACTTAATATAAAAGAGGTTAATAAAGAGAATTTGGAGGTTTTTGCGTAATGTTAAGACTGGAGAGACTGCAAAGCTGAAAAGTAGTGAGGGCATTCCTTTCAAAGGTGGTGGCATTTTGTTTTACTGTCAGTGTCTTACAACAGGGAAATAAATGCCCCATTTTTAATGTAATGTTCTACTATGTCTTTTATCCTGCAGGAAAACTTAATTCATGGAAAGAGCTAGGTTATATCTAAATCTGGACACTATTGAGCTTCATCATAGCCTAATGTCAAGCTGCTGTAGAATCCATCACTATGAAGGCTGTGCTAGCAGGAGTTACTGTTCATGTGGATATAGACATCTGACTTTTCCTTGCTGGGGCACAGTGGTCTTGGAAGAAGACTGAGAATGAGCCCTTTGAGAGCTTGTCCTGCTTTCTTCTTCCTTCCTTCCTTCCCTGTCCCCACTTTCTCTTTCCATAACTGCAGTAAAATTTGATAGCTCAAAGTGTAAATTAATCCTAAGTTACAAAAGTCCTTCCTTGAAAGAGACTGTAAATCTCAGCAATAGACTTATTAGAATACAGAAAAGGAGCCTCTGTTAATGGAAGGAAGGGGACTTACTTTTATTTTTTTATAAATACTGAATAGAAGTCTATAAAGTAAAGCTTCCTCAATAAGTTCAGAAACAACCAACCAAAAACCTCCCCAGCTTTTCTTCTTTGACCATGAGAATGCTTTCTTACTAGGTTATGAAATACATCAAAAGTGTCAATATTTACTATTCTGTGAACAGGCTTTAACATTTTCCATTTGAAGCAGCTCTGTACCTTTATTTGTTCAGTTTTGAGAGTGTCTAGTGTTTCTACCCAATACACTGAAAATACTAAATGTTAACACTGTATTTAGTCATCAAAATAATCTTCTAAATTGCATTAAATGTTTGGTGAGGTGATCTAAAAAGCATTCTTGGTGGGTGGAAAAAAGCACCAGAAGAATACAAAAGGAGCGGCTGTTTACGTGATGAGCACTGGCACTGCAGACCTGAGCTTAGAAGCATTAGGATTTTGGTTGGTTTGGTTCCAGTCACATTGTGCAACAGGGAAACAAATCTATGGAGAAAACCTCCTTTGCTTTTTGTCCCCTTCTAGGATGTACCTGCCTGAGTGACTGGAGAAATTGATCTTCCTACTTTCTAACCATCCTAGTGCTCTAATGGTGGGGGGGAGGAGGAGGAGGATGGTGACTTCTTTTTGCTTCCTACAAATCATCAGCTGTAAAGACTGAAGGAAGTGGTGGATAATGAAGTCTTCCTTAAACCTGTTTGGTTATTTTATGGAAAGCCACAGTGTAAAGCTCCTTAGATTGCTTTCCTGATCTGTTGATAGTCCTCCACTCCTTGAAATATTATATTGCTGCAGGTTGGCCTGTGCAGGGACAGGGTACTGGTTTGGCTGGCTGGCCAAACTGAGGGACATGTGGAGCCTCCTGTAGCACAGGGAAGTGTGCAGGGCCCACCTGATGCACTGTTTTGTGTACAAGTACTCAAGGATGAATATCAACGTCTTTTGATCAAGTGCATCTGAGTGCTGAGAGAGCATTTAACAAATGCAGCAGAAGAGGAGCTGCAAGATGCTGGGGTTCCCTCTGTGGCTGAGTAAAGCTGTGGGCTGCATACCAGCAGTGGTGAATTTGGTGCTCTCATTATCCATTCAAGTGGCCTTGCTCCTTAAAGCACACATACTGCTGTTCTGCAGACGGATGAGTAGGGATAATGTTACAGCCTGATTGCTACTGAAGGAACAGGGCTGCAGCAAAGCCTAGAAAACTGTAGCAACTTTGTTCAGTTTCTCTGTTTCTATGGAAGTTGGTTTTTTTCCACAACTATACCTGTAGAGCAGAAACTGAAATTCAATCCAACTTCCTAATATATATGTATTTCTATTGGCAGCTGTATTTGAAGCTTTCTTGGCTATTTAGCTTTGAGAGGTTGACAAAGGCTCTCTGAAATACTCTTCTCTGATAATGAGGTAACTGACCATATCATAGCACGTGGGGAAGGCTTCCTGGGTAGCTAGAGATGGAGGAGAAGCAGTGGAAAACATTCAGGTCCAAATCAGCTAGAAAGAGGGGACAGCTGCACTGTGTTCCTATGAACAGAAAAGATGCAGTCTGGTATCAAATGGAGGAGTCTTCCTAAGAAGGGAGAAGACATATGATAAGCTGTCAAATAAGCCAGGTCCTGAGTTCTGGCTAGTGCAGGGATGGCAGCCTACCTGTGCATTTGAGGTGAGAATGGAGGAATTATTTTAATAAAAAGATGAAGTTCTGAAGGCTACAAGTCTGTGTGCAGGCTGGATCCCTGTTTTCTCCCTGTCAAATATTGTGGTATTCCCATGACAGCCTCACTAATCCAGCTGCTGCAGTTAGGAGTGACTGTAGCCTGATCACGTGTGGAGATTTCTGAAGCTACAAACTAAAGTCTGGCCATTGATATTTTGCACAGTCAAGTTCTCATCCCTGAAGTTCTGTGAGCAGAAAAATTCCATCTGTTACTCTTGGAGAAATATGTGAAGTATCCACATAATCTCTTCAGCCTCTCTATTCCCACAAATCATGGGGTGCTTTGACGGATGTGGTTACCATGTTCATTATGCGAGGGCTGAAGTTTTGTTGCATAGTTTCAAAGTTAGCTTTAACACCTTCTTGGATGTTATCTCAAACTGTGAGATTTGTGGGTTTTTATATTTAGCTCAAATTGTCTGTTATAATTGGCTTTGAGGCTACTTACAGAGGGGTAGCTGACTGCTCAGGAAACAAGCCTGCATTTCATGTTACTTAAAAACATGTGTCTGTCTTTTTGTCATCTCAGAATCTGCTTTGCACAGTAAGATTTGTTGGCATAACTCTTCAATTTACTTCATTTCCTTACTTCTGTAAGAATGGTATGAAGCTCCCTCTGCATCTTCTCACTTGGCCACACACTTGTTTTGACAGCCAAGGCCAGCCCTGATGGTGCTCAGCTTGGCTCTAACGTTAGTTTCACACAGCCAGGCAGCAGTGAAAGCTGGAGGTGGTGGCTCTCCTGGGAGCTCTGCTGAGAGGGACCCACACAGCTGTGCTGCAGAGCACACCCATCACTGTGATGTGGCCACAGCCTGCCTTGGGGTCATCTTGTCCCTGATATATTGTACCTTCTAATTACAGAAGAAAGCAGCATAATGACATGGTTGCCTGACTAGGACTTTTGAGTGAAATGAAAATATATCTGGATGGCTGTGGTGTTTTATACTGGTAGTTGTTCTCAGTGCCTTGCTAGAACCTTTGGGTGATAAAGAAAGAAAAGTGAATTCCTTCAAAACATTCTGTGAATGGTGTTGAAACAAAATATAATGCAAGTCAGAAGTTTCTCCCCCCAAATAAATGTTTTTTATTCATTTGCAGTTCAGTTGCATTCTCTCAAGGTTAATTGTAGTCATTCCAAAATTACAAAAATAGATCCATCTAGAATGATGGTTCCCAACTGATGTGCAGGGACATGCAGAAGGGCCAGCAGGCTGTTAGATATGCTTTGAAATCTGAAGTAATTATAGCTGTCGTTCTGAAGTGTTGCATTCAGGTTATAAGCACACTTACGCAAGGATTTTGCCACATGCAGGTATATCATGGAACAGTTAATGGATGCCAGAGAATGCTGGGAAGAAGGGCTCCTTGGGAGAGCTGTGATACTTGGGCTTACCACACAGGTACTTACCTGGTGTGGATCTTATTTGATGCTTTGTTTTGTAGTGATATGAACTTATGTTTTTTCTTCCTAGTGTTACTCAAAGCTCTTATTGCACTTCATGCAAATGTTTGCATATTTGTGGTAACCAGAAAAATTGCAGCACAATGATCATATTAGTGACATGTATGATACTCTTGCTTGTTCTTTATTACATGTGGTTACTATGGATATCTTGCTGTACATGAAACAGAATGAACATCATCTTTTCACTTTTAAAAGAACCCTTCCACAGTTCATTGTGACACACTGTATTAGAAACCCCAGTGCTATGTGTTTGTGGTATTGATGCAATCCTTCCTTTGGAAGAGCTGTCTGGCTTAGCTGCACTCCCTTATATGCTACTTGTTCTGTTGGGGTGTAGAAATGCTTGTTGGTGCAGAGCAGCCCATGCAGGAGCTGCAGCAGGGTTTCTGAGCTGGACGTGCTGCAGCTGCTGTGCAGGGGTTTGAGTGTCAGCTGTTTCCCAGCTGCTGGAATGTGTGCCAGGCACATGCACACACCCACCGCCTTCAGTTTGGTATTGGAGCCCGGGGCTTGCTGCTTGTCTGTGCCTTGAACCTGAGTATCTGCTTTTTCTGAAAGAAAGGTATGCGTGAACTGATGGAAAAATCTATGAGGCACAGGGCCTGTTAGAGGTGCTCTGCACTGTGAATAGAAAGTGCTTAGTAATGGCCTTTCAAAATGATAGATCAGTATTTTTCATAAATGATAATATAATTAAAAACGAAACAATCCATTCCAGAATTTTTACCTTCCCACCACCCAGCTGATAGGTTTAAAAATGAAATATCAGCTGCAGAAGGAGCTGCACGTTGTGAGGCAGGGAGTACAGTTAGCTTCTGAGCTGAAAAGGGGCCAAATCCACAGGTGAAGAGAGGCTGGGGGAGGTCTCTCTGCTGTAACTTAATCTAAGGAGCAGATAAATTCTTTTCAAAGTCAAAGCAGGTAATGAGTTCCCTCTTGGTAAACCAGTGGTATACTGATTTATAAATGTCTGCTCTTTTCATGTTGTTTTGATAGCCTGTAAGATGGAGGGGCTTGAAGCTTTGGGGTATTTTTAGGTGTGTAGACACAAGATTAATTTTTTGTATTTTATCTTATGTGGGCATATATGGGTACTAACACTTTACTTGATCTTCACAGAAACAACCACCACCAAGTGCAGAGAGTGCTTTAAAACTATAGAAAGGCTAAATATTGCTTGTTAACATAGTTTGATTTCAGTATTGTGTATACCAGGGTCTCTTGTAAGCATTTTTTGTGATAAACGCTAAAATCACTGAAAATAAAAGTCAAGGTGTATTCTCACAAGACAGCTGAGGCTCTCTGTAAGCTGTTTTCCCCTCTTAGCTCCTTGCCTAGCCTGGCTTCTTTTGGCTGTGGCTGCAATACAGGTTACAGCAGGACTTGAACGCTGCTTTGTTGCAGGTGAAGGCAAAAGGTAGTGCTTTAGAATACTTCCAGCTCAAAGTACTGAAACACTGTTGCTCATTCAAAGGCTGTCCCTGAAGTGTTAAGTGACTCCAGTGTTCTGGTTTACCTCTCAAAAGCTGAACCTCCAGGCTGCTTCAGGACAAGAGCGATGGGAGGGAGCTTTGCAAGCTTCTGGGTCATGTTTTGAGCGCACTGTTGTCTAACAGTTGATAAATCTGCATGTGATTTTTACCTGGAGCTGGACCATGACACATAGTGGAGATATTTGAAGGAAATGCTAAAATAAATTTGGCTTTATGCTCGTCTGGATCAACAGAGTATGAGTGCTTGAATGTGTTGTGTGCATATATGCATATACTTTCGTGTATCAGTCTGTGTGCACCTGTGTGTGTGGAGGGAGGGGGAGATAAAACCTGTTTGTGGCAAATGCAGGCAAAAAGTGGGACAGGTCACATAAAAACACACATCTAAATGATTGCAATATCAAGGCTTGTGGAAGGGTTGATCTGCAGTAAAATGTCCCTTTTTCTCCCTGCCATGTGAGAGCAGAAGCTCTGTAGTTGTACATCCTTTGAAGTACCCTGTCTACTCGGGCTGCCGTTGAGTTTGCAAAATATTACAGGGAATGCAATGTTTTAAAGCTACTGTTGTTTTGCCTTTATTAAGGCACAACATGTTTTGATTTGTATGGAGAATATCTTAAAGACTGGATGCTTTGGCAATGTAAACAATTGGAAAAGGAAAATGCATCTGTTTTCTATTACAATCTAATATTATGCTCATCTGTGTCTTCTAAGTAATGGGCACTTGTTTACATATTACAGAATATGGATTATAATTTTATAAACATAGTTTATAGTTGCATATTGGTTTCCTAAATAAAAGAAAGAAAAGCAGTAGTGGCTTATAGAAGTGCTTGCACTGAGACAGTCCTGGAAGTCCAAAGAAGCAGCTGGTATCCAAGGGTGGGAGTGGGAAGCCTCTGCTTTCTGCGCTGCCTTTCCCATAGCTCAGATACTGCCTCTCTTTATGCTCGAATCTGTTTGTTACTACTACTGACTTCTGCTTACTAAATTTAGGATTTGTTGTAAATGAAGATTACAGCATTGTTTTCCTGTAACTGAATCTGATTTGTAAACCCTTAAGCAGAAAAGAAAGTCTTCTTCTTTAAATGTTTTAAAGCAAAATGTCAGTAGACATCTGTGTACTTCCCTGGTTTAATCACTACATCTAAATTGCAGCTGTGGGATGTTTCCAAACCCCTGTTTTCCTTTCTTACATTTCCATTAATTTTCAATGAAGCATGGCTTTGTTGAATGAATTGGGTTATTATTTTCTGAATCTCAAATATGTTGTGTAACTGTAGTGGCCAGTTCAGTGGATTTAAAATCCACAGCTTTGAAATCTTACACATCTGAATGTGTTATTACTGTTTGTTGATATAAGATTGCTCTGACTGAAAGAACAATGCAGAAAAATTTGGTTATTTAGTCCTCTCTTGAATGTCTAAGCTGACAGTACACTTCAAGCAGCAGTAAAGGAGTCATCTGAGCACAGAAGAGAAAGTAAGAGTATGGAGACATGTGTATATAGATTCCTAAGCCCGTGTAGAAGAAACCTGACAAATAAAAACATAGAAAAAGAGAGGAGATTTGTGGGTCTTTTTATTAAAAGTTTGTGTTTACAATTATGCAAAAATTGTGCTAGCAAAAATCTGATGGTCTAAGATGAGTTAACTTTAAAATAATTGTTATGTTTGCCCTATAAGTAAGTTCAGGGTATTTTAGCTAAGTTGCTTATTCTTTTGAAAATGTATATTACAAGAAGATTTTTCACTTAAAAAGTCATATCAATGTCTGTATTGTGTATATTTTGCATGGTAAAATAGCAGAACATCTAATTTGCTCATATTTTTGACAACTGTCAGTGCTTAAGGCCGAAATTTCCCATGCTTGTTACTAGTCCCTCGCCAGTTGAAATTCACTGGAAAGCTTTAGCTGAAAGAATTTAACCATCTTCAGTGAGATGAGAACACCATCCTTTTTTCATCCCTTCCAAGCACTGCTTCAGACAGTGCTGATGTTTTGCAGATTTTGAAGTGACCTTGAAGTTTGGAAGGAAGCAATTCCTCCATTTCAGGAGGTGTATGTGCCTGAAAGCCACACTTTGTTGTGTCAGTACTCTGAGTAACTGAGAAATGCCAAGTTGCATTTACAGTAGAACTTGCTACACCTTCAGGTATTATCTCGAGAAGCTGTGGCTCCCACCGTGTGAGCTTCCACAGATTCTGATGCTGCTTTCCTCTCAGCAACCAGGACTTCAAGCTAGGAGAGAATCACAGATAAAAATGAAAGTTTGAAAGGCTGTTTTTTCTTGCTGAAATACCAGGACTTTGACTTAGAAAAGGTTCCTGTGTTTGTGTTTCATCATATTGTCTCTGTAGAACAAGATGCCTACAGATGCTACAGAAACTCCTGACGTCTAGTTGGCATGATTCTTAATTGAAATTAAACATTGCATTAAACCTTATGCATAGCTGGTATCTAGAGAGAGATGAATACCAATTATTGAGACTGGAGAAGATGTAATAGAAAAGCAATCATTACCAATATAGGATGTATTTATCTGTAGAAAATAACTGTAGTTAGTTTTTCCCTTCTCCTTCCATGATAATTTGTATTTCTAACAGTCCTCAGAATATGAACTGGGAATCATAAATTTTGTCTGACAATTTGGGGGAGGGTGTTTGTTTTTGTTTTTGAGGCAGGGAACTGTCCTGGTTTTGGAGAGCTTTTTTTTTCCAGTAATGCAATTGAACTGCTTTTTTATGCTACTATAGCATACTTTATCTCCTTTTTGTATACACACACACTTATAGGCAGTGGTGTTACACTCTTACCTTTTGTACATGTGATAAGTAGAAAATGCATGTTACAGAACAATGTGATAGGCAATATACCTTCTGATAGAATTCTAAACTGCAAAGTGTATATTTTTGTATGATAACATATTTGTAGCGTTTTCTTTTGTTCCTTAAGCAGTTTAAAATGATGAAACATATCTTCAGAAAAACTTCAATAATATGAAAAATCCACTGTTACTGGAAAAGAGATGTACAAAATAACATAGACTGAGATCTCTTTAGCTGCTGTGCTGTGTATTTTTTTAACCCCAAAGACCATAAAAATTGAAGTTTTATAACAAAAATACTAGCTTTATCTTAATTAAAACCTTCATTTAAGAGAAGTGGACCCTAAATTAGATAATTTTTGGCTCTGGCATGAAGATACAGATGGAAAGTAGAAATTGGGGTACTCTGCCATTCTTCATATGTCCTCTTTACTGTAGCAAGGACATTCAGAGTCCCTATCACTGGAGCTGCAGGAGTCTCCAAAAGTATAGAAAACTTAAAGAACCAATGCAATATTCTGTGGGGTAAGGGGGGGATACAGGAAGAATTTATAGGTAGCTTCTGAAAGCAGAAATTGTTTTAAAAGGGAACGAGCTGTAAAATTTCTTGAAAACTGCACTGCTGCTTGGCACAACCACTGATTATTTTTAAATTGTATTTTAAATTTTATTTTATATTTTCCCTTTATGTTTCAGGCTGCCTTCTTCCATCTCAGGCATATGTTTGATCTGCACTTGCTCCTTGAAGTATAATGCAGGCTTCTGTTTTTTAAGTTACATCTATAAGGCTGAATGGAACATTACCCTCCTTGTTTGACCTCCCACATGCGATACACAATCCATTAAATCTCATGTAATATTTAAGAATTTAATACATTCTTTGCATAACATAACAGTAATAATACTGACAAAACACTGCTCCAAGCAAAACTGCTTATACAAACAGCTGATCTGTGAGCAGTGGAACTAATGAAGCCGTGCTTCCTATAGATTTTTCTCATCTATATTAATGGGCCCTTTCTCCTCTGCAGCTTCTCTGCAGTGTCTGACCAGCAGTGCTGGGCTGATGAGGGGATGGGTGCAGGGGTTGAGCATGGGTGCTGGCCACCCTGCTCTCCTCTTCATGTTGGGGAGAGGTTCAAATGTATCATCAGTACTTTTGTAATCACTGGGACTGTCAGCAGGCCAAGCTAGTCACAGATTCTGCTCATGGTTAAGAGGACTGGGTGGCCAGTGGTACAAGTTTTTGTGGTAGATTATGAGAACAGAGAACTTTCCATTTTATGAGATTACAAAGTGCAGTGATACAGCATGATAAGGCTGGATTTTTATATATTTTGTCAAGGTTAATGTCTAGTGGATGTTTTCTTTCACTGATTAACCAAGACATCTTACTAATACATGATACCACGTACAGATCCTTTAGTGTGTTTGCTAAGCCCTTAATCTGTACTGCTATATGCTTTTAATTTTCAATTGACTTATACTAATAGCTTCTAAAGGGTTATCCTTAATGCTGGATTTGACAACTCATGGAAGATTTATGTGTGACAATAATAAAGTGTCTATCATCTAGTGGGATTCTTACTGATACTGTTGTGAACAACTTTTATTATATGGAAAAAATTTCATGTGGCATGGTTTTTTTAAAATGTTTAAAATATCTGACTGAAAATTCTGAGATGAGAAAAACTTTCACCTACTTTGACTTCTGCTTGTGTAATTATACAGTTCCATAATGCTAGATTGGTGTTGAAATTAAATAGCTAATGTGACTGTTGATTAGTTTCCCATTTGAAATCATGGCAACTGAACAAGTGAAGGTTAGTCCATTTAGGCTGTTAGTAACCTTAAAATATAATATTGGCAGTCATTCAGGCTTTTAGGATTTTGCTGAATGAAACTCAAAAGAAACAGCAGTAAAAGACTTGATTTGTCTAATTGGTCTTTATAATTTGGATTAAATTCACAGCTGTTTCCAAATAGGGCTCCCCCCTCCCCAAGTGCCTGCCAGGTGCTGCCTTCTCTGCTCATGTACTTCAAACCTGAGATAGCTTCATTGTTTTGAATGAAATTGTATTTCCTTTGTGCCCTTTCATCACCCTATATTTACTATTTTCTTGTTACTATGGTTTCTGGAAATAAATTGGATGACAGTTGTTTTGAAAACCTAATCTATATACAAACAAGTTTTTCAGTGTTTAAATGGTGCAATGAATAGTTTAGCAGTAGACTATCTCAGAGCTCATTAAAGTGCTCAGCATTGTTATTGAGGTTAATCCCATTGCAGTCCAGGGTATGTTGGTTGCTAATTCAGTGGGAGGAGAAGGGTAGAGCTCTTGCTTTACCAGTAAAGGCTTATTTTCTGATGTTGGAATTTTGTTGTCTTTTTTTCCCCAGCTAAAAATTCTGTTGCACGTAGAGTTTACTTAATTTTATAAATCTGTTTTAATGTGGAATAATGCTTGGCTGTATGTAGTCACACTCAAACGTAATTTATTTTTGTAAGCATTGATCCTTTTGCCTCCCACCCTCGTGCATATGGGTTCTTGTAGTTTCAGAGCATGTAGCACGAAACGTACATTTCCCACATAGAACGTACTCTTCAGTTTGTAGGAGTGATCCAGGAATGAGGCATTTTTTCAGTTCTTTTTATTCTCAGCAGTTTGTGGCTGGCCCGATGTTTTATTTATAGCACCTTGTCCAGATGCTGCCCTGCGTCTCTCTTCATGTGGGCACTGCCAAGACATTACCACCCTGCTGTCTGGCCCCTGGCACAGTCTGAACTCTGCTGTCAGGTAGCACTTCTCAGCTCACGGGCAAGGCACTGAGGCACAGGAAGATTAAGGCAGAAAAATGATTCCCTAGATGTTGTAGTGACTGTGCATGTTTGAGACTTCACGACTTCCTCCTCCTCACAATAAAATTTCATGTAGAAAATAGATGGGGTTTTATATTTTCCTTGAGACTAAGAGTAACTTGAGTAGAACTACAGAGCAAATCAAACCAAGGGCAGAATTAGATTTCAGGTCTTTCTGCCTGTGGTTGTGTACTTGTCCATCTCCTATACCCCAACCACAGCACTTTAGTGCTGGAAACTTTTGAGTATGGCTGATGCTTTGCATTTCAGTCACTAGCTTCAGTGTCAAAGGAGTCAGAACACCAGGTGTGAAGTGCTGAGAATAGGAAGATGCCATGTGACTCTTAGGGAAGTTTTGCAATTTACAGCAGAGAGGGAAGGTAAAAAGGTCAGGTCAAATGAGTGCAAATTCCTAGAAATAAATTGTGAATGTTTGTGGATGTACATGAAAACGCATTCTTACTGAAACAAATGATGTTGTATGTCAGTAGTTTGCTAGGATTTCTTATCTTGGTCTGCAAAGCAGAAAACAAAGTGTCAAAGCAGTTGCTGTAATGCATTTAATGTCAGACTGATGGAGGTATCTTGATGGAAAACTAAATTTGTGGTTAAACTATTGTTTTCTAGTCCAGCTTCAAGATGTAACAAACTTGGCTGTTGCTTTTTGCTTTTTACCAAAGGCCTTCTCCTTTCCCTTTATTAGAGCACAACCTCTAGTTTGTTTTCTGCTGTTTCTGCTGTATGGTAGTTTTTATATTATGGCATAGCAGACGGTGTCAAAATAATGGATTCTTTTCTTCTACCTTGGCTTTCCAAACTTCTTGGTGCAATTTTGTCAACTTTATGATATTTCATTTGTTCTTATCCCTTCCCTGCTTTGTTTTCTTGGCATGCTTTTCACAATGTGTTTTCCAGTACCTCCTTGTTAACCTTTTTTGATATTTAATGCTCTGTTGCTTTGAATTGAGGAAGTGTTTCATCCAAAATCACTGCAGAACTTCCTTCCCACGCTGCTGCCCAGACATGCTGCAGACTAGCTACTTAATTTGCACTGGCAAAATTTCAAAGTGCAGGTCAGCTGGCCAGGTTATCCCCCCGCGGGGCTTCTGTATCCCTTCCTAAATGCCATTTTTCTTCTGTCTGTTCTGCGTTTTCCCCTTATTTGTCCATTGGGAGGAAAATGGCTCCAACAAAGTTGAATGGTGTGACTCCTTCCTTGCTTTAAGCTGTAACTCTCACAATTTAGCATGTATCAGTTTCAAAGCAGTTTAGACTATTTATGTAGGGATTTTAACATGTTGTCAGAGAAAAGTAAATCTGGCAGAAAATGAGCATTATAAAGCTGGGTCAGAAAAGCACAGGAGAAAGTGGTATGGTTTGGCTTCTGGAATGGGGAACCAGCCCAGAGTGCCAGCAAGGCATGTGAAATACAGATTCACAGAAGGATAAGGCTATTCAGCAGCTGAGTTATATTCTGATTATGTGGTAGCTACACTGGGTGTTATATGTTGCTGAGCTCCACTGCTGATGTAATTTAGTTGATATAATATGAGCACAGCTTCAGTGCACTCAATTTTGGTCAAAATTAATTGTGTATGTTTAAATTGCTGACAAGCTGAGGGGGTGTGAGTGCATCTAAAGGCACCCAGGTCATCTGCTTCCCTATAGTGAGAGCAGTTGTAATGATTCCCAGCATTGGTGAGTTCTGTTGAATTCAAAACTGCCATTAAAGTAATTTAATTCAAAAAATAAAAAGTTCTAAGAAAGCTCCTTTGAAGAACCAATTGCATAATGAAGTTGTTTCTGGGTTCCCCTTATTAATATTGTTGATATTTAGTTATATGTTTAATAAAGATAGAAACTAAGCAGTGTTTTCTTTTGAAGGATACAGCCATACAAAGTGCACTTCACCAGTGCTTTCTTGAACTGGGTGTGGGCTTTTGGGTCATAAGGAGAGGTGTGAATGCCACAAATCTTTCAGGGCTAGACTCTGCAAATTTGGTGAACTGAACAGTACAAATTCCAAAATAATGAATGATCCCAATTGTTGAATTGCAAGTTTATTTGAATCTCAAAGACAGAAGCAGTGCTGCCCTGTGAGGACTGAAGCTATTAACTGGGTGGTGCACATTTAGGGTTTGACACTGCTCTCCTTATTGTGGGCTGGGGAGGGGAGAAGACCTTGGGCCAGCAGTGGGTTTATCTGAAGGATATCAAACACAAACAGTGCTGCCAAGTGTATTAGAGGAGCATTATGAGAAGATTTGGGATGAACTTGGAGTATTGATCTCATGAGATCCCTGGCTTCATAGTAATGTCATTATTTTCAGTCCTGAAACAAAGGGAGTTTTTCTTCCTTGTAAGCTGGACTCAACCTTTAGCTGATCACTCAGGTGAACTATTAGTAAAGGAAGGGAAAGATCCAGAGCTTCACTCCTTACAAAACTGGAAGCCACAAACATGAGAATCTCAGTTATAGTGTCACAGCTTTTAGTGAGAAAGACTCTGCCCATATTCTTCATTTCGTAGAAACCAACCAACTAAAACCTACAGGCTGCATCTCGGAATTTTGTAACTTGCGACTGCTGGACAGTTGTTTTGTTTAATGGCTTGCTTAGCTGTGCCACCACAAGAAAAGTTGTAAAATTTCTTACAAAAAATGCTATTGAATTTAAACTCTTTCTTTCTAAACTTAATCTTGTTTCTTTTAGTCTTCAAAAAACCCAAAAACTCACTTTTCCCCCCGGAAATTAAAAAGATGAAATATTTAATAAGAAATTCAGTATTTGGGTCATCAGTCTTGTTCAAACCCCTAGTTGCTACTGGTTTTGTGCAATAGAGCACGAGATCCCTTCAATATTTTTTCTACATAAAAACTCTGTGATTTCCTTTTTCCAGTGTGTTTTTATACCAGTGCAGAGAGCTGGCTGGTGTCCTCTTTATTGGTGGAACCAGGCAAATCTGACGTCCAGCAGCTTCCCTCTCTCCCATGCCAGGTGCTCAGGGCAGGCAGTCCTTGGCTTCGTGTCTGTGGCAGCCTTTCTTGCTGACCTCAGTGATGGGTTTAGTTTTCTCTTGACTGAGTTTAAATCAGGTTGACATGCTGTGAAGCTGAAACCAAACATACGAATTCTTTGCTGGGCAGAAGCTCATCCAAAGAATGTGTGTGGTTTAGTTTGTGCTTTCCCACTGTACTTACATCCCAGGAAATGGGTTCTTAAATGTAAAAACCTGGTTCTGCTCATCATCTTAAAGTCTCATAGTTGTTTTTTCCCACCTTCTCTTTCTGGGGAAAGGAGGAAAATTTTCTGTTGTAGTGAGGATGGCTTTTTTTTCCCAGTGCTGTGCATGAACTTTGCCTGAACCAACAGCAGAAAGACAGTATCATCTGTAAATGGTCCTTAGGTTCCTTCCTCCAGCAGTGAATGACCTCAATGAAGACAAAACCGGGTGGAAACACCAAATTCAGTTACTCAGCCTAATAGGAAAGGACTTAGTGAAACCGAATCTTCAGTAATTCCCCACTTAAGACGTTCACGGGAAAGCTGAAATAGGCATTTTGGGGTACAAGAAAGAAGAGTTTATCTATTAAATGTAGATTACAGCCTGTCAAGTTAAATAGCAATGTTGTAATTATTTGTTTGCTTCTATTTGGAATTGCTTTTGTTAGACTCGGGCTGCAATTAACACACTGAAGCACCCATTGTTCCTGCTGCATTCCTTGGCTCTTTCGGCGTCGCTGCGAGTGGGGAAGCGCTGCAGCTTATTTGCATCTCTTTGAAAAGGAGTTACTTGAGCTAGCTTAAATTGTGGTCGCTGTTTTTAATTTATCCGAAGGAGCTACTTCCCGTGCCTGTGTGCACGTTAGTGATCCCGGGAAGAACGTAAACAGGCACTGCCTGTGCTCATCCGTGTGGGGAGCGCGGAACGGGGTTCGGCTCGTGGGTAGGTGCGCTCCGTTTCGTTATAATAGAATTAGCTGGTGACTCATGCAGATGTCACCAAGACGAGCTGCAAATGAGTTTTTCAAGACTTCTTAATGTGTTTACTTTGTGTCGGATTTCTAAAGACACCCCGTTATACCTGTCCAGGCAAAGGGTGTCCAGGCTGCACGGAGTTCTCGGCTGGTGGGATCCTGCAGGAGTCCTCCCGAGTATGTTTATGATGCCTCTCCTTTTGTTTCGCGCTTTTGTTCATGAGCTTTTTATTTTTTATGAGCTAAATCTGTTCATTATGTGGGAAGTCGCTGTTAAATCTACTCAGATGCTCTATATGATCCTAAAGTAAACAACAAATGCATTTATTTCTAAAACCTTTTATTTATAACCAGCAACTATGACAGGTAGTCTTCAACTAGTCCTTGCTCATGGTTTCGAATGAGGTGTTGATGGGGTAGGCACAGTTCTGGAGAATGTGTTTGGATTAGCAAGGTTAATGGCAGAACTGCAAAATAGCCTCATTTGGTAGGAAAAAAAATCTGCATTTTCTTCAGTCAAGAATCTTATTTTCATCGACCTGGCTCTGTCACCTGTGGAGTTGTTTCCTAAACAGATGCCAGCTGACACTGGAAAGGTGTCACAGTGTGCTGAGCAGGTCTGGTGTTTGGGAGCTGTGTTTCGCCCTGCAGTGTTAATCAGTGACAAAGTAGTTGCATTTATTTGCTGAAACGATCGTGGAACTTCAACAGCAGCTTCATGTTATTGGACTGTTTTGAAATTAAATGACCCTTTGGAAGGGCATTTCTGCTGGTGTTTTAGGGACAAGACATATTATTGGCTCTTAATAGCAAATGGAAGTTTAAATTGGCTACTGGAAAGCCTTTTGCTGGAACATTGCTTGAGTTTTCACTTTTGTTTGCTTTGTTTTATTTTTTCCTCCTTGGTTACTTTCAAAGAGAATGGAGTGTAAGGAAGGAGTAAGGATTACACTTTAAGTATAGTTTAGCAACACATCTATGTTATATATGAAAATTCTGTTTAACTTCAGAAAAGATCTATTAAGCTGTCTAGACACTCTGCTCTTAGTTCAAAATTTAAGTACTCTTCTTCTCCAGCTCCCCAATAATGGAAATAAAATGAAATATCAACTTATTTTTAGTTACTGGATTTAAGAATGGGATTTCAGCTGTAATAGGAACTGCAGCTCGCTGTGCTGTATCCATCCTGGACTAAGAGATTTGAGAAGGAAGCTTTGCCAGCTGGAACGTGCGTCAGTGTTATCTGCATGTGTGTTGTAACAGATGTTGAGCAGAGACTACTTGTCAGAGGTACCTTGTAGTAACTTTTAAAGATGCTTGTTTGTTTCAGTACATTTTTCTTGCATCACTAACTTTTTCCATAAAGTCAACCACAAACTGCATTATTGGGGACTCCAGCTGAAACTTGTGGTGAATAGGAAATAGATTAAACACAGGTTTTCCCTTTTCTCTGGTTGCCAACAGTGATGTCAGTAGTTTTAATGATCCTTACCTCAGCTCACTGCTGTCCTCACACTCTCTATTAAAACACTTGTCTTCTGCACTGTTTTGTGTGTTGTTAAGGAAATGCTGATGGCTGGAGGTATCCAGCCAATTACTTCATTTCCAAATAAGGTTCTTTCACCTTGAAGTACACTGTAACAGTTCACTGAGGAGAGAGGAGATTCAGATTGTTTTGTCAGAAATTTGGGAAATACTCCTTTGAAGTCCAGAAAAGAACATTTGTTTGCTAAAACTGAGGATGAGGCTTTTGGCTGGGCATGAGGCACAAATAATGGATCCAAGGTTTATAGGTTTGAGTGTATTTCCAGTGACCTCAGAGGAGCAGCTTTGCTCTCCGATTGTCTGTTTCCTACACATCTTTGTGCATTCAGACAGAACAGGCACCACTGTACTGTAACAGTAGTGAGGGTTGTCGTTCTTGGTTACCTGATTTGTGTTTTATTGAAAGAGATTGGTCAGAGGAATTGGGTATGAAAGCCAGTAATTGCAGTCAATAGTTTCAGATGGTCCTTGGCAAAGATCCTAGTTGATTTTTCTTCTTTCCCAACATTAAAAGAAAACAAAAGCTACCAATACATTTTTAGGAAAGGGTGACAGACAGATTTCCATGTTGTACTGCTGAAGATCTGGAGGTGTAAGTACAAGCTTGAAACTGCTCCGTGCCCCTGCGTCCTGTCATACCTGCAGCTGATGTTTGTATGAAATTCAGCCTTGTACCAGGTCGTGTCCTACATTATTCTGGCTCTTCATCCTGTCTCCAACTCTTGGATATTTCAGGCTCCTGTGATTTTTCACTCTTTTTACACATGTGCAGGACTATAATGTACAAGCGTTTGGGTTTCTGTAGCTGTGGGTTTCTTCAGTTTTATTTTCTTAGTGAATTCCTTGAGAAAGTGTTTTGTTTTTCCAATAGACTTGTTACTCGCTTTCTTCCTCTGCTCTTGTGACTTTGTAATCCAGTAATAAATACCCTCCAGTAGTGGTTGCGATGACTTCTTGGCTGTATTGATGGAATTGGTGAGGAATTGGATGGGGCAGGCCATTTCGTTCAATACATGATGGATTTGAGTGTAGATGACCTGAATACTGGTGAAGAGGCGTAGAACTTGGCCCTGCTACTGCAAATCATGTATTATTTATGTACTTAAAACCTCTTAGCAGTATCAAGTCTGGCCATGTAGAAAAGCTGTTTCTTGCTGTCCTTCCACTTGCCCTGGGTCAGTGCAGGGCAGGTCAGACCTTTGGGCCCTGCTGGGGGCACCCAGCTGTTCCTCTGGCGCTGCTGGATGGGAGCTGGGTGTGGAACACCCACCTCGGATATGCAGCACACAAATCGCTCACACTGCTCCTCCATTTAAATGGAGCCATTTTTCCTTTGTTGCTTGTCTTTATTAATAAAGTATGGCATTACTGGCTAATTTTAGGTCAAATGTAGTTGAAAGCTGCACAGCTATGTGAAGCTGTGTATAGATACTCGGGTAGGAACATTCCAGTAGATCGCAATGTGAGTGCAGAAGAAAGTTGAAAGTAAATAAGAGATCTGTGAGATAATTCTCCAGGGAGTTCTCACAGCATACCACACATCATTTGCAGGGATAGGCTTTCCTTTCACTTGAAGGACCACACAAAGTAAATTTTGTTTCTTGTGCAATTAAAGAATATAGGACAGGAGGTCTTTTCAGATTTTTTACTTCAGTGTGTCTATGGGAAGCCTTTATTTGTACTGAGGAAAATGCACTGTTTACCTATCTCTTCAGGAGCACAGTTAATGTTGAACATAGAAATAGACACACTTTTATGTAAAATATGAGTCTTGCTTCAGCAGATTTTAGCAAAACTACTGAAATATAAATGCTGGTAGTCCTCTAACCCCAGTTAAAAGACAAATTGTGTTCATTTCAGTGCTGCATGGTTTGGTCCCCAGTGGGTCTGGCTGCATGTCAGTGGTGTGCAGAGAGGAGGCCGGGCTGTGGTGTGAGAGGCCCAGAGGTGGTGGGCAGTGGGGGACACCAGGGCTCTGTGTGTGGCCAGCCAGTGCCACAGGACCTCAGAAGCAGAGGCAGGCAGCCCTGGTGCCCCAGCGTGTGACCTCAGCCCTGTGTCCCCCAGCAGGGACTGTGCTCCCCTCGGGGGCTGGAGCAGCTGCCAGCAGGACACGAGGGGATCCAGCGCCAAGTGCATCCTGCTGGGCACTGCCTCGCTCCTGATCAGGGCCTGGGGCTTACAGCCTGCCTGGGGAAAACAGCAGAAAGGCAGAGTCCAGAGGACTTGCTGACCTGGACTGCTGCACTGTGCGCTGGGTCAGGGAGGCTGCAGTCAGCAGATGAGAACTGGGAGGACAGGGTCAAAGGCAGCTTCTGGCATTCATTCCCCACTAAACCTGTGCTGTGCATTATCGGGGCTGCAGGGCCCTATTACTCACCCAGCCCTCTCTTGGAGAGAAGCAGAATGTAGATGTATTTATGGACTTCACCAGGATTTTCTGCATACAATTATACAATTTTTTTTAGAACTTGTATGTCAAATGGGAATGGTAATGCCACACTCTGAATGCTCCATTCCCTGGTTATCCTTCCCAGGCAAGCCGTGGTGTTTGCAGGTGGCCAGGAAGGCCTCTTGTAGGGCCTGACATCCAGTGGATCTTTCTTGTAGCTGGTAAAAATGCCAACAGCAGGCTGGTGTTTGGAGCTTTCCTTTCTCTTGTCACAGGAGCTTGTCAGAGTTAATCAGTATGGACACTTAAATTGTTTCTGCTTAGGTGAATCTCTTGCAAGTTTTAAATGTGTTTCTGACTGCTTTGAATTTTATTGCCAACATCTGTTTTAAATGCTTTTGGGATTCACATGCTTGAGTACAGTTCAACTGTGTATGCCATAATTTTTCAAGGTGCTAACACTTTCAGTTTGGATGATAACTCTTTTAAAAAGAAAAAAAAAAAAGGAGGGGGAGGGAAATAATTGCAGAAAAGTTTTAAAGTGCGCATTATGCTAATTTTCTTCCTCTTTCAATTTCAGAATGATGACCTACACAACCTCAACAAATCCTTCTTTTAAACTCATGGGTATCAAGACTATAAATGTTTCATGCTATCACAACTAGGACCTCACCTCCTCCTCCTCTTCCTCTGTAAATGGGTACGATGCATCCAGTTCAGTTTGTTTACTTTACACAAACCTCAGGAGCTGTTGACTGAGCTGCACATCCTGTGTTGTGCCAAGCAGAAGCACTGTGACACCTGGACAACAAGTCTCTCTTACTTCATCCTCTACCATAAGGACTTAGCTGGCCACATGAACTGATGTGCCCACCACTACATCATGGTGAGAATGGGTATTTTACTAGCACATTTACACAACTTCATTTGCTGCTGAAAACCTGTATGACAAATCATCATTGTAAATTATTACATACAAAACTTAATGTTGGTTGAAGAGTATTAAATATTTAACATAGGTTTTGATTTATACATGTACTTTTTTAATTAAAATGTAACTTTTCCTACAGCACATCTTTTTTGATGTGGAACTGAGGTATACTATATTCTGTTGTAAACAGAGTGGGGAACCTGCTTAAAACAAGGCTTCTAAGAATAGAGTAGGGTACTATTCTTGTTTTAAGATTGTAATTCAGAAAATAATATAATACAAGTCATTGGTCCCTGGGCCTTGATTGTACAGTCATATTTACTGATACTATCAGTTGTAAGATAACCCTGATGTTGAGTTGAATTCTTTCCAAAAGAAAAATAATTTTGTACTCCTTGTAAAATAATAGTCTGTATTAACTACAATGAAGACAAACATTACTGTACATGGGTATTTACAAGTGTCAACTTGAATTCATCAATTGCACAGGAACTGACAAAAAAAATCAGAAAAAAGAAATCAGAGTCTTCCATTGTATATATTGTAAAGAAGAAAAACAAAAAGAAAAAACCAACCAACAGGAAACCACAAAGCAAAATGGAAACAAAAAAGGGTGAACTTTTTAAATTGACTCTTTCCCTGGAATGAAAATGTGGGTGTTTGTAAATTCTGGAAATCTCTTTCTATATGTAATAAACTAGATACTGTTTTATCTGCTGTAGTGGATTTTGGGTCTTTTTTTGTTTTCTTGGTAAGCTTTCTCAATTATCTGAAATTGTCCCACCAGGTTTCTGTGATGTTTCCATGGTTTGTCATTGAGAATGGCTTAAAAATGAAGTCAAGTGTAATTAGGTGGAGTAGGGAGTATGCTTCCTTGCATTATTTCACTAAAGCCCTTGTTTCAGTTTTCTGGAGACTCTTCAGGATACAGCTCTCCATCCACTGGATTTGGGGGAAGGGTTCACAGCATGTAAAATCACTTGGAAGCCATAGCAAGACTTCAGCATAAAATTTAAAAAGCACAGCTCAAATGATTGTCTGGAAATTGGTGCAAGAGGCACGACAAGGAAGAATTCTTCTGTGACTCTCCTCTTCTTCGCTCTGGTTCTATGCAGATGAAAATTCTTTTGTGCATAGTATTTGCAGAGTCCTAATTCTTTTGGGGACTGGAAAAATACTGAGATCATGGATTTTCAAGTAAAATGTTGTTGAAGTGATAATTGAATTTGAAGCCATGTCAGGTCCCCGTTGGTCCCTCCTGCTTCTGCGAAGCAACTCCATGGACCAGTGCACATTCAAAAGAATTCTTGTTATCAGGAAAAGGCAGGCAGGCACAGCAGCAGCTCTCCCTGCAGGAAGGCTGTCAGACCCTCAAAGAAGGGGTTTCTTCCCCTTGAGATGTTTATGATGTCTGGGATTAGGCTGTGGTTAGTGCAGTGTCCACTGCTGACTATAGTACAGATGAAGGGGCCGTTGCACAGCTGCTCTTCACCTCTCCTTTTGCTGGAGGCCTACCAGTCCCTTAGCTCTGCTGGTATTACTGCACATATAAAACCACTCTGACCACTCTGTCAAGTCAGAATATTCACTTAAGTAAGGACTTGTAGCTTGAGAATGCTTAAATCATTCCAGCTCACTGGGAACAACTGCAGCAGTGGTGATGCTGGCAGAATGAGGGTGCTGGTGCGTGGGGAGGCTGCAGCCTGAGAGGGACCTGCGCCTGCCCAAGTCCTGCCTTGGGAAATCTTGGCCTTTGCTGCCAGAGCAGTCTCCTCCCAAAGGTCCTGATACCAAGCACTAGCAGATAAGAGGCTTTGCTGCTTTTTTATGTAGGAGGGGGCAAGTGGATCTGGAGTAGCTCACCTGTTACCCTTGATGAGCAGTGATGTGGATTTTTCCAAAGAACCGTTAATACCTAAGAAGGCAGCACTTGCTTTAAAAAAAAAGCCACGTGCATCAGACCAGTATTCAAATTTCCAAGTTACCAATTTTATCTTGAGCCTTCTTTTTTTGTTCTTTTTTTAAAATGGGGTTTATTTGTAATGAAACCTTGCATATATTCTGAAGTAAAAATTTAAGAACAACTCACCCTCAACCCCTTTGTCCAGTCTTCTCCAGCTTAGTGATTTAAAGGAAATGTTCACTGTGTTGATTTGGTTGCTAAATATTAGCTTGTGTGATGTTAAAGTGCCATGCATAGAAAAGCATTTAACGTCCATTGTGCTTTGCATTGTTCCAGGTAATTTGCAGAGTCTGGCAATTACTGAAATTACAAGTTTGGAGGTGCTGGAAGCTACTGTTAAGGTTTAAAAGGCACCAGTGAGTATATTTAATGTTGGTAGGAGTATTTCAGAGTAACACCTCTATGAGCAAATTTTGTTCCTAAACCATGAATTCCGCAAAAGTGTAGGAATTGAAAGTGGTCATTAGGGATGGTAGGGGGATGGAGCTGATCTGGTGGGTTTCCGTTCATCTTAATGATAGCATAAAGGCAGAGAAGGAGCTTGTTAAAGATGTTAATGTGCATAGGGTTTATGTTAATAATTATTTTTTCCTAAGTAAAATTAAAGATGCCTGTTCAGCAAATCTTTTGAAAAGACTTTTGCAACAAAGTGCATTCATAACCAAACCTAAACCTCTTGATTATTGCATAGATTTTTATTCTTATGAATTACAAACTTTAATAAATAAATGATTATGAACTAAACCCTTTTAAATTAAAGCATAAATGCCTCAAAAATACAGTACTATACTACCTTGTCCTTTTATGAATTCTTTTGCACTGTCTGCCACAGAACAGATTGTCATTTCTCTAAGTTTGAAAATGAGCACATGGGATCAGTCTTAGATCAGCTGGTAAAACTCAGATGCTCGGGAGTTTATTTCGCTTTTAATTTTTTTCAAGTGGAAGTTTCTGGTTATTATTTGAGTTCCTTTCTGGCTCCATTACTGGCACAGCTTCAGTGTTCAAAAACTCTGTACTAGTATTACTAGTATTAGTAGTATTACTAGCAGTACTGTGTATTGGTGCCATTGGTTGAAAATGAGGGGTTGGAAAAACCATTTGAAGCAGTCTCCAGGAGCACAAGGAGCATTTACACACTTGGGTCTTGGCAAAGATTGCTGTGTTCAAGCTCAGTTTGATTCTGAGTTGATGTGTATGTTGTGGAACTCTAAATAAATTTTTGTCCTTCTAGTATTTGATACTAACCTCTTTATTTAGTATTTGAAAATATCGTGTCTTCCATAGTGTTGTTCTGAGTTTTTTTTCAGTAAAAATACAAAGTCAGAAAGCAAAAAGGGAACTCAGGCCATGTTTATAAATATATTCTGGTGCTGTAGCCTTACTTTGTGCATATTTAAGAACCAAGCACTGTGTCCATCTTGCTACCAGCTGACTTTGAGCTGAAGCTGTGTTTGTGCCCTGTGTTTCACTCGGGGGCTGGGTGATGAGCAGAAGGTGCCTGGATGGGTGCCATCAGCGTGTGCCGTGTGTGAGCTGTGTAACTGTGGCACGGCCGAGCCCGAGCAGCCTCCGAGGGTGTTTCTGCAGTGATTAGCTGGCTCCAGTGCTCGGCAGCAGCTCAAGTACAGCATGCCAGCTGCTAATTGAGTCAGTCTGGGGAGGTGCTGGAGCCCTTGTTCTGCAGCTTCATTCACCTAAGCGAGTTCAGTTTAGAGAAACAATACTGAAAATAAAGAAGTTATGGCAAATATTTGCCCATCTCCTGTGTGGCCTCCAAGCCGTCTTTGGGTGCAGATGATTTTGGGAGGGTTTTTTTCAGGTTGGTTTTTTGTTTGTCTGATTTTTCCAGCCTGCAAACGTTGAGGCTAGTTCACTGGCAACAGTGAAGTGTAAATACTGTAAAGTGACAGTATTCACCCTTGTCCAGCTCACCTTGTATTTATCTGTCTATCGGTATTTTCACTGAGATGTGACTTTGAAGATACTGTAAATAAGTTGTTTATGAACTTAGCAGATGCCCATTTAAAAAAAAAAAAGCAAACGTGGGAAAAAGTTGAGGACTTTCAGTTTATAGAAAAATTTTTATTTTGTCTTTGTACCTTTAAGGAGATACTATTCCCAAAAAATATAAAATGAGGAATCTGTGATTTCCAGATGTATGTTGAAAGAACATTTATACGTAAGAGGAAAAGGTGGAGGCCAGTCGAAGACTGCTTGGGAAAGCAGGTGTTATGATGACTTCTGTATTTAAATATTTTCGGGTTGGAAGCTTTGGTTCTATGTTTGGAATAGCAGTAAAAGGATAATGGAATGTTAATGTGTGCCTGCAGTGGCCAGGCTTGGATGTCACAGAAAACAGCCTAAGAACTCTGCGTATCTGCTGTAAGACAGAGTAAGGCTGGGTGCAAGGCCTCAAGAGGGAAGGATGGAGGGAGAACTCAAACAGTTTGTGCTTTGTGAAGTTTGCTGGGGACATGTTTTTTGGTAAAAGGTTCCGTGCCATTCTGGATTCCTGATCTGAATTGGTGGATGGTTTGAAAATTGGAACTTTATGTTACTGAAGGGGCATGGAAAAGTAACTGCTGGGAGATCCCCCTAACACTCCACAACCTATGGAAAGGCTGTGCTTGGTAGTATCCCTCTGCAGGGATCCCCGAAACTCCTGTTTGTGCTGTATTAGGATACTTGACAATTGTATTTGGAGACAGACACGAAGAAAATAAAGTAAAACCAATCTGCCTTCTGTAGATGTTGAATACCTCCCAGAGAAATCAAAATCTGTCGGCAGATAAACGTATTGAATCAGAACAGCATGAAGTGGAGCTACGGTGCTGTCATGGCTTGATAAAATGGTTCTGCTTTTTCCACCAGTCTTGGACCCTACTTCTGTCTATAGAAATTGAAGTGCTGGTTATTTAGAGGAAAATGACCTGACTGGAGAACTTGCCTACAGTGTTTGTTGAGGAAAGAGTGTTGCAAGGAAAAACCATTAGAGCAGCAATGCTGCTGCAGAACTGATAAAAGATTAAAAACACCAGATAATGGCTTTGATATTTTTACCAGTAATTTTTGAAGAGGAAAAGTTGTGACTTAAGCTCTGCTCCTGTCTGTCCATCCAAAGCCTTGTGGCATTGCAGTATATTGTATATGGCTGTCACAATCTGTGCCTTTCATTTATACTTTTTTTTTTTTTTTTTTATTTAAGAATCAGTCTGGCACCATTTGGCTGCTGGATGTCATGGCTGAACCCTCCTGGAACGTCAGCAGGGAGAAACTCCCTCCTGCTGCACATGGCTCTGCTCATGGGGCTTTTCCCAGGGCCCCCTCTTGGACTGGGAATGAGAGCTCCTCTCTCTCCTTGTCTTGTTTGTTCGTTTGTCTTTTTAATTGTAATAACCAATTATTAGTTAGATTGAATAAAATGTCAGTTTTGTTGTGAATTATTTACTGTCAATAAAGTACAATAAAGCTGAAATGTGAGGGGTTTTCTCCTCAGGGTATTGTGGACATGGCTACTGTCCTGCTCAGTTTCATCATTGCAGCGGTAGTGCTTTGTTTTTCCACCTTTTTGAAGATGAACTGAAAGAAGAAATTATAATTTTTACTATCTACCAATTTACTGTTTCACCTTCAGCTTGTGAATTTAAAACAGCAGTTCATTTTTCTTTAAACTGTTTGGAAATTTGATTAAGGCGGGAGTTTGAGAGCAAAACAAACCCTGAATTTCTGGCACATCCTGATTCTGCAGTCAGCTGAGCTGGGTGCAAGGCAAACGTGTCACTGTTTCTTCCTCAGGCTGTATCTTTTGAAGTCAAGGCCAGGTTGGCTTTTGTTTTAAAAAGGCTGATGGAAATAAGGTGAGTTCCAGTTCCTGTGGTTGCGGTCTCAGTCCAAAACATGCAGGGCCAAAAAGTCATGATTTGTCCTTTAAGTGACTACCTTCAGAGAAAAACTGTTGCCTTCTCACCGAACTGGTGTCTTCAGACCCTGGTTTCAGTGAGTAGGGTTTGGTTATGGCTCCTCCCGAGCAGCCCCGAGGCCTGTGCCCCGGCTCTGGGTGCTGGGCCCTCCTCAGCAGTCACTGCCGTCCTGCCCAGCCGCCCTTCTCCCACAAGGTCTGGCTTTCCTCAGCCACCTGGCAGTGATGTGGCTCCTTCTGACAGCCTGCCCTTATCAGTAGCATGCTTTGCATTGATTTCAGCCTCTTCACAGCATGCCCGTGACTGTGGGAATGCAGCGTCCGTCTCCTTCAGCCACACGTCGGTGCCACGTCAGCGGGATGCAGGAAAGGTAAGCTGAAATTCTCCTCCTAAATCTGCCAGGAGGCAATTTGCCTGGATTTCTTCCCTGTTAGGCTGTGTGAAGTGGCCTGGTAATCTGTTGGCTCATCACCAGTCTCCCAGTCATGTGGGTAATCCTGAGGGTTGTCATCTGAGGTGAAAGATAAGGAGAAGGGCCTGAACATGACACATGGATGTGAAAGATCAAGAGACTTCTGCCTGCTGTGTTATTTTTAAAATTAGAGCTAACAATGAGATGAGTGAGCTGTTTAATTTTGCCTCTTCCAAAGCATTGTATGAATGTGAATAAACCATTTGGTATTATTGCATTAGTTTTGTGTATGCAAAGCAAAACTGATTTTTATCTTCTTCATCAAGGTGTTAAGAGGATTATGTAAAGAGTAAGAAGTACTTAACTCCTGTAGTGTTGGGTAACAAAGAAATGCTGGTAAGGAAGCTACATAAACTGTGTTCTTGCAGAGCAGTAGTACTGTCCATCCCTTTTTGTCCCTCCAGATTTCAGTGTCCACTTCAGTGCTTCCTCTGTTCTGTTCAATGCCATCTTGCCCGGTCAGAAAACTCACTTGCTGGAAAGTTTTGTTGGGTTTAGTCCCTTGCACTCCTGAGCTTCATTGTAACTGTTACACAGCCAAGGTGTTCTCACCAGAAGATAAGCAGTTCTCAAACCCCTTCTTTGTAATCTATTAGTGGAAGTCACAGTTATCCCTGACTCAGGAGGCTGCTGCTATTCAGGAAGACCAGTTCAATGCCTGCTAAAGGTTCATCAAAGTGATCTCTACTAAACAAAGCCTATAAACTAAACACAAAAACTTAAAGCAAGTGTATCCTTAAATAAAGAATGGCTCTACAGACACATAAGTGCTTTGGGGAGCCTGTGTTTGTTATTCCAGCAGTCTCATTGTGAGTGCTGGAGCTCTATGAAATGCACATCTTCAAAGCTTCCTTGAAGATAGGATGCTCTTCTCCCTGTCAAAACAGAAGTCTCTTTTATGGTCACAGTCAGCAAGTTTTCTTTCTCCTGGTACCTCTTCCCTTGGATGCTTCAAGGAGGGAACTTCTTATTGTTGAGCTCCTCACCTCTTCACCTTACCAGTGAGCTCCTCGTGCCTTTCTGAACTTTTCCTTTGCTTTCCTCTTTTCTGTGAAGCACTTTTAGCACCTCAGTGTTCTTTTGACTGCCATATGCTGACTTTGGGGACAGTGCTGCCGTAGTGAAACAACAAGCCAGCAGAACTTTCTGGAGACATCCTATGAACAGAATTGACTTGGACTTAAATGACCCAACAACAGGGGAAAGTGTGAAATCCTTAACTTGAAATTGCCATAGGAGGCAGTAGGTCCTGAAACCACAGCCTCTTCAGTTTTACTATGAGTAAATGGGCTTATAGCATACATTTGGGGGGGGGGGGGGGGNGGAGGGGGAAATAAGATTACTTTTCCACATAAAATAATTATTTGGGTTTTAAAAGATTTTGACTTCTCTGGTATCTTCAGCTGGAAATGAAGGTCTGATAGAATACTGGGAGGGTTTTACCTGCTTGAGTCATTTTGTTCCTGACTAGATATATGGAATGATTTCACTTGAAATAGAAAGTGAACTCACTGTTTGGGGTTTTTTTAAACATCATTAAATAAACACAATTTAGAACATGGTTACACAGGTAATAACATTACTCAAAAGGCAGAACTTTCCAGTGTGAGATAGCATCCTATTAAACTTATCCTGGCTTTAGAATAAGAGAAACAAGAAACCAGAAGACCAACAGCTCAGAGAACATGTGACTTTCTTTTTGATGGGATCCCAAATGAACTTGGTGTGCAGATCAGAGTCTCTTCCCACAGTATGTGTCACACACCTTGCTGTCTGGCTGTGCAGTGGAAGTGTTTCCTAATGAAACTTCCATCACTGTAAAATAATCACATATCCTTGCTAAGAAATAATGTCATAACTGTGACGTGGGTTTGTCAGTCCATTTGCTTAACAGCCTCGTTATTTAAGCAGGATGTTTGGCATATATAACAGTAATATAAATCGATGCTGAATAGATGAGATTTTTTGAGACGAGTTGTGCTCAAACCTATAAGAATTTAATGGCTTTTTGAGGTGTTTCTTCTTTGTTTTCTTGAGGTTCTTTTGCTGCTTACTAGGTCTGTGTGTGTGCAGAGTAGAAGTGACTTTCAGAAGCTTGTCAGTGAAGAATCAATGACTGATTGCATCGTAACAGACATTCAGATAGGTGCTCTCGCATAAATTTATATTTGTTCTGTGTGTAGACATTGCAAGTGTCACTTTTCAGCAAGCAGCAACTCCTCTAGCTCCAGTGATCGCCAAATGTTATTTTGGGAAGTTACAGGAAGTACGTGCTTAGTCTGAAAATAGTTAAGGCCAATTCTTAAAAAGAAGAGTTAAGCCATCTATGACTTACAATTGACATAGATAACTGTCATTATATTATAATTATTCCCTAAAAATAATTTCAGTAGCTGTAATGAGAAGGAAACAAGAAATGAAACTCAAAGGAAACAAATTATAAATCCAATGTGCCTAAATCCTCCCTTTGTCATCTTTGCATATTTTGTTGTTTTCAGTATTTCCACATATTCAAAGCAAAATTTACCCAGCAAACAAGTCAGATTTCTCATCCCTGACATTTGCATTCCATGGTTTCTTCTCTGTTTTCTAAGTTGACAAAGATAAATTTAGATTGACTTTCCTTGGTTGACTAGCCTTGGTGTTTCAGTCTAATTCCACCTGTAGTGTAGCTGTTTGGTGTCATTGCAGTACTGTGGTCTCTCTAGGTGTAATATTGAATTCATTTTCATTTCTTATGAGGGAAAATAATTCAAAAACAAACTTGTGAGAACTCTTAAGGCAGTGCCTTCAGAAACAGGTTTTACTTCCTGTGCTCCTTCACAGGAAATGAAAGGTCAGGCGAGTTAAACAGGAGTGCTGATTTTGCTGCAGGAAAATGCAATGCTTCTGTATGACCATGATTTTAAATTACTTCTCCAGCTTTGTCACTGCCAGAATTAATCAGGGTAATGTATGGCAGAGTGAACTGAAATACACAAACACAATAAGGTACCCTGACTTCCTAAGACAGGAAAAAAACACATTAATTTCTGAGAGGGGGCTGAATTAACAAGATAATTCTCTACCATATGAAGCTGTCACTAAGATATTAGTGTATTGTTTTGTGTTGTGTTTTGTTTAAATGGTGAGACTTAAAACGAGGCTGCTTAAAGGAAGCTCAATATCATAAGGAATCTTTTGGGGGTGAGGGGAAAAAAATCATGATTCCCTGCCAGGATTTTTGTCTGATAATGGGGTTGGTGTGAGAGTATGTCGTGCACAGCCTTCCATAAACCAATGTCCTGAGGCACACGGCAAATAAACACAATGGAGGTTATAATTATTGTTTAGTTGATCCCCTGTTTTAGAGCCAGTTTAGAGAGCAGAGAATAGATCTCACCCTTCCTCCCACCAGGAGAATCTGAAGGAGCTGAAAGCTGGGTGCTAGACTCAAGCTTGGACATGTGGTTATGGGGTAAAAACAGATGGCAATGGTTGGGAAAAGCCTAACAAAGTCCACGACTGCGATCTTTGCCCGTGGAAATGGTGTGATCCTAGTGGAGCTTGCATGCTGAATTTAACCTTGCTCACATGCTTCTGTCCTGCCTGGCCTTACCTGGTGTCTGCTGAGCAGAAGTGACCTCAGAGGAGGGCTCAGGCAGCGGTCAGTGCCGTCCTGCCCCTGCCCGTGGCCCTGCCCCTAGAGCACCAGGGTTTGCAAGGGCGATGCCACAGCTCTGCTGGGCCCAGGCAGTGGCTGCACCCAGCCCAGCTCAGTGGGAAATCTCAGTGCTGTTGATCACCCACCCCTGACACACCGAGTTCAGTGCCACTGTTCAGGTGCACGGTGGTTATGGACCTGAACAAAACAAGTGGGAATCAGGCTGGTCACAGAGCAGTCAGAACATGTCATGACAAAGTAGTTCCTGCAGTCCACACAGTCAAAGTGGTCCTCCTTCAGTTTTATAATTTATGAATATGTTCCTAGGAATAAACACAGGACTTGCGTGCTCGAGGCAATTGTTTAAAGCTCTGTCTATTGCTCTTGTTTCACTGCATAACAAAATGCCATCACAGATGGTAGTCAGGCCAGAGACAAAGCTCATAATGAATTGATGCTAATTTGTTTTTTTTCTAACACGTATGGTTAGATTTTTGTAAACATTTCTTTGTTTGTACCTTCTTGTGTACAGAGTATCCCCACCTGCATGGAAAGTCTGCCACTGCTACGAGAATGACTTGACCTAGATTTTAAAACAAAAACTGAACCCAGGAGGTTTTCAGCTGTAGGCTTACATTTTCACTGGAACTGAACTTTCCCAAAAGTACATTGGCCTTGATCAAGGTCTGGAACGGGTGAGCCAAGAAGGGAATTCTTGCAACTCAACCCTGACTTTCTGATCCAGCCGGCATAATTATAGTTTAGCTACTGGCCAGTAGCACTGCTCTGGATAGCATCAAAGCATTCTTGTGAAGTGTTTTGAACTACTCCCAATGACCACTTCTGTGGTCGCTGTGCAGCAGCTTCTGAGCACAGCCTGAGCTGTGCCGTGCCCGGAGTGCTGCAGCTCCTGTGCACAGAGCCCAGCTCGGAGCTGTGTGAGTGGCTCATCCACCACAGGCTCCCTTGGAAAGGCCCGATAATTTGCCTGCTCGGGCATTGTGGCATCCATTGCATAACTGCACTTCAAATGCTGTCTGGAGTGCGTGGCAGCTTCCCAAGCAGGATCTATCGCATCGGATAATGCATCCGGAATGGGCTCTATCAAAAGCTTTAGCAAATCAATGCCTACAGAAGTGTAATTTGTCTTTAATCAATTTTACTGTTAAGAGTAAAAGAGGAAATCGTAGATAAAAGCTTTAGGAGTACAGAAAGGGAAAATTTAATTTGTAGGAAGCTAATTAATTTGTTTTTAAGAAGTGTTTTTTTCAGTCCTTGCTGGAGTGCAGCTTGTTGAACAAAACTGAGAAGACAGTGCCCATAGCAGTGTGTTTCTCTGTGCAGAGAGTAGTGCAAATTATTTGTGTTTGTTTCTTCTTTCTTGAAGGCCCTTAAATACACTGTGGTGTAGGTGTGTTCTGATTCAAGAGAAAAAGAAGGAAAAAGAGAATTAGGTGAAATTGTAGAAGATAAGGAAAGAGGAAATGGGGAAAGCATCAGAGTGACTGTTTGAGAAAGTCTGTGTGTGTGAATGTATATGTGTAAAACCAGTAAATGCTCCTACAGCACCGACTGCAGCTTAACCAAAAGTCACTAACTGCTCCTGAAAACTCAGTTCTATTTTTATCCCACAACAGCCTTAACATCTGTATTTAGTAGGTATTTATTCATCAGTGAATTACATGAAGTGATGGTTTTGTGTGGGGTTCAAGTTACGGTTTGATTTCTGTTCAGATGCACGTGTCCTATGGGATGTGTTTAAAGCTGGATATTCATCCATTGGAGGAAATGTTGAACTGTTTGTGTTTCAGAGGATGTTCACCCAGGACTCAGTATCCCACCCCTCTGAGGTGGGCTACAGTTCAACAGTTTCTGTTGGACCAAGCTAAGTTTGGAGTTGCTTTCCTGCAGGTGAAAGCTCACCTGGACCTCTGTCCATGTGAGAGAGGCCTGTGTGTGGTTCTTGCTTCTGTAGCAGACTGCTCAGGAAATGAGCTAATCCTCTTCTATTGCTGTATGATTTGAGGGATGGCTATTCTGGGAAAGACAAATACATATAAATCTTTCTACCTGTTTAGATGATATCTGAAGAATGTCTGTGAAATTAAGAGGCCATATATTTACATTTAACTGTAGTCATTGTGTAATACTTCCTGTTCCATGTGCAGTGAAAGGAATTAAATAATGAAATGTCCTATAGATGTATGTAAGATTAGCTGTCAGTCAGCCTATCCTGATAATGCTGTGAATCCAAGCATTAATTTTCAAATGCTCTCCTTTTCCCAGTTTTCTGTCAGCTTGCTGCTGCTATTCTTAACCCCTGAGCAGTCAACGTTTGGGTTGGGGGAAGATGGAAAGTCAGATTTCGTGTCTGTGTTTCTTACTGAGGACAGCTTAAAGCTGGAGAGGTGAATCTGAACATTTGTGGGGAAGAACTGTGTGAATAGAAATCAGAACTAAGCACTATGAATCTTTTCTATTTACTGTTTTTAAAGCAAGTGAGTTTTTTTGTAAAGTCATTGGAAATTACTTAAATGTGACAGACATAGAAAGTATCTTTACTTGCAGCTTTTGGATTTGGCCTGATTTCCACAAGTGCAAGGCACTGACAGATGCTGTCTTTTACATTGGGATCTGAGGTTATGGCACATTTCTGAGAACCAAGCCATTTGCTGTTACTTCTGAAGCTAGCTTCTTAAGGTATTCAGGTCTATAAAAAGTGATTTATATAATTTGCAAATATTATAAACTATTTGGAAAAAAAAAATTGTATTTGAAGGAAAAGCATTGCAATTGCAGCACCGTTAAAGAGCAGGAAACCTCTCAAGAACACCACAAGGAAAGCGTGTTTGCATGAACTCTCATGCATCATTTGAGCACTTAAATGTCTTCTTTTTATTTTACTGCCATTTGCAGTGTTTTTTCTGTTTTGTTCTGTTGAAGTGAGATAGTGCTGATAAAGAAACAACTCTCTCCTCCTCCTGTTTGATGTGAACTCCTGCCTTTAATTTAATAGTCCACATATTTAAAAGTGTGTCTGTGCACATACATGTGGATGAACATAAATAACAATTTACAAAGAGAGAGAGAGGGAATGCTGCGAGAACTTTATGAACTTAAGTGCTGACTGCTCTTCAGAGTTACGATCCTTCTGTTCTAGGGTGAGCATTGCTGGAGGGTCATATTCTTTGTGCTGTATATATTTCCTTGACTTCTTGCAATAAAAAGAACCCCTGCTTTTACTGTAAGCATTTCCAATTTGTAACAGATCAGCAACCCAGTGTTGTTTCTTTGGCAGGGTGAGGCCATCAAGACCTGTCTTTTATGGATCTTTCCAGGTGATTTACTGACTATGACTTTCCCTTGATATCACACTTGAAGTTTCATCAAAATAATTTGGAATGTACTGGGACCAGATAAATGGCAGAGGCTAAAGCATCTGTTTGCCAAGATAACCACACTACAACTTGCCAAACCAAATATTATTGTTAGAAACATGGCTTGACCATAATGCCTATCTCTGAACTGGAGTGGGAATGGTTTCATGGGAAAAAGTTTACTCAACAATATATGGCCTCATAGAGCCTACGTTGGAAAAGAGCATACTTATTTTAAAGAAGTTGAAGCTGCAGCCAGTACTATGGCTTGTGGCTGATCTTTATTATGTGCTATGTTTTCAAATTCTGCTCTTTTTTTTGCTTTTAAAATGGTATCTCAAAGTAATTCCTTTTTTTAAAATCTTGCTTCCCCCATTGCTGTTTTTGAGGACTCATTAGAGAAAGCAAACTGTACCCTAAAAATTCTTCTTTCATTCTGCCTTTGAATTTTGTGACTGTTCTGCCTTAAAAAACATGCATCTGGTTCTTGACTTTACAGTGTTTGGGTAGTTTAGCTTGAAGCATCATTGCAACATTGAAAGTTAGAAAAAAAATTAAGGTTTCATGATTCAATTATTGGAAAGGAAGTGGAAAGAGATGGACTGGATGTTGGGCTTACCAGCTTTGCATTCAGTACTGGTGGGAGATTCCCAAATTTAGTAGCATCACCTAAGAACGGCTCATTCCTCTTAAGTGGCTTAAGGGCTGAGGCTCTGAAAGGCAGATTCAACACTTTCATAACCTACCTGAAGTTTGTAAAACAGTTATGTCAATTGTGGATGGGAACAACAGAGCAGGACAGATTCCTCAGCACCCAAACCTTGCCAGCCCCACAGAGAAAAACCTGCACAGGTTGATGGAGCCAGCTGCAAATTTAGGTGAAAAGTCTTTTCCCTTGATTTTTGTCCATGGCTCACTCAGGTGAGGCAGTGCTGTGAGGACAGTGCAGCAGCAAAGCCCTGTGAACACTTTGTCACCCAGGGGCTGGACTGAACTAGTGCAGGGGCAGAGCACCAGATTAACAGGATGAAAGGGGATTAAGTAATCAGGGTAAATTCTTTTTCCTGGAAAACTTGGAAACTTGGCAGTTGTTTCTCCTTGCTCTTTAGCATTTCATGGCTGAGCAGAAATGCTGAGGTTGTTTCTTGCCTGTACAGAATTTGTTCCTGTAGGTTCTGAACAGGGAGAAGGGATGATGGAGCACTTGACTGCTATGCTTTCAGCTGGGCTTTCCCTTTCCCTTAGAAAGCTTTTCTATCAAGGATCATCCAAATATATGCCATCTTGCCTCGTGAATGTGTCTAGTGTTTCATTTTGACCTTGGTTCAAATTCTCAAGTGGTTCGAGTTTTGTTTTTTTCCAAGCACCAATGCAGCTCATGTTTTGTTCTTCCCATAGTTTCCATTGCACTTTGACAATTTTTGACTAATCCTTTCACCAGCTTTATTGTCAGTTGTCTCTGTGTTACTGTTTCTCAGCTTGTCATTTAATAACTGAAACACTAGGACATATAAGAACACGGGAAATGCCGTATATCATCCAGTTGTCATGTTTGGAATTGCAGCAGTTCTGTTGCACATGATACAGTTATAAATTAAAATCTTCCATTGACCTGGAGCTTAGAAGGATATTCTCAGTGCAGTATTTACTTAGTTTTGCTGATCTTGATATATTTATATCTATTTATCTTTTGTGTATCTATTTGTATTTCTTTTTATATTCCTATTTCTTATTTCATTTTGCTGTTCCTAGTAAAAATCCATTTCCCTGGCATGCCCTTGCCTCTATGGAGTTGATGTTTGCAACCATTCCTGAGATGGAGTGAAAGGTTTTGATTGTAAATGGATTGGCAAAAATATACAAAATCCTGCATGTTTTATCTATGAAGGGGACTAGGAAAGTTGACTTTTCTTAATACCAAAGGAGCAAGGAGAAAATGATGTCTTTCAAAAATGGCTGTCTCTGAAATAATTCAGGATAGGAAGGTTTTATGAGACCTGTCTTTATAAATTCTGGAATTGATCTGTTTGTCTCTTTAAAATTTAACTGCAGTCAAGAGAAAAATTAAAGATTGTGTAGTTTTGTTAATGTAGTACAGAACTATTTTTGGTAACTAAAAGAGCTTGTCAAAAGCACTTGCTTTCCACCAGGACTAGCACATTGAAGCCAACATGGGACTTGAATACAACCCATTTTTGCGTCATGACAGGCCCAAGAAGTCTTTAAAAATGTTGAGATAGCAAATGCTGTCTGATTTGGTTCAGACTTTTCAGGTAAGTTCTGCCTTGGCACAAGGTCGTGAAATTCCCGATATGCGGGTGTTACTTTGCAGGAGCTGGGACTGTGTCACAATCAGCTCTGGGAGGGAAGGTCTGTTGCAGGTCCCTTCGGAGGGGCCATTGTCTCCTCAGGATAAAGTGAGAGATGTTTCAGAAGTGCTTTGAAGCCGTGCCAGCCTCCTCACAGGGCTGTGAAATCTGATACCTCCGCTTTTGAGCTCTTGGGGAAAGTACAAACTGTAGTACTTGTGGAATTCATTCACTGACTTCCAAACTCGAGTCTGGCCTGGGAATGGAAGAAAGAGTGTAAGAAGAAGGCGGAAAAAAAGACTTCAGTAGTATGTGGCAGTTAACTGTCATCTTTGGCATCTTTTCAGATTTGCAGCTTCATGCTTTCTAGAGATAAACTGTGACTAAGGATTGGAGGATTTCATTTTCCTTCCTACTGAAGCTGCTAGGATTGTATGACTGTAGGAGCTAAGTGCAGTGCAGAACTACCAGCAAGATGCCTGCCATGCTCTTAGGTAGTTAATTTAAGGTTATAGAACATTTCTTGCAGCTTGTTCCTATTTACATTAGCTTCTAAGTATTTTCCATTTGTAAAGCAGATCAATAGGGTCCTTCTGGCTGTATTACTATGCCTTGTCGCGTTTCATCTGGGTTTCCCTGAAACCTTTTGTCTCATTAAGAGGTGGGTTGAAGATTTTCTGTGGGCTCAGAGCATTCCTGTGCACCCTCTGTGACAGAGGACCTTGTGTAAAAGCAGAGAAGGAGCAACCAAATTTTCAAAGAGTCAAACTTTGTTACCCTTTTTGTTCTCAGTGGAGCTCAAATGCGAGCGGGCAGCAGGGCCTCTGTTTCTGCTGTGGTGCCTGTTGCTTTTGTTTCATTTCAGCGGAGTTGAAGGGAAGCATTCACTTAGGTCTCCTGTGGTGCTTTTTGGGCTTGCCTTGGCCGTGCAGGACCTGTGAGGTGTCAGTTCTGTCAGGAATGCAGAAGCCTCTCAGGTGGGCATGGTGCTGTTTGCACTGAGCGAGTGTGCTGCCCTGTCAGCCAGGCCAGGCTGGAGCCAGCACGGGTTGCCAGCTGCTAACGCGGCCATTCCATGCAGAAACCCAATCCCTGTGTGCCATGCCAGGGGCAGCTCGCAGCTGCTCTTGGCTGACAGGCCCAGAGGGAGGGCAGGGGGAGACACGAGCGTGGCTTATCACCCTGAGCGGGGCAGGAAAAGATGGCAAAGGTGTGTTTCTCCTCACGGGGGACTGGTGTGACAGACTGCAGGGACACGTGAGGGAGAGTCAGAAAGCTCAGGCTTAACTGCAACTGCAACTGCTGAAGAAGGGAGAATAGCAAGAAAATACTTAAGAAACCAAATTGGATGAAAGTAGGAGTTTATTTTTTAACATGGAAATGAGCAAATAATAGGTCATCTATTTGATGTCTTTCTTCTTTCAAGCACCACAGAAAAGGTGAATTATGACCAGATGCTTAAACCAGTTAATTTTAATAAAAACAGGACTAAAAAGGAACAGGTCAGGTGTTCTTGATAGATAGGAAAGATTATGCAAGTCAGCAGGACTTGATACAATATCCTGTAATGTGAAAAATTTGCAAATGCTTACTTATCTGCCATTCTCTCTAAGAAATGTGGGGTCTCCTGATGATGTCAAGAAGACAAATGCATTACCTCTGCTTGAAAATGCAAGGGCAGCTGAGAGGGAGGAAGCCATGGAGAAGTTAGAGAAACTTAATGCTTATTCAGTATTAAAAATGAATAATGGCATAAAGCATTAGATGATACTTTAAAAATCTTCCTTGTACTTACAAGTGTGATAAATAATTATCGTGATGCCACTCTGTACTTGTGCATAGTCGATTCAGTGGAACCTTATTGCAAAGACAAGCTAGGACACAGTCCCACATGACATGCTTGAAGGCAAATTGTGCTGGCTTTATGTGGTAAGGTGGGCACACAACTGACTGAGGCACTTGTGGGTAAATGGGTATTTGGGGATTTAGAAAGGGGTAAATGGGGATTTAGAATTTCTCACGTGAAGATGGCCCAGGGAGGTCATGATGACTTTGCTGCTGGAGTATTTCAGAAAGAGTGTAGATATATGGTACTAGATTGTGCCTCAGAGGTGGGATATGGATGAGATGATTTCCTGTGATTCCTTTCACTTCTCTGTTCCTGGGACTCTGATGTGAGGCTGACTGGGGAGGTATTAACTCAAGTGCAAATAACTCAAGTTAACTATGCACTGAAGACACAACCCTCAGCTTAATAGATGTCATTTTAAACCCTGGCTGGGAAAACGTGGTTTCATATGTGGTAATAATGTCCCAAGAGGACATCCCAAGATGACTGGTAGATTTGAGAATGATGTGGGCTGATTGGAGAGGTTCCAAAGTGAGCATGATCAAACAACTAGGAAACAAACCTGGAAGGCAGACTGAAACAATTTGGATTGTGTAGGGAATAAAAGACCAGAAGAAAAATTACAAAAGTCTTCAAATACAGAAAAGGCTGCTGTAAAGAAGAGCAGTATGGTGCTTACAGAGAGTCCTATCCCTGCAGAAGATGGAACAGGAATTAATAGAACTAAGTGGAAGCAGAAGAGATTCAAAGAAGGCATTAAAAAAAGGGGAAAAAACCCAAAACAACTGTCCAAATCAGGGATAGCAAGTACTGGAAAAGATTGCTTGGGTGATTATGAAATCTGTGATGATGGTAAAGGGCAGGTTAGTGAAATACCTCTCAGAAAGGACATGGAGATGGTTGTTCTTACTTCAGGACCTGGGATGGACCAAATGTCCTTTCAATGTCCCTATCTGATTTCTTCAAAGATCTTTTTTCTCCTGAGAAGGAATGCTTTGCCTTGAGAATTGAGGATTAAACTTAATAATTTACTCCTCAAAATAGAATTGCTACTCTCTATTCCTACCAAAACTGTCTGCCTAGCAAGTAGAGAAAGTAGCCAGTCCTGCATCTGAGGTTTTCACCTTTTTGGTCCCTTTTGCCTGTGACAAGGAATCCGTGGGAGCTGACCTTTACCCCTTTACAGCTTGTGGATGGGGAGACAGAGATGCTGTTTCTTTGCAGGAGATGCCAGGGCTCTTCACAGAGAGGCCGCACTGAATATCCAGACGTGCCAGTGAAACTGCTGTGTGCAGTTCTGAATGCAGCTTCCTAATTAGCGTTTGCAATGGTCCTTCAAATAGCACTTTCACCTGTGTTCATTGCATATATTTGAATTTTGTTTCAAGTAAAATCCTCACATAGCTAGAGTTATGTCTAACTTTTCTTTGTCTTTTGGGTATTAAGGTGGAGAATGTGCTGTAAATTAAAAACGAACTGGATGCAAAAGGCAGCTCCTATTTAGGCAGTGTCAGATAGGTTTTCTGAGGCTAGATCTGTTAAAAACTACAAACTGATCCGTTTGGAAGTTCAGAAGGAAGCAGACAGTTTGGATCAGGCAACAGTCTGCAGTGATGTGTCCAAAACAAGAGCTTTTGTTCCAAGCGGGGCTGATGCAGGCCACCAAATATGCCAAGAATGCGGGGCCGTTTGTGGTGCTGCACAGATACCATCACCGGCGGGCTAAGCACCCACATTCCTGCTCGGATAACAGCGCACTTGGGACGGAGGCAAGTGAAAAGCAGGAGGTTGCCACTGCCTACATGTACACTTATGTCAAATATAAAATGATCTCTGTTTTTCTTTGAAATCCACCGTTTTCAGACCCCTCCCTCAAAGAGGCGGTTAGCTATGAAACCTCTCAGGGTCAAACGGTCAAGGTTAGTTTCGAGAAGGGGATTAAGAATTTTTGAATCAGCTGCTGTGATTTCAGTGAAAAATCTGTGAAGTCTGTGTCCTTTACATCAGGAAATGATGTTTTTCCAGTTGACATAATTTCCAAAGTCAAGCATAGCCGTATATGTGAAAGCTCTGTGTGTAAACATGCATGAATTGGAGGAGTTGTTGCACTCCCTGGCTTATGAGAAGGCCCTACCAATTGCTCTGAGCAATTTTCATACCCATTTCAGTGGTATTTTTGTAATGCCATGACAATTAACTGCTAAAATTATATTCATACTTTTAAAGTAAAGTGGGGTTTACTTCTTGTTATCAGGTATGAAAATACTGGTTGACATAACGAAAATAAACAGTGTTCTTAGAGAAAAGATTTATTCTTCTGGAAAATTGTATGGAAATGTACTAAATCCTTTAGTAATTTAGAGAAGGCAAAAGAAATATTCTTTGAATTTTACAAGTAAAATGTAACATTTGAACTGTCAGGACATCATAGTGCTTGAAGCTTTAGGCAGGCATAGGTTGCAGTCCACTCCAGTAGCTTGTCTACCTTGAAAATAATTTAAATGAACCGAATTTCTAACATGACACCTCGTTAATAGCGGCTAAAGGAGCTAAAGAATTAAAAAACCCCAAACCCACAGAGCACCAAATCTGCCATACAGCACATCTGAACTCTGGCATTGCCAGTTTTGGAATGACCTCCTTTGAGCACCTGGTAGAGTTCATCTTTAGTAAAGCAAATATTTTGCAGCAGGAAGTTTACTTTCACCCCAGGATGTGGGGTGCAGCAGGGAACTGTGCTTTGCAGGGCCATGCCTCTGAGAGGTTGCTCTGTGTCAGGATCCCCATCTCCTGATGTGTGGTGTGCTGCAGGGGAGGTGTGTTCATCATCCACGGGGGTGAGCTGAAGTGAGTCTGCTTGCTGTGGGTAACCCTTAATGAGCCCAGCTAAGCACATCTGGGGAACAGGCGTTCATAGCCATGAAACACCACAGCCTCAGCTGGTTAAAAGCTCTCCTCCTGCTGCAGGAGGCTGGAGGGGCCCTTGGCCTGACCAAAGCTGGCATTTCTGTTGCTGGAAATCAGAGTGTTAGGGGTCCGTGTGCCTGGACGTTACCTGGATGGGTGTAGCAGAAAAAATGGCTTGGAAAATGCTGATTAATAAGTAAAGCCAGGCTGCTACTGCAGCAGTGTGGGCAGACAGCAGTGGTGAAATGGGAAGCAAAGCAGATTAAACTCACTCTGGAAAGATCTGTTGGTGAAGGCAATGATTTGGATCCCAACCTGCCAATTAACCCATCTAGAGGAGTCACTGTGGATTCCCCCAGCCAATGTTTTGATGAAGCAGTTGAGTGGTATAAAATCACAAATCCAACACAACTGGTATTTTTCTCTCTTTCATTACAACAATTTTTCAATTATGCTTCTTTTCATTAAGCTCATAATGCAGATTAACAAATTTCCCTGCCTTTTAAACGGGAAACTGTGTGGTGATACTCAGTAAAAAATTTAGGGAAGAGGAACAATTTATTTTCTGTATCTTTATTGTCTGTCAATGACAAGATGGATAATCAAACCTTCTCTGTCTTTGCAGAATGGAGTTTATGTTTAAATGGGTGGGTCTAGTCAAAGCTAAAAGGAAATTTTCACAATATATTTTTTGTAGAGAAGACTCCCAATGCTAATGAGAAGCCGAATCTGTCTCGGGGAAACAGTTTGTTACTAAAAATAAATTGCAGCCTAACTGTAACTAAAATCAGATTGCAGAAACCAAGCTACTCCGATTCCTGATTTCTGCTGCAGAAGGAGATGAATCTATTACAAACAACTCTGATTATTATATATTTTTAAATGTGCCAACTGAGCCTTGTTTTGAAATTAATCCACTTGTGAGCTTCTATCAAATATGCTTACAGCATTCTCCAGAGATTTTCTTCAGACTCTGCAAAGCCAGTGAGGAACCAGTTCATAGTTATGAGGCCAAAAGGAAAAACAGTGCACATGAGCTATTTATAGAATATGAAGCAAAACAGTGTGATAAAGGGCAAATGAAAGCTTTCAACAAGAGGCTTTTCGTTCCCAGTCACGTGGTCTTTACATGCAATTTCTTTTTTACTATACAATTTAGCAGGGAAATTCAATCACTTGACAGCAGCCTTTTTCTGGTTGGAAAAGAACTTTCAGTGCTGCTTTACCATTTATAATACATTCACTTGTGGCTGTTGCTGTTTGAGAGGGTTTGTTTGCAGAAGTTTCTGCAGGGCCGGTACTTTCCTGGCAGGTGGAAGCAGAAGTGGTGGCCAGAGGTTGCCCTGGGAAGATTTTGGTGTTGAGCATGGAAAACACCCTGCTGCCAAACACAACCTGCAGAGTTCTTAGCCATGAGCCCCAGATGTTTGGGACAACAGGACAAGGATCCACCTCCTCTGAAACTGACAGCTAAAGGCAGTAGTGGAAGCAAGTAAAGGTAAATCCAACCTTTCTAATTGCTTTTGTGTCCCATCATCCACTGTATATAAATGTCCTTGTTGTGTTCCTGCCTTTTTGTTCTAAATGCAAAGAGCAAAGGACATTTCTGTCCTGGGAGTTTATCAACCACCTCATTAATTTTGAATATATTTCTTCCAGTGCTAGGTAGTTCGAGTCAAGTATCTGTGCTCCATCGCTGGATCGCTGGGGGCTGTCTTTAAGCAATTCTTGAAAAAACCCCAACCTGACCTGAGTGCCAGATTGTGGCTGAGCCTAACACCGTATTCAACTCTTTCAGAAATACAGGAGTTGCCAATTTTTTGACAATTACTAAAATTAGATATTTTACTGCCTAAGTGTGATGACTCCAAGAAGGGGAACGGTGCAGAGGCGAAATTGCATGAACTGTGTCCCAAAGGTCCAGGCTGATAAAAATAAATGGCTTCTCAGACAGATTTCTTTTTGTTATCTTTCCTTTTTGTTTGTGTCTGTGATCAAGTTTGAGGGAGGCTAAAGAAACTGGATAGTTTATCTCTCAAATATAGAGGCTGATGCTGTCATTTCAGAATATTTTCACAGACAAGGTGATTTATGGCAGCAGCCTTTTTTCCTTGGACATTAGCAGCACGTTTGCAGGTTCACAGTGTGTGCGATACCTGAGCTTCTCTCCACTCAGGCCGTCACCCAAACTGTCACCACTCATCTGTGCCAGATCCCTCCTTAGTCCTGGGAGCTCCTGTGTTTGCTTAAAAATATTAATGCTCCACAGACTCATTCTGCATTGTGACAAGAGAGCGAGTGGATAAAATGCTGTGGCTTTAGCAGCAGTGGTGCTGTGTGGGAGCTGAGTGCTGCAGCTGGGGAGCTGGGGAGCAAGGACCAACAAACGTGGTACATCTGCCTGTAGTCCCACGTGTCAGTCTCTCAGACAATTGCACAGATTTGCTAATGGGAACAAGGCTTTTTAGTGAAGCTTCTTCAGGCCCTTACAAAGATGTGAATGTACTCCAGAACCCTGATGAATGATAAGCAGAAGCACTGAAAGACAAATTTCCACTGCTGCTTCTCAGACACATGAACTCCTTCAGAAGTCAGGAGTTAGTCTGAATTTAAAGAAATCAATGCTGGCTTCCTCCCAGGATGTAAACTCTTTTTAAGAGCTCTGTTTTATGTGTCTGTGTGTATGTGTGTATATACATATATAATGTTGTTTTCAAATACCCAGTGGAAATTTAATGGAGTTGCAGGAACAGCAGAATGGAGGAGAACAAAGTCTATATCCAGCACTAACCCAAACAGTGCTGCTGAGTCGATCCCCAAGAGGAAAGCAGGGCAGTAATGCAAAACTAGAGTTGAGAGGTTTGGGGCTGCTCAGTCCCATTGAACAGCAAGAAAAATCTCCACCTTCTCTGCTCCTCTGGTGTTCTTGCTGGACACTAAAACCAGCCTAAAAATAAAACGAAGCAAAACCGGAAGAAAAAAAGATATTGGAAAGAGTGGAGGAAAAAAGTTATTTTCAGCAATGTATTCTGTGCAAGCTTTACTTTGCTGCGCAAGAATTAAAATGGCAATTTTGAGCCATCATGGCTCACTGCAGTTGTTCAGAGACGTGGTGCTCCCATTCCCCTCTACACCTGGAACTTCCTGGCCAGACTGACAGTATCTCTGGGGAACACTGCTGTCCCATCTCACAGCTGCACTGGGGTGAGGCAGAGGAGTGAGGAGGTGCTGTCACAGTGGGTGGAGAGCGTGCAGGGTGGAGGGGTGTCCCCCTCTGTCACACCCTGTGCAAAAGCAGTAGGGCCCAGGCAGCCCAGCTGCAAGGGGAGAGGTGACTGGAGTGCTGCATGCAGGGCTGTGGAGCTGCCTGAGCCTGGCTTCGCTTCCCTCAGGTGTTTCTGGGTGCATTATGAGGCCTCAGCTCATCTGTTCCTGTCTACTGTGGCATTGCTGATATTTTTTACTTGTAGTCCCTTGTGTGTGAAGTCAGCACAGCTTTCTTCCTAAGCCAGACCGCGACCACAGCTAGGGTCAGTAGATTTTAGATGGGAAACAAGACAAACCTCACGTGCAGGTTCTCTTACCAATGACCTGGAGCGAGGGTGAGTCCGAGAGAAGGTCCTTAAAGCCGTGGTGTTGGAGCACAACTGGACACAAATCTGCCTCCCTGCACTGCCTGTCTCAGCCTGAGTCCCAGTCCCTGCAAGTGAGAAACAGCCTGATCCCATTCATTACTGTCACCTTCAAATATAAACCTGCTGGAACAGAGAGCTCTTCTCAAAGCCATCCCATACTCCCACTATGTGCTAACAAACAAGACCGTGCTTGTAAGAGCACACCATGAAGTGGCAGAATGTTCTTTTTTTTTCAGAGTTGATCAAGAGGGACAAGAGACACAGGAGAGTGGCTTAAGGGTATTCAGGTCACAAGACTTTCTGATGAAGAGAACAAGCAGCTGGCCGCATATGCTATTCCAGAAAAACAAACACTACTTGTAAATATCTAGCCCTCTTGCCATCTCTGAAGAATTTCTGCCAGCTGATGTAAGTAGCTGAGGAAGAGGTTGGAAAGCTGTCACCCCTTGGCTGCCACCCTTGTGTGTTGGCATGGTGAAATGGGCAGCCTGCAAAATCTGGGGCAGGCAAAGATAAGCAGAAGGGACTGTCCTGCTCCTGGTTCTGCTGGATGAGGTGTGAGCCTGGCATTCTGCTGAAGCACACAGAGGAAGAGTATGCACTGCAATTTATAGTAAAGACTTCAAGGGTGAACCTTACTGGGCAGAGGCCTGTTTTAAGGGGTTGCTGAAATGATCTCCTAAAGTATGGGACTACATCACGTGCTCTTGTGTGCTCCCAGCTGTCTAAAACTGGCTTTTATCCTGCCACTGCAGATGCAGGGAAGTCCTTTGGCACAGACAGGATCCTCGGGCATAGCTGAGCAGGGCTGAATACCAGGCAGAGCAAGGGGCTGGCTGGAAGGGCACCCAGTCACAGATACTGAGCTGAGCTTTCAGCCCCAGGAACCCTGCACATGCTGGGAAGTGAAGCAGTCCTTACTCAGAGAGACTTTTCTGGCACAAAGGCAGCACTGAAGCAGGATCTCCCATGTTTTGAAGGAAGCACTGATTTGTAAAGTATTATGGAAAGTGATAGGTCTCCTTCCTGAAGAGTGGCTGCGGCTTCAGAACAAAACATTGTGCCTTTTATGTATTTCTCTTTTCTTTGCTGTTACAGTTTGCCTCTACACAGTTATAGTGACCACTGCAAGAAGTTTTAGTTTGGGTATAAGAATTCATCTCCTTCTACCCCTCTTTCCTCATATGAAGTCAGTGAAGTGGAAGTTCAGGTAGTATCTGGGTGTGCTCACTCAGTTTCAAGACTGAAAGTTTCCAAAATACACCAGGATTGCTGGCTTTGGACTCCAGCCCACAGACACATGCAATTTTGATACAACATGTCTGATTCCCTGCATTGTTACCTCCTCTTTCAGCGTTTTACTTACACTGCAATAAGATTAAATTAACTTTATTATGAATCATACATGAGCACACATGCAGGTCTGTATGTACATAGAAACAGGGAGAAAGGAAATACACCTTGAGAGTGCTGAATATCTATATATTTGCATAACAAAATCCAGCCTTTTCTGTTTCCATTTTTACCAAGACTTATCTGATTACTTAATCCAAAGCCACATCCTCCACTCAATGACTGCCGAAACGAGCCACGGGCAAGAGGTGAGCTGAGTTGTGTTTGGTCAGTCCCCATGCAAGTTGTTCTTTCCTTTTTTCCTTCACCTGCTCTGTGGTTTGCTTGCTCTTCTTTTTTTTTGCTTGCCTTTTTTTTCCCCCTGATTTTTGTTTTGTTTTGGTTTTTCGTCATCATTTTACATATGATCCTCTCAGTTTGGGATGTTCTTTACCTATGTGTTTACATTGCACCTAATCACATGGGGCCATGGTCCCAAATTTGGGTCTGTGTGCTACTGGAATATAAATAATGTCTTATTGCTTTGTATGCAGTCAGGTTGGAATCTGCAACTCTACTCTGCTTGTGGGCACTACCCATTGCAAGACTGTTTTCCTTATTTTTGCCTGAAAGTGATACTGTGTATAGTACAAATAACCCCCAGCACAGCAAAATAATGAACAGCAGCAGCATAGCAAAAAATTCAGCTGTGCCAATGGTGAAAGCATTTTCTTGCAAGAGGGAAAATGTGCTGTAAGTACTTCTTGGTTTGTTAGAAATCTTGGGATGTGTAAATATAACTGATCCCATCTAGGTTATCATTAAGGGAGTTTATTGGTGAGTCCGAGGTTAAAAAGCCCCTAAGGCTCAAAGGGTAAGGGAAACAGGTGCTTTCCCAGAGCCTTGGAAGCTATGCTACAATCAGTTTCTTCCTTCCCTTTGGGCTTAATAATATACTAAAGTTGGTATGTTATAGCTATGGTAACGTTTGTAATAAGAAAATATGCAAATACAGCAGCAACATAATTTTTCCAGACTGCTTAGCAAGTAAATGGTTGTGTACAGAATAGCCTTCAATCCTGTGAGCATCTTTCTGTCACAGGCAGCTCCTGTTACTTATGACAGCAATAAAACTACTGATTATTATTAGACACATTTCTCAGAGATGAAAAAAAAGAAACTTCAGACATTTTACTTCCCAATCTTTCAGTATGTAACAAAAGGTTTGGGGTTTCAGAAGTTTAGTCCCTGAGGATAAACAAATAAAGTTGTAAAGAGCACACCTTGCTAATATGATTGTTCCTTATTAGCATAATAGTTTTCAAATAAACAACCTGCTAATGTCTCTAATAAGCAATTACTCTATGATGAAAACTGCAAATGGAGCCCACTGGTGGGTAACAGATAACAGTAAAATCTGTCAATAAAACAAATACTGTTCTGCCTGAACAGCTCTCTTCTTCACTCCAAGAGAAGAACAGAGCTGCATGGGTATTTTTATAGGCTGATGTTTGACAGCCAGATATGTTACAACACTGCTCCACTGATGCCTTGCTGAGATGTTATGTGGAGTCTTTACAGTGTTAGTGTTACAACAAAAAAAGGCAGAGATCTTTACTTAGTTGGAAGATACCTACTCTTGAGTCCAATAAAACCACGGTAGGGTGAATGTTTGCCCAGGAATAGGGATTCGACAGATTAATGGAGTTTGCTTTCTTTCACAAAAGGAAAATGATAATTAAAAATGTGCAGTCCATCCTATCTCTGAAACATGCAAATGAATGGAAATAGCATCTCGGCACTCTTTTCTTCTTGCTATTCTAAATCATTTGCAGTGGCGAAAAGGTGTTAAATGCATGCAACAATCTCACTTTCCCAAACATTGAAAAGTGTGAAAAAAAAAGTCATAATTTTTCAGGCATAGCTGACAAACTATTTTCAAAACATTTGCAGTGTAATTTACATACTTGCCTAGTTGCTCTACCATCGATTACAAAGCTGAGTTGTGCTTTGGTCCCCGTACTTCTGCACTCATTTTTCCATAATAATTTTGCCTTTAGTGTTCAAGAAATAAGGATATGGAATATGAGAAAATCACAAATCCCCAGACCTGGTCCTTTCCAAATTCCATGGTGAGTATGAGGGTTTTATTTTATATATAGCTTTGTAGAAATGGGATCATTTGAAGGAAAATCTTGAGCAATTCTTATCTTTGTTCCATTCTGGACTGACATCATGGTACGAAAATGCAAGGAATGTACAGTAAAGCCTGGTGTGGGAAGAAGATCTTGACAGAGGGATGATTAATGGTGTCTGAAAGAGGGAAAACAGTTATGTAAGAAATACAGCCCATGAGATTGAAACTGAAGAAACCATCACAGGTGCAGACTGTAAACAGGCCCCAGGGGGAAGAATATTGGTCTTTTAAAGGTGGACTCTGTAAACAAACAGATGAGGCATAGGAAATATCCTTCCATATAAATTTTTATGGTACAAATAAGTACATGGAGCACATAAGCACTGTAAGTGTTTATAAACTCAAAGAACATCCATATTGCAGTAAAGCAGCACAAATAGTACCACGGTGTAAATTTATATAGCGTGAGGCAGATGTGTGGTCTGATGGCTCAGTTTGTTTTTTTGACTTTAGCAAATGACATGATTTCTGTGTCTCTGGTTTTGTTTTGTTCCATTTAGCTGCTCTCAGCTACATAATTGTTCTTTCAGCTTGTAAATATTATGGTCAACCTCCAGCAAAGTTTAGATGAGGCCAATCAAATGTAAACAAGTGTGTCTGCACCAATGACGTGAGTAAGCAAAGTCATCTCTTATGATGTTTCCTCCCCCTTTTCTTACTCCCCTGGGACTGCAAGAGCTTTGTGGAGCCTCCTGTGGTACTGCACAGCCTGGGGTTCAGTTTAACTGCCTGTCTGGGATTTTCTTCTTTTTTTCCCTGGCTATTTGGTGTAGGATTTATCCAGTGAAATGAGAATAATGGGCCGGGATCACCTCTGGGGAGCATCCTCACATCTGTCCTTGCTTCTGCCCCTGCCCTGGACGTGGCTGCGTGCGATCTCAGCACAGAGTTAATACAGGTGTGAGGTGCAGGGGATCAGGAGGGTCCCGAAGCAGTGCTGTGACACGGAGGGGTGGCAGCACTGCTGGGTGATGGTGTCAGACCCTCTGTGCAGTTTCCCAGCAGGGCTCAGCCCCCTGGCTGCTGTGCCCTGCAGCAGGTGACAGCCAGCAGGTGACAGCCAGCAGCACAGGGCTCTGGCCTGGTGGCTCTGGCAGAGCTGTCACCATGCAAGCGCCCCAGGTGCTCGTTCACTGCAGTCACCAAACCCTCGGGGTGAAAGCCTTTGCATTAAAAATGTGCACATGGCACACTTTTTACCCTTGAATGTGATCTTTAGGGTTTCATTCCACATTGCTCTACTGTCACTGTGCAGCCCCCAACCTGCAGGACACACTGTCAGCACAGTGAATGCATCCCATGGGCTTTCTGCTGCAAACACGAGCACGCAGGTGGGTTTTCCCTGCACGCAACCTCCTCCCCTTGCTTTGGAGCCTCTCCCTGTTGTGCACTGAACACAGGCCCTGCCTGCTCCCCTGCTTCCAATCTTTACCTGTCTCCCACCCCAGCTTTGTGTCTTCCAAGTGCTCAAATCCTGCTGTAGCTTTTTGCAGCTGTAGCAGTTCAACACTATTGGCAGCCTCATGTTCCACACCTCGTGCTCCCTTAAGCAGTGAACTGTTGGGTCACGATTTTTGATTAGATATGAATTAACCTTTAAGGAAAAAACCCACCAAAGTAGTGACTGCAATGCTATTGATCTCCTGGGAGCAGAGCCTGGGAGGTGTCTGACATTTTGCATTGTTATCTATGGGAGAGGAAGGAGCCGGGCTCTTTTTTCCCACAAGAAATGTATCTATTTTTGAGAGCAAAGTACTTTCTTTGCCATGGGACCCAAAACAGTTTTCATTCACTGACTCACAGTCTCTGGAGGTTTTTTCTCTGAGCTTAGGAGGCAAATGCTTAGTGTTCAGCAGCTGGAAAAGTGACAGCCCAATTAGCTAAAACTGTTAATTTAAAGGTAAAGATGTTACCTGTTTACAACTATCTTGGTTTTGAGAACCAAACAGTCTCCATCAGCCTCATTCCTCTGTTTTTGCATACAGAGTTGCTGTAGATTTGGTCATAATAACTATTGGGTGAGAATCTGAAAGCAATGTATCAACAGCATATGATTTATTCTGTGGTTCTTGTGCAGAAAGCCAAAATATGATTTCATGCTTTCCTGTTTCTCTTTTTGTCTTCTTATGGTATAAAAATCATTTATTAGTTATTTGCTATTAAATTTGTCCAATAGCCTATTTGCTTAATTACGGATGAATGCTTATTGATGAATCTTTCCTTCCCAAGAGACAATCTCTCCAAGACCCAGGCAGAAAGTACAGGAGATGTATTTGGACAATGTTCATGTTTTATCTGTTCTTGTGGTGTATGGCAGAGCCAGGATGGGCCAGCTTGGCAGCTCGTGGCCTTAGGCTGATCTATGGGATGATTCCATGTGCTTTGCTTTTTATTCTTTGAAAGATGAGGAATGTCTATCATAGCATTCATGGTCCAAACAGCTGAAAACTCTCTGCTGCATCTCTGCAGGGTCTGAGGCTGGATCCACATCTGTCTTGTCCACGTGGAAGGACAGGACTCACTGGCAAATGTACTCTGGGAGCTGCCAGTGTCCACACAGCCTGGGAGTTTTGGCAGGTATGGGACACTGGCAGTTGGGACCAGACGTCTAAACACACTTTTCTGTTTCATTCAGAGATTGCATGGGGACTGTTTAACCTTTAGACAAAGCCTTTCCAAATAAAATGCTTTACCAAAGGAACAAAATATCAAGGAAAGGGGTATAACAAATATTTAGAATTCTTCCACATTGCAAAATCTGTGCAGGGAACTTTGGAAGAGTCACTACCAAATGTGCCCAGTAGCATTTCTTAATATTTGTAGTTGTTCTTAAATCTAGATACCTAATATAGATTAGCTCTTTAAACTCTGCTCCAGGCATAGTGGAGTGGAAAGAAATATTAAAAAAAATGCCTGAAGGGATGAAGTCTCTTGGTATTTATGGTAAATGCACTGCTTTGCTCTTGTTAGGAGCTTTCATTAGTTTAAATTGTCTGTCTTAATGCAGCTTGTAAACTACTGACAGTAAAGGAGATTTCAAAATGGCATGTGTTACCATGGAATACTTTTACTGTTAATATATAATGAAGAGGTAACCCTCATGCACCCCAAAGTCAAAAAGCAACTTCAGAGTTCTTATTTAGAAGATGATATCTTAATTAAGCTCACCTGAGAGATGACTGGGTGAAGTTCATGTGATGTTTTTGCTTAAGGTGTGTCTGTCAGGTGCAGCTGGTTGTTTTGAAAAACAAAGCAAAGAATTTCAGTGCAGTGAAAGCATTTTGGTATCTGTTCACCACAGCCCATGTTTTCTGTTGGCTTTCTGGAGCCTGGTATGGCACTTGTACTGTGCCACAGCAGGGCAGAGGGTCCATGAGCTTACAGATCTCGAGGCACAGGGGCAACAGAGCTACAGGACAAGCTGGAGTGGCATCCTGGCTGTGATGTAGCCTACCTTACCAAACAACTGAGAGCTCCTTGCACCACATTTTTGACACTGGTGGGCAGAGATGGATGGACATACAGTGGACTGAAAGTGTGGACAGAACTGGCAGTCAGTACCCTGCATCTTTAGTGAAGGATTCCAGTCTGTAAACGACCTGTTGCAGCTGATTTTGTGCTTTTTCCTCCTATTCTTTTGAATCAGCCTCATGTGCACAATCTCTGCTCAAACTCTTTCCTTACTGATGTTTCATGGTCTCTCATTTCCATTATTTGACTATTACTAAAAGGAGATCTTCTAACTGATGCAGCATTAAGAGCAGATCTTAGAATAATCAGTAGTTTGAGCAGCTCTTTCTATTCCGCCTGCTTTTGTGGCTTATTATAAAAGTGTCAATCTCTCACTGCTATCTAACAAACAAACTTCTGCCCTGGATCCATTTCCTCTTGGGCAGTTTGCCAGGAATAACAAATTAAACTTCAGCTCTCAGTTTAAGAAGTTTCACTTCACTGGGTAGAGTTCAAGTACAGTCTATTATCCTGACTAAGTGATAGAGGAGTCCTTTGATGTTTGCTTCTTGAGTGGTTTATACAAGCCAGGGCTTCCTGTAGGAAAAAGAACTGCAGCTGAAGGAAATACTTGATTGATCAGGTAACCTCTTCCTCTCACTCTTACTTGAGAGTGTCTGAGTGCCCAATGACAGAATCATGCAGAGATACAAAGTGAGACCTGGTCCGTCCAGTCTCCACCAGAAGAAGTCACACAGTTTGATGATGTTGCTCAATTTATCCAGTAAGAGGGACCAATCCTGCTCCTCCCACCTTCCTGTTCCCCACTGCCTTCCCCACATCAGTTCTGGTGGTCCACCATGGCTTGTTCAACCTACTTAATTTGTAAGAGTTCACAACTGAAATGAAGTGTTCTGCCATGCCCACGAGCTGAACTGGATAATTAGCAGTGCTCCTGCCACAGAAGGGGCGGGGCTGCACAGGTGGCACCTGGAGCAGGAGGCACAGGGGAGAGAGGAACAGCATTATGCAGGAATAGAAGTCCTCCATCTGCACCTGCCAGCCAGCAGCTCACCCTGGCTGTGTCACTGAGCCGTGCACTCAGGGCTCCTCCACAGCCCTCTGCCCTTCAGCTGGGTCCCACTCTGAACCCTTCTGGAAGATGCTGGTTTTCTCCTTTGATCACCAGGGGCTGTGTTCATTTTAGCGCATAAAATGGTTCAGTGCTGTGTTTTTTCTCTCTATAAGAAAGTATAGTGAGGCTCCCCTCCCAGTAATTCTGGCCTGGAAGTTTGAGGGAAAAGCAGAAGTTGACTAGAATATATAGAGGAAAAACAGGGAGTGTGCAGTGCAAGGTGGTCAGAGCATAGGGATCAGTTAAGAACAAGGAGGAAAGGAAACACGTACCAGCAAACCTTGCATTGTCTGAGTTGTTTCAAGATGCCCACTGTTCTGTGGTCAGTGGTAGTGAACTGCTGTGCTTGATTTCTGAATCGGAGTATTCAAAAACTCCCTTTGTTAGCTTGTCACTCACAGATAATTGGGGTATTTTTTCTGTGCCAATGAACGTTTATGACAATTTTTCTTCTCCCCGATTCTTTAGAAGTGTGGCCGCAACATGTGGTGGGTGCAGCATTGTTTTCCTGTCCATGTTGGAGCACTGGGCACAGAGGTGACTTGCAGAACTCTTACCTCTAACCAATGGGACAGCTGAACAGCTCGTGAGCAGCACTGCAGTGCCACAAGTAGCTGTGCTAATAGCTCAGTATTGCAGGCAGGAGAGGTCCTGCTCCCCTTCTTAGCTCCTGGCCTTGCAATTCTGCTACTTTCCTTGACTTGGGTGTGTTGGGTGCCTGACAGATTGAGCTGATTCAACTCACTAACCCAAAAGAAAATCATCTCTATGTAACATTGTCACTGTTGGCTGCAAGGAGAGCAGGAGGAGATTTGGAGGCAAACAGCCTTTATTTTGCAATTAGATGTTGCAATACCTGTGGATATTGCATGCTCCACAGTGTTGCAAGAGTCCCTTGAGCACAACTCATTGAATTTGGTTTGTAAAAGCTTGTCTAAAGTATGGGTATTGGAAGTTGTGAAATTACCCATTATTCAGTACATGCAAAGGAATCCTATACTATTTTATTACAACTTATTTTGGGTTGTGTAGAAGCAGCTTTTCCTTCAGCTATATCCATGCCTGAAACACTTTTAATCCCAAACACCCTGACTCTCCTGCCCTCCTTTGTTATATAGAGAAGCACTTTAATAAAATCTAATTACCTGTAGAAATGCGCATGTTGGAGACCCCGGTGTTTCCTTGCTTTGGAGCCTGATGTAACAGGCAGTTTCAGAGTACTCTCTGGGTGACTGAATAAACCTGGGAAGTGTCTTTTTTCCACAAGTGATTTGCTGTTGCTATCCACCTTTCAAGATCTGGACTCCCGTCACAGAGAACTTTGGAAGCTTTTTGCGTGTAGCCCCAGGAGTTTGTCCCATGTAATGTTTTCCAATCAGCAATGTTATTTTTAAGCTCTGCCATGTCACGTTATCTTATTGCTTCACAGACCCCGTGACTGCTTGTGCCTGCAGACAAATCTAGCCCAGGCCAGGGGGAGGGTAATTCCTCCTTTTTGGTCTGCCCCCTCCCCTCTTACATCCCAGAGGTCTATTTCTATCTGGGAGAGGAGGCTGGGAGGCCAGTTGGCTATATGTGGCTTTATGTGACAGTGCCTCCATGAATCCAGGCAGCTTAGCTGCCTTCTCTGAATCTCTCCTGTAACCCACAGTGCTTCTTCTTCCCCCAGTCAGACTTTTGCCTCTAAACAGTAAGTTTTCTTGGGAATCATTTCCAAAGCAGTTATAATTTTCCTGTTGTACACCCAAAATGTGCTTTCTTTGAAACCCCCCTCTTCCTGCCTTCCCACAGAAATGCTGCTCATCAGCTAGTTCAACATTTGTGCATTCCTTTTCTTGTCTTAGAGCCCAATGCCACTCCTTTCTCAGTCTGAGGATGGATAAAGGATGGTCCCTCACTAAATGGAAACATATTTTTCCTCTCAAGAGATTTGCTTTTATCCAAGTTGATTCTTGAAGAAAGACAAAAATGCCAGAAAGAGAGATGTGAGCTGAAGCAATTTGTTTGTCTGCCTGCAGGCTCACCCTTACATCAAAGTCCAGTGGAGTCGTGTGGTCAGATTGTCAGGTGTGTGTCCTGAGTGTGAGGAAATGAAATTCATAATGACTGCAAAGGGATAAGCTCTTAGAAAAGTTAAATTGGCCAAGTCTCAATCACCTTTCTCTTGGCTCCACTCATTAAAAGACATGTTCTTACTTTCTCATGAACTCTCTTCTGGATGGAGCATTAGAATGAATTCCATTATGCTCATCCTGTGCAGGTAATAAATATTTCAGGACTCCTCTGGAAAAAGTAAGTGATGAAATTCTGCTGTCTTTGCCAAGATACTAATTTTTGCATTCAACAAAACACATTCCAAGGTGGTGGAAAACAGAGTTTCTCATTTGTAGAAAATTTTAGTGTTGGTGGTTTTTAATTTGGTATTGAATTTCAATTTTTAGGATCATCAGCTTTGAAGCAGTAATCCAGGCTGTGTCCAGATTCTGACCTGTGGAAGGTTTGGAACAAGGTGCTACAAATAAACAGCATTTTCTTCGGATAAATTCTGATGATTTGAAATGTCTAATACTTCATACTGCTGGTCAATTGGATTTGTTGTGCAGAGGAACCAGACTCTGTCCTAGCTGCCCAAAACCCTTGTATCATCACTGGGCGTGCTCAGGGTGACACAAGAGCAGGCACCTCAGCATCCCCTCTGGAAAGTCACCTCTGTGCAGGCTGTGGTATCTCCCCTTGCAGCTGCAAGGCTGGAACTGCAGCTTCTGTGACTGACTGCAGCTCTGAGGGTACACATAAACCAGAAATACACCGACTGCTTGCACTGAGACACAAAGCAGCCCTATGGCAATAGGACTCCTAACTGCCAGCATTTCTTGCCTGCCAATTTACTTCCGTAGTAACTGGGATAAGGCCTTAGGGGGAAAAAAACCATGACAACGAACATGGCAAAATATGAAGCCCCTTTTCTTTAGTAGCAACTGCTCTCTTCCCACAGCTGGCAGTGAGGGAGAAGATATGAAGAGCCTGAAGCTCCTTTGTACCCAGTGTGTATCTTTGTGATTGATTTCTTCCGCTAGCAAAGGACACGTAAGAAATTCCTGCTCCAACAGATTGTTCCTGTGGCAGGGTTTTGAGCAGGCATAGCACAGAGCCAGTACACACTGCCCCACAAGCAGCTGTACCCATGTCCCTGGCATGGTGAGTGCTGGTGGAGTGGCCATGGGCATAAAGCCACACTCACAGCACACCTTGGGCAGCCAATGTAGCCCAAGGGAAGGGATCCTTCCCACCTGTTGGCCAAGCAGCACCACACGTCCTGTGCTGCTCTTGTTCTTTGTTTTTGCACATGATTGCAGTTGGAATGCTGAAGGGTTGGATGTTTCTCTTTATTGAGAGGAAAGAAGACTGTGACATAATCACTCGATTAAAAAATAAGCAAGGAAGGACAGAGGGAAGAGAAACAAAGCCTTGACACCTCTTCACCAAGAATGAAAGAGGAAGGTGATGATAGGTCCTTTTTAGGAAAGCTTTGCTGCTTCCTTATGAGTCACTCCCATTCAGCTGCAGGGCCTTGTGTTGTCTTTTGCTCAGCATGGGAATAGCCAAAGCATCTCCCACAGAAATTGTAGGAATCACAAGTCCATGTCCATTGAGTTCAGCTTTGGGAACTTCATGTTTGCTGTGCCAGAGGCTCAGTGTGCCTCTCTCTGTATGTGCAACTGGTAAAGGCATTCATTGCAAATTGGTTTTGAGGCTTTTTGACTTTTAGTTCTGTGGTAAAACACTCCTCCTAAAACTTTGGAGAAAAGGAAAACTGAATGCAACTGACATTTTTACATCATTATTGAACTATTCTGATGAGAGAGAATCCTAAAAGTTTTTTAGTGATTTGAAACATTTCCATTTCTTTGGAAAAGTGTTTGCAGAAGCGGATTCTGGGTTTTTGGCTGGCATTTCCCAGCAGCTGTTGCCAGCTTTCCTACAGGTCTGCTAGAAAGTGCATAGACTCTGGTGTGCTGCGAGACTGTGTGTTCCTGGACGTGTTTTGTCTCTGTGACAGTCCCCAGTTCTCATTTCAAATTTTAGAAGTCTGCACAATGATAAAGGCTTGAGCATCACACTGCAGAAGTGCAAATGGAAACTGCCTTTGCTTGACCCCCTAAGGCCCACCGTCTTTGCTAATAAAGATTCACTGTGTAACTCCCCATTAAAAGTGGCAGTTGGAGGCCAGGAAAAAATCAGTTATCCAGTGTTTGAAATATCCGTTTAGCTGCTGGGAGCCACCATTTGATCTTAAGCAGGATACTTAGATGTGTTCATTTTTAAGTGTCAGGTAGTTCAATGACTTCACTCGGCATTTGCATTTTATGGGGGTACATGTAACCTGAAGAGCGAAAGGAAAGTTTGCTATTTCCTGTAAACATTTTTATATAAAAGTGTCACATGAAAGGCTGTTGGATGAAAAAATTACTGTATTGTGGAGTGCCTGGAAAAAATCACTTAGGCATTATTTTAATCCTTGGCAGTAACTATTCCAGTGTATACTGTTTGTTTAAGAAGCCTAGAACACTGTTCCTGAAATGACTTTCTTACGACTCTGGGTACAGAGCCAAGTGCAGGGAATCTGTGTATGGGTGAGCAGATAGAGGCTGTCCCCTTTGGGACAGTAAGACCATGTAAGGCTGCAGAAGGACTCTGACTGTTTTACCTGGAATTTGGTTCAGACCACATTGGCTTAGCAGTGGCCTAAGCCTGTAACCAAAGCAAATAAGCCTAAAGGTCAACAGGCATTAGGTGATTTTCCTTATACCCCAACAAAAAGCATTGATAATGAGTTCTCTCTCTTCATCTTCTCAGGCTCTTTCGATTGGTTGAAAGGTGTTAAATATGCCACTTTTTAGGGCTTTCATCTTTATGGCAACAGTGTTAAGTTGCTCTCCTTGGGTAATTATCGTATAAAAAAGAACAGGGAAAGAAAGAACCTGGAAAAGCCTGAAGATACCCAAATCAGGCAAATGGAAAACACATTTTGTGAGCATGAGGTGTAAATCAAAGATCTTAGAAACATTCAATAGGAAATTTTGTCCTTTCAAGTGGAAAAAGTATTTTGGTGATTAATTTTATGTTTAATCTTGTATGCCATCACAGAAATAGAAGTTTAAAGAGTGATCTCGTGCCTGACAACAGAAACAGATTGAGAATTTCTAGCCTTGATACGTCCCCAGCAGAAAACAAGTGCCAGTAAGAAATAAACCCATCCTTTTAATAGAGAAATTGGTGGCACAGGTCACCACCTACTTTGACAAGTCCTTTTCTCTTGTGTCATTTGTTGGTTTTGCTGTTATCTGTGGGAATGATCAAGGAGACTGATATGTCATTGGAGAGCAGGAGAGAGGTTACACATGAAACTTGTCTCCTGTACTGTCTTTAATTGAACCTTCCCTGCTGTTTTTCCAGGCTGGTGACTTTTCAGCACAGATTTTGCTGCAAGCAGTGCCTTCACAGAAGCCAGGCTAACATGACAGCTTGGCCAGAGCAAAAGCCTTGAAAGATTGCAGGAGAACTGCAAACATTGATGGAGGAAGAATTTTTGGTAATGGTGGATGGTAAACAGATGCATACAAATAGACGAAGGCAGCTGGAAAAGGTCAGGAAAATGTGAATGGAGGAGGACAGGACACAGTCTTTCAATGTTTAAAGGACCTTCTTTATACATGTGGCAGTTCTGGACACATCAGGTGGTCTCATGCAGTCACTCTTCCCAGGAAACCTTTAAGTGATTTGAATGTTTCATATTTATTTTTTGGTGCTTAGGCAGCCTGTGAGTGATGGTATTAAGAAAATACGAAGTGGCTGACAAAACTGCCAAACAGCAAACTGTATTGTGTTTATCAGGACAAAACCTGTCCAGCTCTGGTTTTAATTCAAGAATATTTAGTTACTGGTTGCTACAGTGAAGACACACAGATCTGAGGAGGAATCAACCTCTTTCCTGCCTCCTGGTGTCATTGTCCCTGAGGGAGGAGGGAGAGGATACAGAGCCCCTTATTTCAAATATCCCTCTTCTGGGGCAGTTTTCTCCAAGAATTGTAAAGTCCTAATCATTCTGTGCTCTTTGCTCTACCTGAATGGAGGTTTCTCTAGGAAGTCTTTAGAGGCTGTTGGTCTTGTACCAGAGGAATTGGGGAAAATGCTCCCTCACCCCTTCTCTCCTGCTCTTCAGAAGCAGCCACCTGATATGTTGCAAATTGTGGCCTCTTTGGAGGCAGATCAGGCACATGATGTCCTCATAAATTTTCGGATAAAAGTGATGCTGAAAAAGTTGAACATGTTTAAGAGTTGAATTGGCCCCCAGGGGATACTTCCTCTGTTGTACTTTCCTTAAATGCTGTAAATAAAATACTATGGGTCACTTATTTAATGTATGGGAAAAGTTATATGACTTGGAGTTTTATGCTATTGACTTGAATTTAAAGACTTTTCTCTTTGCTCTCTGTGTATTTCCAGCATGTTCGGTGGTTGGGTTTTTTTTGTTGTTTGTTTTTGTTTGTGTGGTTTTGTTTTTGTTGTTGGGGGTTTTTTTCCCCTGGAGGGCGTCTTTTATTTTTTTCCAGTTTTGCTTGCTTTCCTGGTGTGCCCCTGAGCCTTCAGGAGGGATAAGAAGCAGCCCTTCTTCAGACCTTTATTGATAGCCAGAAGTAGCAAACCAAAAGTAGTCTTAACTATGTGGAGCAAAATAATTCCTGTGTTTGAAATTTAATTTTATGTAACCGGGACAAGAAAAAGCTTGTCTGGGTAGAAGATAAATATGAAATGGTGCTGAAGTCAGATTAATGGCTGGGTTGTCAGAAGCTTGAAAGTTTTAAACAAGTTTAAAACTTGCTCAGTGGCAGCTTGCTCTGAGCCCTGTTCTGGCCCCCATGCCCTGCTGCAGTGTCACTTGCAGTACTTCCCTCTGAACTGCACAACTGCCCTTGTCAGTCCTTCTCTGGGAAGGTACAGGAGGAACCCTCAGTGCCAGCCACAGGAAAAGACACAGAGGTTTCAGGACAGGTTATTTATTCTCCTGGTGTTGCATTTTGTGCATTCAGGACAGAACCAAAGTCATGGAGGCAGGTGGGTGAAAAGCAGTTCTAGGCTTAAAGCAACTTGTCACGGAATCTCTAATAGCTGTTTTCATTCTCGCATTGGTTGAGTCAGATCCATTTGATTCAAAATTGCTGCCCTGACATTTGAACCTTTCAGGCAGGCTGATCTGGCAGCACGTTACTTTTCTGTTGGAAAAGGAGGAGGAAAAAATCGTTGACATGTAATTAACGGAGCCAGATAGAATCTGAATTCTGAACGACACCCATTATTGAACAATGAGATATAAATTCTTTGTTATAAATCACTTTAACATCACAATGGATGGGAGGATTCAGAGGGGATGGTGACTTGTTTTGCTTAAGCACTGATCTTCTACACAGACAAATGTTCATGAGAGTTGTTCTGTTAAAGACAAATCTGTGCAGAGCAAACAAAATCATGGACCAAAATGGCAAAATGGAGCGGGTAGGAAGGGTCGAAGGAAAGGCAGAAGGAGATTAAGATCTTACTTGGCCTTTTTCAACCTGCTGATTCCCTGTCTAGGTGTCTAATTTCTTTTTAGAATCAGGACTGTAGAGTTCTAGAGTTCTAGACAGGTGAACTCTGTCTTACATCTACTTTTCTGAAGTATCCATCCACAAATGTGTTTCTGTCTGTATAACTGTTGTCTCTCAGAATTCAAAATATTACTAATGCATAGCTTCTAATTGATTACTAAGCTATAATTAATTGTTCTTTTTAGCTAAGAGGGAGCTTCAATGCTTTAAGATCTCCTAATTTTGAAAGTAATTAATTGCAGATTAAATTAGAAGCCACTCATTAGGTTTAACAAAACAAAACTAAAATTTGAAAAAATGGCTTTATGCTGTAAGGAGTAAGGGTTACATGGAGCAAATGGTTATAATTATAATTTGAATTATCTTTTTATCAGTCCCAAAATATAAAATATCTCTATTACGTGAAACCTAGATAAGTTTTGGAAGCATATTATATAGTACTGTGGGATTCAGCAGAGATAGGTAGAGGTGTCAGACTGACACTGGATAGAAGCAAATGTAGGTTATCTGAAATTCTAGGGCACCTCAGAGCTGCCTTAAGAAAGTGTGATTCTACAGTGTTTTTAAGAAGACGAGAGAGAAAAAACAAACAAATGTTTACCTGTTTTAATAATATAGTCTGCAAAGATTTTGACATCTGTTTTTAGTGGTAACTGAAAGCTGAGGGATTTGGGGAAATTGAGCTGTCTGTGTGGGTAGAATCAGAGGAATGTTCTTTAATGCCACATCCCAGGATAAGAGGTGACAAAGCTGGTTTCTATGTAAAATGCATAAGACACAAGCTTTTTTATGCCGTATGTGAAAAATTACTGAACCGCTGGCAAATGTTCCAAATGCTCCAAAAGTTCAAAGATTTGCTCCATTTAGGCCCCCTGCAATTCAGAAAACTGTTGCAATTTTTCTTTGTTATCTCTGGACAGATCCCCTTGCCTGAATGCAGCCTGCCCCATGCTCTCTTGCTTTGGCTCACTGCTGATCTGAATCAGCTCCACTCGAGCTCTCCTGTAGTGCTTGGAGCATCTCTGTCCGTCTGGCCTGGCAGGCTGCTGCCATGGATCAGGCATGCTCAGGGACTTTCCTAGTTTCCTCAGGACTAGAAAGGTACAAAATCTGCTCAGTGCCTCTGCCCGTGAGGAAGCCCATCAGCAAGCAAGATTTGGAGACAACCCAGTTAAGCATTACTGAGTCTGCTGAGACACAACTGTGTATTCCACAAAACATCAGCAAAGGGATCCCCCCCCACCTCTGGAAAAGAAACAGCTGGGTGATTTTATGATGATATATATCCAGGTGGACCTGGCTCTGGAAAATGTGATTTTGTTTATGCTGTTGAGAAAAGTCAGGTTCCAAGATAATTTTATCAGTGTATTCATAATTCTATGAACATCACCCCTGACATAATCTACCTACTCTCCTCCTTAGATCTCGTTTTTACAGGTACCTTGGAGACCACGAGATTGGAGCCTAACTCAACAAAGTAGGACATAGCACAATGCAGTGAGCTAGTGCCACACAATATCAGAGTATCCCACATGTCCTGGGGACAGATCAGTACCAAGCTGGTTGGAGAAGCCCTTGTGTGCCTCAACTGGTGCAGCATGTGCCAACTCACACAAGAGGCAAAGGAAAGCAGCTACAATGTAAAAGTTAACTTGTAGGAACAATTTCTGGAAGAGTCAAACAGTAAGAACTTTTAATCAGGTCTTGCTTTAATACCTGACAAATTAAAAATGCTCCTTCTTTTACATATCCCTTTTATATAAGCATGTAGTTTCCAACTGAAATGTTTTTATATCTGATGCAACCTCTTAATGGAAACAGGTTTTCTTCTAAAACAAGACAAGGCAAAAAATGTCTAAAATAGTGCCTTTATTAATGCTTTGTCATTTAAAACATTGATCAGTAGCTCCATATACTTCTTGGTTGCAAATGGTGTGTCCATGCTAATACTGCAAATGTTTTGGGTAGTACAGATTAAGAAGTGTGTCACCAATGAAATGTACATTAGACAGTTGTGTTGTGTTGTGACATTAGGCTATTGCAGTTTAATTCTGTTATCTGGTCAGCTATAGTATTCTGATGGGACTGGGGAAGATAAGGTTACAGGAAGAGGCTGATATGAGAAAACCTTGTGCTGCATTAGATTGAGTGGGTCAAATACATGGTGTTGTATATAGATAAAGAAGTCTGTTCTTGTTGGTTAGCAGCTACTTCTGTTATGGAGCAGAGGAAAAGATAGTGCTGCTTCATTCCTGTTTCAATCCACTAGGAGTTCATTCCTCATCTAAGCTTTAGTGATTGTTTATTCAATGTGACATGATGTCTTTGGGAAGAGTGACATAAAAGAGAGGAAATGACGTTTGGAGAGGAAAATGCCACTTGACCTCAGAGGCTTGTCCCCCCTTAAGTTTTTCTTAACCCCCACTTTTCTGTTTTGTCACTAGATCCTTTAATCCCTTCTCTCTCCATAAAAGTGCCAAGATGTCTCCAAACCACTTAGACTGCAGTGTTTCCATGTTCTTAGTTGGCAACTAATTCCATGAGTTCATTATTCTGACCCTGAGTGAAATAGTTTGAATTTCCGGTATACACAATTATTTTGGGTTATGACTTCTGACTTTTGAGCCCCTCACCAGAACGCACCATTTAAATCTCTTCATCAGCTGTGAGTGCTGTCACTGGGTCAGCTCGGTGTCAATATTCCTCTAACAGCATTATGCTACTCAGAATTTCTTCCTACGTCTTCTCTTGGAACAACTGCAGCAAAATCTGGAATCTTCTGTTCAGAAGGCATGATTCTTTCACTATTATTCATTTTCTCTGGGAGTCTTGGGATTGTTTACGGCATATGGGATAGTTAGGTGCTTTTGGAAAAGTAAACTGGAGTCAGTAACTAATAGTCTTTGTTGTGTATTTCATGCTCTCTGCAGCTGTGCTGGGCTGCATTCTGCTCTCATCTGCAGCAGTACGAGTAGTAAGCAGCACAAGCAATTTTAGTACATGATCAGAGTGCAAAAAGAGGTATGACTTCAGAAAGCTGACCTGCTGTCATTGCTCTGTGTGGTAAATATATTCTATATGCATTTTGTTTTCAGTTTTTAAAACATCTTCAGTTTCAAAAATTTAATTAAAAATTAGCAGATATTAAATACCCAGTCACTGTATGTGGAAAAAGATCATCTGCTTTCTCTTACTGTTTCTTTCACATATTTTGCTCTGTAGCTGTAGGAAGTAATATGATATTAAAGAGTAATTTTCCTTCCAGTTGCTTCATCCATTTATTGTATTGATATTGTCAAGTACTCCTGTAAAATAAACTAGCAGCCCAGGCTCACTTAATTCAGCCAAATACTAATCTTCCAGTCTATATCTTTAGTGAAGCCTGATTTGGTGGAAGGGAGTTCAATTGAGGGTGCAAAATGGACACAGAGATGGATTCCCAGATGGAACGGTTTTGAAGTTTGTGTAAAAGCAGATAATAATCTCCTGAAATGCACTCTCAGCCAAAAAAGAGCAGAAAAGGACTTACACCACTGAAGTGGTATTTACTATTTTTTATTTCCTTCCTTAGCTTACTATCAGCCATGGGAATTTACAAGCTTTCCAACAAGACTGAAGAAATCCAGGAAACCACAATGACAGATCCACTTGAAACAACCATTTCATGTGAGTGAGCTGAAAAAATACAAAATATTTTTTATCAGTGGCCGAAGATGTCTATTGAAAACATCACTAATACTACAAAGTTCAGTGTAATTAAAAGAGTGTTTCTCATGCACAGCTGGCAGGCATTTATTGGCATCAGTATTTTTTTTAAGTGAAGGCCACTGTAAGCAATCCACTTCTCTCAGAAATGAGTGCAAGATTAAAAGTTTTGGGCAAATTCTTTAAATAAATGATTTGTTTTTCTCTTTAAACATTAATTTATAAACAAGAGATCTGCTAAGAAAATAAGACCTTGCTTCCACTGGCCATACATCTTCCTTTTTCAATAATCCAGTATCCCATCTTTGTATTGTAAATTTGCTGAAACTTAGGATGGTGACATTTCTACTACTTATTAATTCTATAGGAAGTGTTCAGAGCCTGGCTTTGAGAAACAGTGTGGTATTCACTTCTTCTCCATTTGATTCTGATACAAAATTCTGGGGCAGAGAACCTGTCACTGTGGTAGTCCAATGCAGAGATGTGTGTGTCTTTTTTTGTCCCACAAACTGTTATTATGGGTTGAGATGGAGAAAGATGTTTGTCAGAGTGAATCTCTGATCCCAAGCTGAGCTTCTGAAGCAAGCAAAATAAAATAAATTGAGCACAGTTTATGTGTAAATCAGTAAGATACAAGCAATGTGGAATCTCAAGTGTAATACTGGTGGGAATAGGAAAACTACTGCAGTTAGGTACTGCTGTATATCTGAGCATGCGGGTTTTAGATTGCTTTTGGAAAATACTCTTTGTCAGCTATGCTATCCTCCTCTTTTTTTTCATGCTTTGCTGAGTCTTCTGCTTAGTCTACTTTAGGTCTCATGAGTGGAAGTTTCCTTGACTGCTGTCTGCAGGTGATAACAGTATCACACAAAGCTGACACAGTGATGCCCATCCCAAGTAAGTTTTTTGGAGTAGAGCTTCATTTAGAACAAGTTTTTGGTGCAGACGAAGACATATGGGTCCACACTCTCTGGCTTCTTCAAGAAGCTTTTTTGCTGGTTTCCACAGCATGGTTTGTAGTACGTTCACCACCAAGAGCTATTAATTCAATAGGATTGAGATTGTTTCCCATAACACAGTACTCCATTGCTTCCTTGTTAAAAATAATCATGTGGGTTTTTTGTAGGTTACAAGCAGTCCTTGGAATTTTGTAATTTCATTGGAAGATGCCTATAATTATCAGGCTTAATTGGCTTATTAGCTTGTCTTGTAACTCTGCCTGCCCTTTAAAGTTTCAGCTTTTTTCCCAGACGTTGCTCAGCAGTGTGTCATTTTGTACTTATTTCAATTTTGTGGATGCTTGGTGATAAATTCTTCTTGGTTTTGAATCTAGTTTAAATAACTATGCCTATATAGAACCTAGTTTGCCCTGGATAAGATATCATACTGGCACCAATGTAAACAGAGCTGAAATGGCTAGCAGGCCACAGCATAATAAATCAGAATGATCAGTCAGCCTCCTGGGACACAGATGAGTCAGCTCAGGTCAAGACACTTCTGGGAAAACTAGATAGCTGGTAAATGTATTACCAGCTGACTTATCAAAGTCCCTGTGCCATACCAGGAAATATCCCTGCCCTGGGCAATTCTTCCTTTTCTGCAATGACAGAAGCAAACAGTTGTTAAGAATGCTCTCCTTCTCTCTATTCATTGCTACCTATTCTGGCAAGTCAAACAAATTGCTTCTCCATGCCATCCTCTGTATTTGTGGGCTAACAACACAGCTTTTTATTAGATGCAGTACTGTTTGCAGTGTAACATGCAGCCTTTTAATCTTCTAGTAGACAACAGGTAGTTACCTCACGATCTTTTAAAATTTGTTTGTTTAATCATCTTTTCCTCTTATATCAAATGGAGTCCAGACTGTGATTTCAGAATAATGCGGGAATGTCTTCTTTTACTGCACCACATTCTACTATGATATACAGAATTAAAGCCTGTGCTCTCACCTGAGTAAGGATTACATAGTTTGCTCCATAATGGGATGTGAAACCAAACCCCCATCTGTTCTCATCATTATCTCTTCCTTTTCATACTGGCAATTCAGGGGACACTTGAAATGCCCTGTTGGGGTTAAACACTGATGCCTCAAGGTAAAGATGTTTCTTAAACTCAGCTGGAAACACCTACAGCTCCTCTTTAATTTGACAGGCAGAGCTGATCAGCAGATCCACAAGGCCCTTTTCCTGTTCATTTTGTTTTTGTACGCAACTACTCTCCAAATAAAATATGAACTTTTTCATTCTTAGTCTTTTTCATATCATCTTATTTTAGGTGTCTCTAGATATGCCAAACAGGGAGGGCCTTGGTGATTTGTCCATGACCTCACCAGGGATGAATTTACTAAGGAGTCTGTTAGTTACCTCTTCTCCTTCCTTTCCCTTCGTTTTTGCCGATTACTGCTTCCCGGCAGAACCTGTCAGCCAGGATCTGTTGAATATCATAGGTGGATCCAAGTCTCATCTAATCATTTGCATCCATTTTTTATGCCCCTGAAGCTTTGGACAGTAACCTCATTCCAACATGTTCTCTTTATCTTGTGTGTACCTGTGTGTCAGAGGTGTATCATCGTCCAGAGATTTGGGACGAATGGAGCTGATGGGAGTGGAACTGTCTGGAAATGTTCCAGTGATGCCAAGGTCTGCAAACACAGATCTGTTGAGGCTGAAATATTTGGAATTACTTGCATTTTTGCTGAATTGCTGCAGCCTTGCTAGAGAATATAATCTTGCATCTGGCATATGGCTGCCTTGGGAACATGATCCCAATGCCTCCTGGAGTCTCAGATCTCAGGCTGACTGACAGTGGCCTGCCCTGCATCAGCAGACTTTGAGAACTCCACGCAGTAGCAGCCCACCCAGGCAATGTGCTCTGGAAGGGGTTCCTTGTGCTTGGTGCCCTTTCCAGCTTTGGAGACAGAGATCTCAGAACCCAGATACTCAGCCTCATGTGTGAGTATATTCTTTGTCAAAGCCCTAAACAAGGAACTGAACATGTTTCTATTGCTACAGGGTGTTACCGTCTTTGTGCTTGCTTCTTCAAATTCCACCAGGACAGACATTTATATAAAGAGTAATTGTGACCTGGAATTTTAACAGTGAATACATATATTTCAGAATTTGTGTTCTGTGAGCCATATTAGTGGCTTGCTTTTGAATGAAAATCTTGTTTAATTTATCAACCCAATGTGAGTGCACCTGTTGTCTCTTACAGCAAAGAAGTTGCAGCTGAAGACACATATCTGATAATAATTTTGATTTTTTGCTGTTTGAGATGTAGGCCTGTAAGGTCTTTTATGATACATATGAGAATTTTGCGATGTGTGGACAACAGCAAACACGGTAAAAAAGGTCAAATGATTTGGTTAGAGCCAGTCTTTACATGCCAGTGATGTTCAGCTAATAAATAACTTAGTGCAAATAGATAAAATTATCTACAAAGCAATATATTTGTATATATAGCCCCTCATTGCTGTTTTGGTCACTTACCTGCCTTGGCCAGAACCACACTTTCTAAACCTATGAAAAACTTGAATTTGTTTTAGAAGAGAAAAAGAGGTTTTATTACAAGAGAGTTTGTTTATTTCACTCTGGTAGACATCATGAAGGATTTGATATTGCCGGATCAGATAAGTGTGATTCTTAGGTTTTTCTGGCTAATCTTTTTGAAGCTCAATATTTAGAGAGCTTGGCAATGGGTATTTAACAAACCTTAAGGTAAGATAAATGTCCCGTGGCCTGTCCAAGGTTCTGTTTCCTAGGCTGGATGGGATTCTAAACCTTCAGACAGATAAATCATGTATACAGCTCCTAGGAGATTCAGATGTTAAACTGACCCTCTCCTGATGATAAAGCTCAGTTAAGTATCCCTTAAAGATTTTAAAATGTAGGCCTCAGTCCTACAGGCACATCAATTCACTGGTTTCTGCTAAGGATTTACATGAAAACAGGTGTCCTCTTGTATGCAAACAGGGCAGGATTGAAACAGATTCCACCTTATTTTGGTTTCTGGGAAGCTTTTACCTAAGAGTATGGAAAACTAGTGTTACAGCCATATGGATACTGTTCTCAGTGGCATAAAATCCCAGTGGTCTACAGAAATTGAATCTGACTGGTACTTTTGTCTGACTGAACAGACCTAGTTATCACCTACATTATTGGGTTTTGTTCTATTGCGGCAGCTGTGAATGGGACTTTAGAAATACAGGCAATAATGTCAATGCCACAGAGTATATGCCCGAAATTGAAATGCTCTCTTGGTCCTGTGGATTTTAATTTGTAACCTGGATCTTAACTCTATTAAAAATCCAGGTAGAAGTATCCGTCTGGCTTCATACATCTCTTTTGGACTCATTTCTTGCAAACAGGACTGCTCTATTAGAAGGCCCTTCCACAGAGAACTCTTTGTAGGATTAGGACTGTAAGCGAGCTGTAACAGAAATGCCAGCTGTGACAGAGGATTGCGTGTCAGTGCTGTGGGAAGATGGCAGAAGAGCCTAGTTTCTGTGCAGCACTTCTCATTCACAGATTTTTTGAGTGTCATTTTACAGCAATATCCCAAGGTTACTCAGCAGATAAGTGACACAGCTGGAAATGAAGTCCAGGTGTCCTGAGCCAGTCTACTGCTCCATCCATCCTGCCACCAAAGAAGCAATGTTTGCAAAGAGCTGTAGGAAATGCCCGATTTGCCTTGTGTTTCATCCCTGCAAAGGAATGCTAGGTCAGCAGTATTTATTTTCTTATCTTGATCTCCCTAATTTTTACTTTTTAAACAGCTCTCTCTGTAACGGAGCTTCTTGCAAACTCAAAACATGTTGCTGCTAGAACTTGCAAAATTTCTTGCAAGTTATTGATGCTTGCAAAATGGTGATTCCCAAACTTTGCCTGTGGAGCCTGGAAAATGGTAGTGGGAGGAAGTGATCTCCTGGCAGCATGGCAGCTGTGATCCTGTGTGCTGTTCTGATCCCACAGGTGACTGGATTTGAGAGTAAAGCACGGCTGGCCCTGCCTCTGCCCTGTGTTGGATTTCACCCCTCTGCCCCTGCTCTGAAGGGAATAGTTTAGAGGTATGAACTAACTGTCTGTTTCCTGCTCTGGGGCTGAACAGATTGCTGGACTTAAAAGCCCCACCATCCACTGCTACAAATCTATTAAACATCTCCAGTTAACCATACAGCCTCCCACTTCAGCAGCTGAGCATGTAAATTCCTGTGACCAAATAACTGCACAGTTAACTGCTTTCACATGTGCTCCCACCGTGCCCATCTCAAAAGGCGAAATCCTAGCCCGGCTTCGCCCCACGGGCAGCTGGATGGTGACGAGGACACGGCTCTTTGGGAGGCTGGATGGGGCACCCTGCGGCCTTTCGACTGCCGGGGCATGGGCAGAGGGCATGTGGGCAAACGCAGCCTGGTGACAGCAGCACTTCTGGCTGTCCCTCGTCCTCCTCTCCCCCCGACCCTGTAAGAGCCAGTGGCTGCTGTGGGAGGATTTCCCAGGATCTGATCCTGACGGAGCTGGGCAATAGGGCTCATGGTGGCTCCCCTGGCATGGCCCGGTGTGTCTTGGGGTGCTCCCCACCACAGACCCACCACGCTTGTGCGAGAGGAAACTGCTTTTATTTTTCTACCTCCGAGGCTGCGGGCAGGTTTTGTTCCAAGCGGAACAATGCTCTGAGGGGCGAGGAGTTTGCCCCGACTGCCCCTGCCCGAGCTGGCACGAAGGGGCTGTGAGGAGCCGGCCAGAAGGGCCGCGTCCCCCCGGGCCGGGACCCCGCGGCTGAGGCGGCGCAGGCGGAGCGTGTTTGCCTTGGCCGCCGCCGCGAGCGGGCCGCTGGCCGCCGGCCAGGCCCTGATGTTTCCTCTCGCCCTTGTTCGCAGAGGCATTCAGGAAAACAATTGGGAGCGATGAGGGCTTTCCCGTTCCGGCGGCGCCGGCCAGCGCAGCCCGGCCTGGGACCTGCCACCTCCGCGCTGCGGCTGGGGGCCGGGCGGTGTTCAGTGGATTGCTTTGAAATAAAAAAGCCCCTCAGCGCGGTGGTGCGATGGGTATAAAGTCTGTGCATGAAGCAGGCCGCAGGCTGCCCAAGATGTCAGCTATGCCGAGGAAATCCTATCGAGCACAAACTAATAACGACAGAAATGCTCGAATTACCTGCCGTTTGTTTTACCTGGGGCACGGCAGCAATAAACGTGAACACAAGGGAACTTGGCAAGCCCTTCCTAGTACAGATACAACCACACCGATTGTAATGGAGCCAGCCAGGTGCTGGGAATGCCCCTTCACAGCTCTGGGACTGCCCGAGACCTTGCAGGATCCTGATTTCCCTTGCAGATCTGAGCCCGTGGGCCGAACTGGGCACAAACAGGCAGTGACATGTTCCTGATGCCGGGTTAATTCCGTGTGAGCCAGGACAGGCTCCAGAGGAGTTCACCAGCCGTCGGTAATGGCATGTACGGAGAAGTGCCCACCTTGAGTCACTACAGCCCAGAGAGGATGGGCAGCTGGGAAAGAAGCAGCTGCCAGGGCTGGTATATAATAGTAAACACGGAGTCAGAACCTTGGCTGCAGAGTGTTTGCTGATCTCTTGCTACTTCCCCACACCACAGCTTGTACCTTCTCTCCTGCTCTCAGGAAAGAGCTGCTTGTTGGGTGAAGGCTTGCATTGTGCAGATGAGGCACTTTCAGTGTTGCAGCTTGAGTTCTTAAGTTTTGGGGTCAAATTTAAAGGTGTTTCCTTGTCCAGGACGCAGGAATGTTAAAACTAACATTGAATCTTTAGGTGATGTCTCTCATCAGAAGCCTGTACAAAAACGACCACTGTTACTAGAACAAGCTTTTTCTTTTCAAGTAATGATCCCCTGACATCAGGAATCTGTGTTGAAAGAACTATAGCCTCAATGGTGGGTGCACTGGTTAGACAGAACACATCCATTTTTCCAGTGTAGATGTAAAAGCCTTTGACATATTGCAGCCTAAACAAATTTTTATTTTTGTTTTAATGACATTTGAAAAGCACCTGAATTATTTTGAAATGGGTTTCTTTCTAAAATAGTCTCAAGAGCACAAGCTGCAGTTTTCAGGTGTACTCTTTTTCTTCTACATCAGAAGGAAGTTGCAGGTAGAAGCTACCTTGAGCTAAAAAATTGCACAGTTCTTGTTGCTGTTCAGGCTGGAGAGGGATGTACTGCATTGTCGCGAGCCGCTACAGGTGGTGCCCCGGATAGCTAACGGCTCGGACACAACTCCCGCTCAGGAAAGCTCCACAACGCACCAGACTTATCACGTTCGGACCACGCGGCGGTAGAGAGGCACGAGGAGGCGAGAGAATTGTCCTTGCAGCCAGGTAAACTTTATTGTAACACAACGAACTGCCTGGGCAGCAAGGCGTTGGGAGACCCCAAGCGCCTGCGCTTATAAAGGGGGTGGGACCAAAAACTCGAGAACCGGATAGCCAATCTATAGCAGCATCAGACTGATAGACATTACATACAACTAATGGATACACGTAGAGCAATCAAACCATATACAGAGACCAATGGGGAACAAGGAAGCCTAGACTGTTCCAGAAGGGTGGACGTAGGGAGGTGGAGCTTCCCAGGAGGCGTGGTCTTCCCCCGAGGGGGTGGGGCCATCCTCCAGCTCGATCTCCTCCCCAGGTGTCTCGGGGTCTGAGCCCAAATCTGAGGTGCTGCCCGCAACACTGCATGTTTCTCTTTAGGGCTGAACAGTTGTATCTCACATCCAGCAATACCAACAGGGAGTTTTAAAAAGCAGTCTATCCTGTGTGTCATGCCTTTTCATGCTTGAAGAAACACTAGGAACTCTGTCTCAGTTCCAGTGAGTTTGTAATGTTCCTTTATCTCTTACGTTTTTCTAGAAATTGTGGCAGCCCATGAAATGGACTTCATTTTGGAATTATAAACTCTGAATTCAAATTTTATCACTTCTTGGAGCTTAACAGAGCACTAGGTTTGCAATTTTATTCACAAAGCTATGGATCATTGCAAATTGCTTCCTACTATTTGACAGCTTCCTTTTTAGAAATTTCAACACTCCAGCTATCTGCCTTCAGCAGTGTATGATTCTAATCACTGATATGATTTCATAATCTTCCTTTAATGCACCAAACATTCCAGATTATCAACATATGCGATTTGTATTTTGGGAGAGCACAGTGCAGCAAAATTTTCCTGTTGTCAGGCTTTGGGCTTTGTAGCTGAAAAGTACATATTGTTAACCAGGGGTAATTTCTTAGATGTAGTTTATAAATATGTGTAACTGTTTTGGGTTGTGGAGATGACATTCCCTTCGATGAATGTAAGACATAAAGCTGCAGAGTTTAAAGCCAAATTCAGCAGGAAGAAAGAAAATTACTTCCATATATCTTCTGTATGTCATTAAACGGAAAATGAGATAATTCTTCCATACATCTGAAAACTAAATAAAAAGGTCTATTCTCCTCAGTTTTTGCGGATAACTTCAGCTAATTTTTGTGGCAATTATGCACATTGATGGGAGAAAAGATGCCTCAAGTAGGATGATACGGTATACATATATTACTAAATAAAATACTCATTTTACTTAGGATAATCTGTCTTTGTTCCAGATATATGTAGGCATTCTTCTTAAAGTAAGTGTTTCAGTTGTCAGGATGACTTGATACATTTGTTCTTTGATGTCAAATTCAGTTGCATCACTGTGGAATGGTTGCTACAGAAACCCCAGCCCAGTTTTTAAATGTATTGAGTTCACTCCTTATTACTTAGAAAAGCTGGATTTGAAGGCTTTCCTGTAAAAAAGTTCATAATAAAATGGGTGAAACCTCTAAAACTGCAGCAATAAGCATGGAAAAAGTACCCAGATAGTGAGATCGGAGACAGTAAGGGAAAAAAGCAATTTAGAGTCCAACAAACAAAATCTATCTTGATAAAATGCACCCCATTGTAATTGAAACCAGAGCTAAATTAGATCAATACCAAAATATTAAAGTGTGCCAAACCTGTTTTCTGTAGGCTTTGCTATAATTGGATTCTGATGCAAGAGATAGCTTAAGCAGGCAAAGTCTGTTGACTCAAGACCATGATTATTCATAGAAAAAGACCTTCCTCCTAAGGTATACAGTACATTTATCCAGTGTTTCTTGAAGAATTAATACATTTCTATCCTTCCCTTCCATGCTGATGCATTTGAAGTCCGTATCTTGCCTACAGTAAATCTCTGTCTTGCTTAACAAGAAACTATTTCACTGTATAAGCGAGGCATATTGACAACAGATTTAACCCAGACAACTCAGCTTTATTCAATCAGAAGAATGCTGGCCTGGTTTCAGGTTTCTGGGATACAGGCACAAATGGACATGCCCCAAGTAGAATCCATTTGTTTTCCCATGAACGCACCTAGTAGGAGGTCAAATAAAAATAAATATTTTGGCTCTTCAGAGCAAGATAGATTTCTGGAGTATTTGTGATTCAGACTGGAAATGTGATTACAACAAGCAGAGGTAGCATCTGAAATATGTTCTGTTGAGAGCGAAAAAAAAGCATTGTTTTTTCTCTCTCTCTGTTTTAAGCTGTGGTTATGCCTTGTCTTTACTATCAGGTTTATGAGAATAACTACAATATCTTTATGTGGCTCACCTCTTTGTAGAAGCTCAGGAGTTAAGGAAAAATAGCCATTTGTATAGTCTTTTAGGATTTTTTTTAATGTCAGTATAACTTATGCAAAGGAGTAGTTTATTGACTTCCCCTGTGATAGTAAGAATAAATCAATTTAGATCCAGTATACTAGGGGCCCCGGATTCTCTGTGGAGTTCCACCAAACAATGGAATAAATTGTGCAAGGGCAATTTGTCCCTAATGTTTTTGACTATTTGATTTTGTTGAGGTTTTGCCGGTATTATTTAGATATTCACTGTAATTTATACTGCCGTGTAAAAAAACCCTGCATATTTGCCTGCAGGGGAGTGAGCGCTCTCTGAAACAGTCCTTTGAACATAATAAAAGTGAAATCCCCAGGTAATAAAAAAAATCCCTGGCTTTTATGAATAATGCATTTGTGGAACAGGGGGGAGAGGAAGTGCTTTTTAGATTTATTCCCCCCCTCTGCTCCCCACTCAACCTGTTGGCAGAAATAAAGTCTAGGTTGGGAGTGGGTTCCTACATTGTGAATGTGCTGTCAGGCACTTTTTTTAAGGTCCTGGCCTAAATGCTGCAACACAACCAGACACTAAATACTGGTAATTCTGATTTATTTGTTTGTTTGTTTTTAGAGTCTGTGGGTGTCTTCCCCTGTGTATTGACCATCTGGTTGTGGGTTAGGCTGTTTGGGATATGCCTGGCATGCTGAAAAGCAACACAAAATTGCAAAGTACTTGGAGGCCCATTGAGGATGGTTTGTTTGGGGTCCTCAGTGAGCTTTGACAGAGAGCAGGTGTTGTGATGATAAATTCAGAATGGGGTTGAGGATTTTTCTCTTCAGCTGGTAAGTGTGTGGGAAATGCTGGAGGCGCGCTGTAAAAATAAATGATTCTTACTCAGGAGATACTGAAATGGAAACACTTTTGTGTCACAATCTCAATGGGAAAGCTGTTGGAGGATTTTAATGGATTTCACCCCATGGCAGGGGTTTGGGTTCAGCATGGGAAAGTCCAAACTCAGAGCTGAATTATGGCTGTTGAGACTTAAAAACAGAGTTTTATTAGGGTTCCTATGAACAAGTGTCCCAGCCATGAACATTGCCACAATACCTATTGCTGTATCTTTGGTTTCTGAAATAAAACTGGCAGTTTCCAAAGTGAGGATATTGGAGGAAATTTTCATAAGGCATGAGGGGTGTACACCAGGCAGTAGAGAATCAGTTCTCTCTGGTTTCTGAGAGTTCCAGTGGATGTGGTGCTCTTATAGCCAGTTAAACTTTGAATAATCCTTTTAGGAATAAAATATATTTTCTGTGACTATGATTGTGCCAAATCATTTTAACTTGCCAAAAAGCTGCTTTGGAAGGACTTGAGGAAACCACAGCTGGGAATTGTGTCACAGATATAAAATGAGATTTATTTACTCTTCTACATCCAACACTGAAATAATAAGGAACTCAGGAACAGATGAAAGAAACACTTGCTTTTTAGAGGGGTTTTTTTTGTAATTTGATTTACTTTTTATAGAGTTTCTGTAGCAAATCTGCATTTTCAACGGGGACTTAACGCTCTTCTCACTGAGGTCATTGGCCAAATGAATACTAGGAATGAATCTGTTTTGGGGGTAGGGAGTAGAGTGCATATGCTTCACGCCTCAGCAGCATCTTAAGGATTTCAAAGCACCATGCTCAGTCTGCAGAGCCTGTTTCCAGGCCCATGTTCACTGATGCTCTTCTCTGCACACTTGTTTTGCCTGTGGACCCTACTTACCTTACTGCTCAACATCAGAATTCGAGTGGTGCCCGGGGACTGACGTATACTTCCACAAATAAAGCGTTTTATCACTATGATTTTTAAGTGCTATAAAATGCTTCTGCATTTTGTGGGTTGCAAGGATCCTTGCTTGTGCTAGGAACGTTTGTGGACTACTTCAATTTCAACCTTCTCTCTTGGACATTGTATGGGAACTGTAGCTGTATAGAAAACTTGCAGGTTTTGCCTGGACATATATATAAAAATATAGACTGACCCCTGCAGATCTGTCTCCATGAATCCTGATTTTTTTCAGGGTAAATTAAAGAGACATGCTGATGATAATTCTTCCAAAGTCTTTACTTTTTGGTGTTACTTATATTTGCTTAACTGACCAAGTTACAGAGTGAGGGGTAAATGTTATGCTCTCTTCTTCTTTTCCTTATCTAATTTACTGAGAGATACATTAGCAAGAAATCTGTCTTTTACCCTGGTGCAGACAGGAACTTTCATGTATCAGAGATGATAAGGACTATTGTAATAATGGGAATCTGAAAATACAATACAGCTGAGTATATGTGTGTGTATGTACATCTTATCTCATTGTGCTAGTGTTTCTAAAAGTATCAGGCCAGTAAATTTTGTATTCTGTTGATATGAATTATTTATTAAAATGCTCTTGCTTTGCATCAAATGAAACATATTAGAATGCAATGATATTTTTCCCTCAAATGAAGGTCCATTAAAAATAGCATTTAATTTATTTTTGAGTAACTGATTTAATCATTGGACAGGTATCTGCTTTGTAAGCAGCAACTGGCAGGGGACTAGAGAATGAGGCAGAGCAGAGACAAGCAGAAACTGCTGATTGTTATAGGTTCCATACCACTGGCAAAGGAGTAGAGAGAGCACTTCTCTACTGGAATGTAGAGAGAGCAGTAGCATGGCAAAGAAGCTGGGATTTGAGGAAAGGTGTTTTAAACAATGAAAACATTTTTAAGAACTTCTTAAGAAGCAGTAGAATTCTTGCAGCATACAGCATGGAGTCCTTTGTAGGGTCAAGGCTTTATGATTGTATAGCTTGAAACACCGAGACTGGGATTTGAAGAACATACTTCTTACCAAAAAGGCTTGTTTGTATTCTACAGCTATTAGAGAATATCTAAATTTGGCGAATTTGAGAGAAAGGAGCCAAAATTGGGCAGGAGAAGATTGGCATGATTGAAATGATCTAGTTTGCCTCGTATCTTTACAACCCATTCAGATGTTTATGGTAGGATTTTGTGAGCAACTGTATAAACCCCAAGGCGAAACGTGCTGTAAGTGCTGTGTAAGATGCACTTGCCACCATTTCAGTTAAGTTCCATCTGCTTCTGCTTTGGGTGATTTGGTACTGTTTTGTGGACAGCTATTCCAACAGTTCTGAATGAGCTTATTGGGGATGTAGGTGGTGTTATCAACACTTTTATTGAACTCTTTTAAGAAAAAATACTTCACTGACAGAGCACTTTTTTCACATTACTGTGCTGCAGGCTCACATGTTTTCAAGGCTCAGCTGTCCAGTCCATCTTCCTGGAATGGCTGCGTGTTTACTTTACTCCAGTTCAGCTGATTCTCTCACATGGAAAAGGTGTGTATGTAGCCTCAACATTAGAAAAGCAAGTTAATCTGTGGTTTTAATTCATACTGCACGTACAGCACCTTTAGGCACTGCAGGGTTTGGGACTCTCACTGAGCATTTCCACGGAGTGTTCAACTTTTCCTTGGTTTTGCACAACTTTGAGTGTGACTGAGTGCTTCAGTATTATTGGGAGGTGGATGAAGCACTTTCTATCAAAGTAGTTTTCTTCAACCAAATATCAGTTCTTAGGATATTTACTGTTTTTTTAAGCATCTGATCCTCAAGGACGGTCTTGCTTTAGCTTTGGAAAACAGAACATTAGAAGAACAGAGACTAAACTGTGATGATGCTCTTCTGGGAAAAAGGGCCAGTGTTTCCTCAGAAGGTTTACTACAAGGCCAACTTTGTGGTTTGCAATCCCTGCCTTATGCCCACTGAAATTGTTAAGAAATGCCTTGTATTTTCTTTGAGATAAATGAAGGTTAAAGGAGTCTTGAACTATTTTATTGCGACTTTGGCAATCTCAGCAGACCCCATTTAACACCTTGCTGTTTAGCACATGCTTGCAGTACATGAGGTGTTTAGCTCTCTTTTAAACCTCATAGTAGATTTTCTCATTGTGATTTTATAAATTGGTTTTTCAGTACAGTTCTGAACTTCATTGTATTCATGACTTTACAAGATGCCAAAGAGAGCAGTCCTCCAAACTGAGGCTTTAGATGTAAAATACGAACAAATTTCTTGACCTAGCACATCTCCTGACAGAGTAATACTCCATGTTCCTATTCCTTGTGGTACTGAGTTAAAAGATCTCAGATAAATAACTTGTCTGCTGTTGTCGTCATATTTTAAATTAACTTCTTCTTAGTATAATCAGCTGCACCTCCTCCTGTAGTTTTGGAGCCTTGTATCATTGGCTTTTGTGATTTAAAATTCCCTTGGAAAATGCTCGTTCCTGTGATGCTGTTTTCTTTCCTCTCACTGAGCAGATCTGTGAATGGTCCAATGAACTGGCCTTTTTTTGGAGTTGGTGATAGGAATCAGTTGCTTTCACTTGCTCTTCATTTGCTTTTCTCTTCTCTGAATCCTTCAACCAAGAGCAATTACAGCTTGTTAGTCTTTTATATTGGGATATCTCCTGAAAAATAAGAGACTTCTAGTTCTGTAGTACCAACTGTTGGTGTCCCAGGAAATGCTGGAAGAGCCACTGAGACTCAGATGCTGGAGTAGAGTTTCTACTAGGTTTGTACAGCTTCTGTGAATAAATTCAGAGGCAAAGTTGATTTTCTTGTGCAGTGCTATTGATATTTGTGGAAGAGACATTTTTGTTTTGAAATACTATGTAAAAAATCTCTTTCATACATGCAAAAAGTGTGAAAAATAAAAACAAATCCCATTATATCCAAGACTAAATACTTGCCAGTTTTTAGGTTTTGGAATAAAACAAATTTTGTTGCTAAGAAAGCATGCCAAAAACATTGAAACTACTAACTTCCACTCTTTATTTGATGTATCCGCATTATGAATCAGTGTTACTTGGCAATTTTCTGAATAAAACATTTGCATCTACACTAGCAATTTGACATGATGCTTCAGCTGAGTATGTCTTAAATGGTTAACTAATAAAGTGGTTTTAAATGGAAATTGAAATTATGTCTTTAAATAAAATTATAGTGATTATCTCTAATACTTTAGTCAGTTAAATAAATATTCGCTTAGGGAAATATATACAGGGTGGAAGAACTTTCTAAACAATTTTAGAAATACCTGTCTGCCTTGCAACACATTCAGAAGGGGTTTAGATAGTTTCTTATCACATAGAAGATTCAACCTTACTCAGAGGCGCAAAACAGGTCAGTGTCCCAAAAGATAACGTTGTCCAGGAATGAGCAACAGTCCTCGTGATGATATGAAGAGAAACTGTCCTGGAGAGTGAAAAAACTGGCAGAAAAATTATGATTTCTAAGCTCTGGAAGCCTGATTATTGTAGAGTTACTTGCAAAGGAAATGCTGTCATTTAAAAACAAAGAAATCCCAATAGAGCTTAATTTGACATTTTGGAAATCATCTGTGCAACTGTATTTATGTTATGTATTTCCTCAAGTATAGAAACTGTGGAATTCTCTGATATGTTGTTATTTTGCAAAGGTGAGAGATCATGGCTAGCAGTTTTCAGGGGTTTTCCTCTATGGCCATAGAGTCTGTTTGCTTAAAGGGTAGGAAAGTGTGCAGAAAACACTGCAAAGTCTCTTCAGAAAACACCTAATCAAACTTGTTATTAAGGTCTTTCCCAACTGAAATGGTTCTATGATTCTGTGATTCATTACCAAAACAGAAGCTGCACACTGCTCTTCCTGAGGCCCTTCTGTGCTATTATCTGTGGAGGTGCCATCCTTGGTTTGCAGTAGCAGCTTGTGCCAGGGTCTGTGCTGGTGTGAAGTCTGTGTGGGATAGCAGTTCTCAGTGGTCAGAGGTACTTTCCGCCCCACTTGCTGGCACATAGCTGGGATGAGGCTGCAGTGAGGTAGCCAGCAAAACAGTGAAGGGTCACAGAGGGTGGGATGTGTCAGTTCTGAAACTGCAGTTTACAGCACATTTTCATGGAGGAAATGTGCCAGAGGTGTGGAGGCCTTTGTCCTGGGGGGATGCTGTTTCCCACCTCTGTAGTGCTGACATCAGGAGCTTTTCTCACTGGTCTCAGGCTGCAGCAACATTGTGCCTTTTCACTGGAAACTGTGCTGAAGCGTTGATTTTTTTGACTTTTTTTTTGCAAAACTTAAGTGATTTGCATAATTTTAACTGAAGTCAAATCCTGGTTATAAATGGCCACCATGACCTGAGGAGGCCTCTTGACTGAGAGGGCCATTAGGGCAGAATCACAGCCAGCAAAGGCTTTCTCTCTCTGGTGTCCCAAAACTGACCTGACCTGCCTCTTTGGCTTTCGGGGAAAGTGACTCTGAAAGCTTGTCTGTGATATGACAGCCCAGTGAGAGTTTAGGCAGTGTCCCAAGTGAACAAAGTTGTGCCCAGATTAACACAGGGCTGTTTTATATAGAAATGCTGTGGATGGAGAAATGTTTTCCCTCATACGGTAGCAAAAGTCAAAAGGTACATAGTCAGAAAGGGGAATTCCTCTGTCTGGTGTACTTAGAGGGACAGGGAAACCTGGAGCTTGGGTACTCTGGAATACAACAGGAGCAATGCTATGTTCCAGGGAGGAGGGAGACTTCTGGGTGGAGGGGCAAGGAGAGACAGAAGCAGGGGTGGGGGTTAAATGAAGGTGCAGGTTGGTAAGCAAGGGATTCTGGAAGTATCCATTGTTGGAGGGCTTAGGAGAGGCATATAAATGGATGGAGAAGGAAATCACAATATAATGAGGAAGAGGTGCATGCACAACTCTTTGTATTGATTACAACTTTAGCACGTATTTTCAGTGTTTCAGCTTTGTTTCTTTGAATGAAAAACTGTTTGTGGCCTGATTGCTGGCATGTTCTGCAATTCTTTTCTTGGAAGCAAGGGAGGAATTAGAGATGTGACTGCAGCATGCTATGGAAATATTTGAGCTTTCTAAATGCTAGCTTGCTCAGGTCCAGGAAGCAATCTTTCCACAAGAGTTTGAAGATCAAGCCGGTTCAATTTATTTAGCAGGCAGGTTGTTAGTGTTTTGCAGCCTTTGTGTAGGGCTTCGTGGTGCTGTGGGCAGCCAACTAAACTGGGTGGTTAGATTTAACTGCCTGACAGTCACGGCTTTGCAGAAGTGTCTTGAGTGGAGTATCTTGTGCAGAGCCAGGTTCTGTGTAGGGGAATGAGGACCTGCTCTGGCAGTACGACTGAAGAAGTCAAGGAGCAGAGGAGTAAAACTTCCAAAAGCACCTATGGAGTTGAACAGATTCCAAGGAATCTTCTTGGCCAACATTAATATATTGTGGCAACCCTGAGTCCAAAGCAGGGACACCCTCATTCTGGTTTTGGTACAATGTCTAGCATCAAGAGCTTTGTGTTTCATTGAGCCTTTGGCATCAGTTTAAGAAAATCATGGTGATTTGTAGCTTAATATTCAGGCATGATTTTCAAGACTAACAGCTGCTACTTACAGAATAACTGTGGTGGGTGTGCTGGTTGATACATGCTCTATTTGGGCAGCAGGAGAAGGTGAAATACTCCCTTCCCCTGCCACCTCTGAGAAGGCTCAAGTATAGAAAGAATCCTTGGGAAACTCTGCAGTGGCAGCAGGGAATTATGAACCTGGAGAAATTGAAGTCATGCCAGGGAATATTTTTGCCACCATCATCTGTGGTTCCCTCGCACGCTGGGTGCAGGCAGCACCCTGGCCAACCTCCTCTGCCCTGCTCCCACCTGCCAGGGCTCTGCTGGCCATGCTGGGGAGGAGGCCCTGGTCCCAGCGAGGGGCTTGGATGCCCTGTGCTGTGTTGCACAGGTGTGTGAGTGTGTGGAATGTGGTGGGAAGGTGGGGATGGAAGGTGCTCACCTTGGTGTTCCTTCTCCTTTGTCTACGGGAGTGTAAAGCCTGTTAATTCTTACACCTGATAAAACTCTGCAGAGATAAGATCAGCTGATTGTACTTGCAAACATGTGGAATTTACAGTAAGTAGTGAGCTTACTTAACCAAGCAGGAAGCAACTGGCTCATAAGGGTGTGCAGTATACCGGTTATAGGAGAGCTGGAAAATCCTGGTTGTGGAAAACCTCCATAATTCCAAATAAATAGTGAGACTGGTGAATTCCTGTGCTCCTGCAGAACCTAGGCTCTACAGAAAATTTGTAGCTGAGTTTTCCCATTTACTTCTGCATCTAATTGACCTGTCTGATCTTGCTTACCCTCCTCCCATTGTGCAGCTGTTAATGTGGCTCCCGGCTCCCGAAAGAGTGCACAAAGGGCACTGCTCTTTTTGTACACTCAGCTTTCTGGGCACATGCTTTACAGCATGAACACCTTTGTATATCGGAGTGCTGTCTTCCCTCTCCTGCAAGCACAGATGTCACGCTCAGAAAGTGCACTTGCTGACTTTGTGCTGCAGAGCAGCATGGAACCAAATGAAGGCAGCTTTTGAGAAGCTTGATGCAAGAGTATCTCCCTGCAGCTCTGACATGCCTTGGAAAGTGGATAGAGTTGTTGACTGTATTGCTGAGGGCCCGTTGTGCCCAGCTTGATGAAATCATTGGCAGTTTTTTGCTGGCCTTACCAGACTGGATGTCTTGCTCCTGTCCCTCACTTTGGTCTCCCTGTAAGTGAGGGGAGATAGCCAAGGTCCTGTGTGTGATGTCCTGTGAGTGCCTGTTGCAGCTACTGTCTGTGCCAACATTGTGTCCACCCATCAGAGTTCTAGGAAACAGATAACACAAAACTGCTCCCAAACTTCCAGAACACGTGGAACTGCAAAAGTAAGGCCTCGCTCTTCAGAGGGTGTCTCTTGTCTCCATGTTAGAAATAGGAGGTGTTTATTTCTCAGACCTCTGCTTTTCTGGCAAAGTTGGTTAAAATTGGCCAACGGCTTCAGAAGTTACTGGAGGAGAGGGAATTTATAATCAGACACAGACAAGCTGGCTTTATGTGACTGTGTGAGCCTCATTTTTTAGAAAACCATGGTAAAATATGTGGATAAAGTTGCAGTAATATTAAGGTTAGAGTTCATGCTGGCCTGTATTTCTCTCTCAATTTTTCTAGCATGACGGTGTTAGTCAGCCTGAGCTTTTGGAAACTTTTTATTCCATATGCTGAAATTTTTTGAAGCTAGATTCTCTATCTTCTGTCATTTTTCCTTGCTGAGTTTAATCATTAGGTAGGAAAAGTGAACGCTTTAAAAATAGAGGAGCCAGTGTAGAAATGTTGCTGGCTAGATTTATTTATTTTCTTTTGTAAAAAACTCAATGTTGGCAGAACATTTTGATTCATTATGGTCCTAAACCAGCAGTAAAGCCTTCTGGCTAGATAGATTCCCTCGTGGCCTGCCAGGAGTCCCAATCACCATGATGATCTTACTTGAGAAAGAAAACATGCTCTGCATCTGGGAGCAGGGCTGTGTCCTGTTAAGCATGGTCAGGGAGAGTGTTAACTGTGTTCTCTCAATCTTGTTTTTTCACTTGAACCCAGTCTGTTGAATTATAAGGTTACTATAAGAACTATAAAGACTTAAGCATAAGAGAAAGACATGGAAGTATTTCAAGGAGGAGTATTGCCTGAGATTGGTGGATTTTGTTTGCAAGGCTGGAAAAGGTAGAACTGCCCACATAGAAATCGATTCCCAGCTTTCTGCTTGCCACAGCATATCAGATAGGTACAGGAGAGATGAATGGAGAGGTACCTATCTGGTCATGCTTTTCTCATCAGGTTCAGTGTGTGGAGAAAGGCAATCCCGTTGTGTGAAGTGTAACCTTTAGCAGCCTGTTGAATAAGGGGATGATAGCAGATGTGGCAGGAGACATTCAGGCTTATTTGCTCCTACAAATGAAACAGCTCTAGCAGGGAAAAAAAAAACCCTTAAGAGAATTAGCTAAAACAAATGTGTCAGACAAAATTGTGCTTTGAATGCATTATAAGCGCTTACTCTCTTGCAGTGAGAAAAGACAGTCAGGTGTTGATAGCATGTAGGAGGCAAGAGCTGTTATTAGTGAGTGGGAAGAAACACATTGAGTGTGGTGTGGGAGTAGGGCAGATGGGAATGAATCTAGAAGCTCTTTTGGAATCACTCATTCTGAATCATCTTACTCTCAAAGCCTCCAGTACAGAACACTGTCATCCTCCAAGGTCCCACGGCATTGCCTTGCTGAGTGTGGCATTAAGAGGGCTGTTGAGTCAGCTCTGTGTGCAGTTGTAGTAGGAGATGTTCAGTGAGGAGTTTAGGTAACTACTTCAACCAAGTAGATTGTGACTACAATACAGAGGTGGGATGCACATTCATTTATTTAAGCCCTCTGTGAGATGAAATACTGGTAGTATATTGTTATTGAGGTAGTTCGGTGTGTCTGTGCAGAGCCATTAATGAGACAATTTCCACGCTCATTCACTTGTGAATGCAAGGGCTTTGTTGCCAAGAGCCTGGCTCTGCAGGATACTTGGTGGGAACCATAAGAGCATGTCTGAATGGCCTAAGAGGAGCCTGGAAATGTCTAACAAGAGAGCTCTTCCTTGGACTTGACATCGATGCTGTATGCTCTGACTGGAGACATATGGTGGTGGTGTTAGAAATCTGGTCCTGGCCCTGCAGACCATGGTGTTGCCTACACAGTGTTTTGAGAGGCACTGCAAACTGTCTGTCCAGGCTCCCAACAGCCACAAAATGAGGGAGGCAACAACAGATGGACTCAGTCCAGCAAGTTTGGTACTGGAGGTGTGGGCATCCCCACAGTGACACAAATGTGAGTGTGCCATAGTCTGGGAGTGAGCGCCCTGTGAGAAGTGGCAGAGCTGTGAAACAAAGGCTTGTGCCTCCCACCATTTGGTGACAATTTGATGGCTCAGCAGTGTGGAAAACGCAGCAGCAGTAGGACTTCCCCAGGACTCTCTGACCTCCAGGCCTGTGCTGGGTGTTTGTACACTGAAGGCATCTGGTGGTTTATCACAGAGGCACAGGGTCCTGTGAGGTGAGGACCTCTTGGACTGCTGCTCTGGCAGTATCTTTGACCAGCTGCCACCTTCACATGCCACCCCACAATAGGAAAGTTGCAGAAGGAAACTTATTTAGACACAGGTCTGTAGAGCAATGACTTTCACCAATTACACTGTGCTTTGTATGCTCAGCTGTGTCTTAAGACATGTCTTGCAATCTGGAGAAAACAGTAAAAGCTGTGAGGATGTGTTTGCTTTCTCTTTTCCTGGCCTGTTAAGGAAGAGCACTCATAGTTGCTGGGTTAACTCCTGACTTCTGGCACTACATTGGGGCTGCACTGGGCCAGCTAGAGTCTCCCTTTGGATATTGAAGATAGGCACATTCCTGAGAATAGAAAATACCAGCAGAAGCAGATTGATAGAGAGCTTAACACAATGAAGCCTGTTCTCTGGGATTGTCACAAATCCATTAACTTATTCACTAATGAATTTTAATTCTGAACTTTTTTTATTATATTTGAAAAGAAAAGAATACATAATTTTACCAGACTATTGCTTGCAACATGCACCTTCCTGTTTGTTGCCTTTATTTGTTGCTGAATGTGCTTGTAGCTGTATTTTTACTTCTCCTGCTTTTGTCTGCTAATCTAATTTACCCCCAAAGGACAAAAGAAGATTTATTTTACAAATTTACACTTGAACTTCCTAGCACTAAGTGGTGGTTTTGCTCTCAGGTTTCAGGAGTGGTGATGAAAGGTATTTCCCACAACACTTGTGAAATTTAAATGAAAATGAGTCTCTACATTAAATTTTTATTATACTTCAAATGTATTACTGCAATAATTGGATACTCTTTCTGAGGCTTATTATGGTGGGATTGTGTGGTATTTCTTGACCTTTGTCATTAATTTTGCCTCAGATTCACACATTTATGTGATGTTTATCTGTATACATGGATGGGTAGCTAGCTAGCTAAATATTAATATATTTATAGTTTGTTTCTGGACAATTGTTGTCCTATCTGAATAGTCATGAAAAAAGAATAGAAATAAAGAAAACAGGAAAATATATTTTCAATTCCAAACTATCCTGTGGCTGAAGAGTGGGGACAGGAGACAGGAGGCAGAAAGGAAGGAAGGGAGGAATCAGTGAATAGTCATAATAGAGAGGTGAAAACACACATCTTAAAAAAACCAGCAAAAGCTGTAGATTCCTTCTGTGTTTTTCTGAAGCCTTGAAACAATTTAAAATATGAAAAACTTAGACTAATTGAGAACACTATATTGATTGGCCCCGATTTCCTTCCTTTCTTTATTTTCAATCCAGCCTCTCTCATTATAGCCTCTTAAAATAAATAAATAAAAACTCTTTCTATAAATATCTGAAAGAGTCATTCTTATATAATAGCCCTTTCTTGCAGCAAAATTTATCATTATAACAATACTGTAGTAGTTTTGCTGGCAGAATCACAGCCAATCAAAGCTATTACAATAATGGAACATTTCATGGTTTGGAAAATTAAATGTGTAACCATGGAACTGAAATGTCTCTTAAATCATATTTGGAGATGTATTTTTCACCAAGTGATTTGCACATTATCTCATTCCATCTGAATTTTATTTTCATCAATATTTCACCATTGATTTTTTTCCTTTTTTGTTTCTGCAGTAATTTTGCAATAAAACTTCCCATCTGCTTTCACTTTTTGCAAGCTTGATCATATTTGTTCAGGAAGCAGATCTAAACCTTCTTTTATCACGAGGCATAATTTAACAGCTGACTAATGGTCAAGCTGTAAATTGTGCTGTAAATAACCAGCATGCTCAGTTTCAGGAGTGAGTAATCCTGTTCTCAAAATTAGTAGCTGTATTTGTTTCTGTACATAAGAAAGTGGCTGATGCAGTCGTTGTTCCAAAACCTGAAATCAGCTCAGGGCACATGAATCCTCAGGAATTTTACCTGTTGGAGAATCATGTGAGCCAGGCACTTTTGAGTAACTAAGGCAGAATTTGCAGGTGTTTGTTCTCTATACATACACCAAGTGTTTCCTGAGGTGTTTTTATGCACCTGGAGCCATTTTTGGAACTGAACTAACATGCAATCTCCTCTTTCCTAGGAACAGTGTCTGTCTCCTGTTCACAGGAACATCATTAGGTTTGTTAGTAGAACTCTCTGGACAACTGGAAGGAGAGATAAAATAGAAATTGAAAACCACAGAGAAAATAAAAATATGCAGAGAAGATAAAAACATATCTGTGACATGGCCATGGACTACATTTTAACTTGCAGAGCTCAGATGGGACATCTTTCCATTGCAGAACAGAGTGTTCACCAGTGCCTGTGAAGTGTTCACATGAATATATGGGTCTGAACAAAATGTTGAACAAGGAAATGAAGTAAAACCTCATCTTAGTTTTCTTTTTCAGTCATGAGAAAACGTTTTCTTCAGCTTTATAATTTTTGTTTATATGGATTTAAATGAATTTTTTGTGGATAAGGGAATATATGAATATAATTTGCATTTTAGTTACATCTCAAAATGATGTGACAAAATTTAAACAAAACTATTAGTGATACTGAGATGTGTGGATTTTTCTGGACCTATAGATCACCCATGACAATGGCAGTGGCTTGGGTGTGATTTGGGTACAGACACACTCAAGGTAGCTCCTCGTGGAAGGTGCAGACACTAGACAGGGTTGGTGTGAGTCTGTTTAGTGAAAATGATCCAGGTACATGAGAAGAGCAGGTGGGTTTATTAATTTGGGTGCAGAATGAAGTTCCCTGTGCTGGTGCATCCACAGACTGCTTGTGCGAGGTCAGGTAGACTCAGTGTCCAGGGTCACTGTGAGCCTGGGATTCCCTCCCCTTTGGTGTGGGGATTGGAGTGCTATTCCAGGGCACTGGCCTAGTGACAGGGCTGTTGGCTGCTCTTGGGATGTAATTTCTCTGATCAGAAATGCCATCTTGTACCCAAGAAAATGTTCCAGACAAACTTAGTGTGTATATTCCTGCCAAAAGCTTTGGTTTCAACTAATTGGCATTTTCTTTTGAAAAACAACTTAGAAAATGACCAACCAGCTCTGGATTCACACCCTCTGATCTGTCATCTCTGACCTGCCTAATGAAATCAGGGTTCCAGTAGTTCTTGCTGCTGGGCTTTTAAAAATCTTTTAAGCTGCCTTCTGCTTTTGTCTACATTTCTCTCCTACTTGACTCATCTGCAGCTATTTTCCTCTCCTTAGGGAGAGCCCTGATCCTATTTCAGTCTCTTTCACAAAGGCTGCCTGCTGGTTTGTTGGCTTTTCCGTCTGCTCTTTTTTCACCAGAAGTGCCCATAACTAAAGTATAATGGGAAAGGAATTGTCCCAGCCTATTTGCAAACTCGAATCAGGATTATGCTGATATTTGGCAAAGGTTCAGATCATGTTTTCATATGATCTGGATATGAGTCCTAAATCCTGCATCCTCTGTCTGGTTGGTTCTTGCAGTACTGTACTCACAAGCAGTTCTAGGAAGGAAGTCATTCATTGATCTGACTCATCATAGGCTAAGACTTTGCATATTGTGATTCTTACTGTTTTTCTTTTTGAGGGGCTAACTTATCTTGGTTTTAAAATTACTAAAAAATTAGTGACTTTTACTCTGGTTGTCACAGCATTCTCTTCCCACAGATAACGAGATACTTGTATTCTAGACTTTGATGTTTGTAACTGCGAAAGGTAATTTCTTTATATGGTTTGTCATGTTGAAAAGGAATAACACCACATGACGGGAAAGGAAATACAGGGGTAGTTCTGGATGTGTTGTGCTTCAGTGAACAAAAGCATTTGCAAATCTCCTTGCTGGGATATAGTAGATTGCAAGAACGCTTTACACATATCTTTCTCAATGTGCCCATAAGTTACACAGGGTAAGAAAATCTCCTCTAACTAAAACTGGCAAGTGTTCAGAAACCACAACTATTCAGCGTATTGCCTGACCATTTTTAAAATGTATTTTGCACTTTTGGTAGATGTTGTAATGCATTCAGCACAGTGTGAAGTCTTGGCATAGATGCTGGATTCTAAAATAAGATGTGCTCTGCCTTTTAAAAAAGAAATGTTTGCCTGTGAAATACCTTTGCTATTAAGGGTTTTTGGGAAGGGGGACAGGAAATGATGATGATGCTGTTACCACCAAGAAAACAGATTTATTTTGAATTTTGACAAATAATCACAGCAATGGACAAAGCCCTTCTCAGTGAATGCTGGGTGGGCAGAATATTATCCTTTTTATGTGTTAGTCTCCTTCCCCAAAAACCTCTTAACAGTCAAATGTGCTCTTGTATTTTGCATATGAAGGCGGCACGTGATTTGGTAGAGTGGGCAGAGGTCTGTCCCACAACACACTGTGTTTCTGAAATCACTTCCTCCTCTGCAAATTGCACATCAGCAGCCCCTTTCATGGGGACTGCCTTAGCCACTGGCTGGGGGAAGCCTTCAGAAACACTGATGGGTTGGCTGACTCTGTCAGACTCTGTTCAGTGAGCACAGGCCCAGATGAAGGTGCAGAGCATCAGAAGCGGTGGCTGGCAGCAGTGGGGTTTGCTCACCTTCAGCAGGGCTGCAGCCTTGGAGTTGTGTAGGAATGTAGGCAGTGTGTAGGAATGTTGTTGTGTGGCTGACACACCTGAGAGGTGCAGTGCAGTGTGCTGGGCTCCTGTCCTTAGTGTCCTTAGTGTCTGCACAGAATATAAAGGCTACTGATGCTAAACTTTTGTTAAAGGTGGGAAGGTATTAGGAGATAGAAAGGAGAGAAGGCATTAAGTATGCCCATGTAAAATCTGTAATGAACTCCATATAGGTGAAATTCATGCTGTGGCAGTGTGAAGAAAATATTTGAATACAACTGAAGAGGACTGAGCAATTTGACACACAGATGGGCACTCTTTCCAGCTTGTGTCAAGCTGGAGATCTATCGCTCTCTCCCAGGTTCTCCTGTGATGTATTTTGTACTTTAGGTTTAGTTGTCCTTGAAAGTGCCTATGGACCATGCTCATCCTCTCTAGAGAAATGAACAGTCCAATAGGGTCTTTATGAAAGCCCTGGGGTGGCCGCCCTCCAGACTCTGACACTGGTGCACACTACAGTGACTGTTACAGGATTTTTTTCTCCCAAGGAAAAGTGTTTGTTAGCCCTGCTCTGCTTTGGATGTAAAATATAGTGTTCCTGAAGTACTCCCATGAGAAAGAGAGAATCTGGAGAGTAGCTGTAGTCTCTTCTGCAACAGAGAGACTAGTTGCGCCAAGTAACTTGGCCTCAGCCACTTTACTGTGCTGAGAATAATGTGGTTGGTGAAATTAGGGCTAAAGTGAGGGCAGAGTTACAGGGTGTCTTTATTGTCTTACAGTCAGCACTGACTTGGAGATTCTGTTTCTGGCTTAAAGTAGTATCTCCATTATGTGCCATGAAAACAAAACAAAATGAGAAAATACAATCAATGACATAAAATATTGCAGCCCTTTCTACCTTGTCCTTTATTTTTCTCCATATTTTTTTAGTTTCTTCTTAAGTCAAGTTGCAGCTGATTGGTGTAAGAAATCTTCCTTCTTCTGAGAGCTGATCACATTTGCACTTTGTCCACAGTGCTTCTGGTGGTCCTGAAGGGCCTCAGGAGTGGCCAGGGCTGGCTGCAGCAGGCACTGGGTCTGGCTGGCTCTGCCTGGGGAGCAGGTGTGTCGCCCTGAAGTGCCATGGGATGTGGGGTAGTGGCTGCTGTTCCTGCCCGCTCTGGGCAGTGCCATGTTCTGGGCACGCCTGCCAAGGGCTGGCCTTGTTCTGTGCTTCAGGGTGGTCTCCTCGTTAATATGGTTTGACCCTGTTACCTGTGTTGTTCACTTCCATGTACGATCCCTCACGTGTGCTCCATCAGGATTACGAGAGCAGGGCTGGCTCTCGGAGCCGGGGAACTTTGCAGAGCACCTCTGTCACTGCAGCCAAGCTGTGCTGGGAGAAGGATGCTGCACCGCCGAGTCCCTTTTGCTCCTGTCAGCCCTGCAGTGTGCTGCCGCTTCTGCAGCTGCGCCGTGGAGCAGAATAAACCTAAATTGGTTTGTTTATTAGGGCTCCAGGGAGCTGTTCTGCAGCCCTGGAAGCTCGTCTCGTGTGTTTCCCTTGCAAGTGCCGTCCCTGTCTCACAGGGTATGCCTCTGAAGTGCTTCCAGCTGCTGGCTGCACCTCTGAAGTGTCCTGCTGGGAACCTGCAGCCCATCCCTGGGCAGCACGGCAGGCAGCAGCCGCTGCTGCTCCGGGAGCTCAGGTTATTGTCCTCCCTTGGCACAGCCCGTCTGGCTCTGCTGCGGCTCGGTGCTTGTGCCTGCAGGCAGGACTGGCCCTGGAGATTTAGCCGGAGGGCGGCTGCCTGCAGCACGCAAGGATATCAGCGCTTCCGAGGGGATGGATTGTGGCCCTTGGACGTGCTGAGCGCTGCAGTGAGGGTGGAGGTGCTCTGGCGCAGGGCTCTGCAACAGAGGGAACATTTGCCCCCCCTGCCATCCCCGCCCGTGGCTGAGGGAGAGCGGAGCCCCTGGCCCGGCTGGGAGCTGCCAGGGCTGCCAGAGCTCCGCACACTCCCCTGGGCACTGCGCTGAGGCTGGCCCCTGCCCAGGTGTGGTGGGGAGGGGAAAAAGGCTCCATCTGGCCTCTTCTTTGTCTTGTGCACCCCTGGGAAAGGAAAGCATGATTTAGCTCCAAAGCATTAAACAAAAAACCCCTGAAAGACTATCCCTCCAGAATTGTCTAACCCTTTATAGCTTAATATAAGCATGCCTGAGGATTGATGAGGAAAGGATGTTGCTCCTGTTGGTAATTTGCTCCTTTCAGTGTTTTTTATTCTGATTGTTCCATTTCAGCATTTAGCCTTTGTCTTAGGTGTGTGCAAATGCATTCTGCTGTGTCAGGAGCTTTACTTAGCTATTCATGTGCTCATACCCTTGGTAAGATACTTATCCTTTCAGGCAGATCAAAGACATATGTTTGGTCGTTTGGAATAGGTAAGCAGGAAGAAAGAAATCTCTTAAGAGTGATGACATTGTATAACTGCTAAGTAACAAATACACTTACATACATATATGTGCACGTCCCTCTAATCATTACTGTTGCCCATGACACAGAAATACATTGCAGTTGAAATCTTTTAGTTAATTGCAGTGGCTGTCAGTCAACCTGTCTTCCCAATGACGTTTTTTTTCTATTTCAGTGATCCACTCCCTTCTATTCAAGAGATGAGCTTCTGCCAAGAGAGGGAGAATATGTAAGTTTTGGTTTAAAAAGCAATGTTTAGACCTGGGCGATGAAACTAAAATGCAGAATTCTTGCCTCTCCACCCAAAACTAAAGGCAAAAGAACTAACAGATGATTACTGGGATTCATTTAAAACTCCATGTTTCAGTCACAGTATAAGCACGTGATGTAGTCAGTATTGAATAGGAAATGTGGCGAGAGGCAGGTGCTCTGTTTATTTGTAGATTGCAGTGTGTGGGTAGATAAATAAATTTCAGTTTAGGAGCAGACATTTTTGCATACTGGAGTGTTTAGAATTCAGACAGGCACAGCACTCAAACAGCAGTGGGTCTGCAGGAGCAGGCCTGTGATGTGTGGAGCAGATAACATTCAGCGGTGCAGAGACAAGCGTGCTCTGTGTAGCGAGGGTCTGGGTGAGCTGCAGAGGAGCTAGTTCTGGATCAAAGCAGTATAATGCAGAGCTAGCCTGAGCTCATTAGCCTGGGCGTAATGCCATGCTAATATATCTATACTACTCCCAGGACCCAGGCTAATGGCTCAGCATGGTGCTATGCTGGGTACTCACACCAGCTGGTGCAGGGATTTCTGCATTGTATAGTGTAGACATGCCATAAGGTTTTCACACCAGCTCTGTAAGCAAAGAGAAATGGATTAAGGGAAAGATATAGCCCAAGACTTTAAAGAGCAGGGATGTTTAAATTTGGGTTCCTGAATCCTTGTTCATACTCTTCATGAGGAATCCAGTGTAAATGTTATGGAAGTCAAGGACAGTCTTTGGATCAAACTCAAGAACTCCAAAGTCCAAAGTACCTAGTAATTCCTACTGATGTGATTTTTCAACACCATGTAATTGTATCTCTGGAAAACAGGCTTGAGCTAGTCAGTCAGATGCTGTGCTGCCTTTTGAATTTATCCGGAATGAAAAGTGACTCCAAGCTTCCACCCTTGGTCAGGGAATGTTTATATGAAATGTAAAAACAATACCCTGTTGTCTCACCCTTGAAAACAAGGAACACGTAGTACATGAACAAGAAGTAGTTGGGCTAGCTGATATTAGTTAATAATGATCTAACTGCCCATCTCTGGCTGAAGCTTTTTTTTCCTTTACAAAAAGGAAAAAAAGCAGAGGGCTAATGTTTGAGTTGTATTTTAATTGATATTTTCACTGACTTGATTATCTGATTGCAGAACTGAACCTGCTGTCATACCCAGTAGAGCCTGAGATTGCTCAGTGAAGAGTTTAGGCTCAGCAGACACAGTGCACTATTAATTCCCATCATGAGAACTGGTATCAACCAACTGACGTACACAGGAAATGCAAAATCTTCCAGTGGGAGTTTTGCCCAGGAACTACAAGTTCTGGCCTAAAAAGAGCAGGAGGTAGACAGTTTATGTCTGAAAAGCAGTTATATATTATTTCAGAAAATGCCGTACAGACACTAGAACTCCAGTACAAGAGTCACTGGGTGACAATAATTAAATGTTTATAACGTCCAGTTGAAATATAAACTGTTCTAAAATGTAATCTGGCGGGACTTCAATGAATGAGTAAGGAGACAGAAGTGTGAGGGTCAGAACTGGGTAGAGCTATCTGTCAGGGAGAGAGGAATTAAACAGTTTTTCGTTGCTAAAACTCAAGACATTTTCCTTTTTTAGCATTACTGAACACATTCTGGAGATAGATAATAAATTAAATACCTATTGTGCCAGCTTCACATCTGAGGAAGCTGAGGGAGAGAGATTAAATGTTGGATTTTCCATGTAAGTAACTTGTGTCCCACAGAAAGTCTAACCTGGGATTGTTGTATATATAGTAATGCCTCAGTACTGCTCTTCTCTGTCACCAAGGTCGTTGATACTGCAGTGATAAAAACCCCACCAAAAAGCAAGGCTGATGTGTTCCTGATTCCCACTCCTCTCACTCCAGCAGTAGTATATTTGACTTTAATATCTGCTTTTTGATTCCTTGGATGCTTTTCTATTCCTTGAAAATTATTGCATATGCTTGTGCTTTGAACTAAATGAAAACATAAAGTACTATAATATTCACTGACCTCTTAAATACACTGATTTAAAATTGACAGATATATCTTCCAATAGCATTTCTATGATTTTGGAAACATAGCAAGGTAAATTTCCCTGAGAAAAGTCAGTACTGTAACACTGTTCATGACTGAAGCAGCATGTGTGGAAATAGTACCTGCTGCAGAATGTCATGAGGTCCTAAGGTCAAATCCCTCTTGGGAAATGGTAATAAATGGTAGCTCAGCTGCTCTGTTCTGAAAACATTTGTCAGATAAAACTGTTACCTACCCAAGAAAGATTAGAATCTCCTGTGGCACACATGGCAGCATGCAACTGTCTGATTTAACATGTGATTAAATATGTGCCAGTACCCAGAAATCTGTAGCCTTAAAATGCAGCTCATGCAGCATCGACAAAATTCTATTTGCAGTCTAAACAGGGAACTGTAAAGTGGTGTTGTAACACTGGTAAATGCTCATGCTCTAGTGTGCCCCAAAGGTTGTCAGGAGGTGTGCTAGGGGACTGTAGAATGGATTAGAGAACATGGAAAGATGTTTTTGTCAAAACAGGATTCACAATAAATATTAATCTTCCATGTGATTCTAAACTGCATTTCTGGTGTAATCTTGATGATGGCTCTCTGGTGCTTTGGAGCTCATAGGAAGTACTTATTGAGTGTAATATTTTTTAGAAGTCCCTGGCTGCTTGGACAATTTCTTTGTATTCCTTCCAGGCCACCTGTCCTTGTCCACCCTCTGTAGACTTCCTTTTTGTGTTTGAGTTTGTCCAGGAGCACCTTGTTTGTCCACACAGACCTGGCATTTTTACCTGACTTCCTCTTTCTTGGGATGCCTCCCTCCTGAGTTTGGAAGAGGTGATTCTTGAATATTAAGCAGCTTTCTTGGGCCTCTCTTCCCTTCAGGGCTTCTTTCTATGGTACTCTTATTAGGTAGATTCTTGATGAGTGCAAAGTTTGCTCTTCTGAAGTCCAGGACAGGGAGCTTGCTGTGTGCCCTCCTCACTTCCCCAGGGATCTTGAACTCCACCATTTCATGGTCACTTCAGTTTTTTTGATTTCAACTTTTCAATATAATTTAATTTCCTTAATGCTTTATTTTGCATTCACTTGCAGGAATTTGTGGTGGGACCTGTGGGGGAAGGTGACTCCTCCTTCAATTTTCTTTCACAGGTTTGAAAATCAGTTTGTGTTGTTTCTCATGGGGCAGCAAAACTCTGGAGTCCTGTGATTAAAAGCAGCTTCTCTTTGCCACTGAGCAGGCCTTTTAGGAGCTATATTGAGGGCAGAGCAAAGCTGTTGGATTCTTCGGAAAAAGCACTTTAAGGAATGAATTTACAACTTTTCCAGTTTCAGCACACAGTCTTGTAGTGTCCTTTTTCTCAACTTTCCCATACTTTTTGTGTGTGTTGACTGATGACCCTGTGCTTTCTAATAGCAAGGATGGGTTCTAGAGTTCACCATGTGCCCAGGCAGTCTGAAGCCCTTTTGTAACACAAGATGGCACCTTGTAAAGCCACAGTTATCCCAGCAAAGAAACCGAGGGGCTGCTACCCCTCTGAGAGGCACCACTGCCTCATTGCTCCCAGTCTGAGGGGTTTTGACCAGCTGCCTGAGATGGCCAAAGGGCTGTGTTGTTCAGTGCCTCAGGCAAAGCTGAATCCCGTCAGTCAGCCCTGGCACTGTGGGCAGACTCCTTAGGGGCAGAGCAGTCCTGCAGTGTCCTGGAAAGGCACATGCAGTGACCTCCTTTCATCTGCCACACGTCGTTCCTGTGTGTGACAAGAGAGCCAGCAGCAGAGACCTGTGGGCTTGGCTAGCAAAGGGCAGAAAGGGCAGGATCTGTTTCTGGGAAAGGGGGAATGGCACCTTTTTGCCTCATGCTTCTACCTCTTTGGTGAGTGGTATGTAAACAATTCTTTTTGCTCTTCAGTAGCTTTGTTTAATATTAAGAGCATTGTTTACTGCTAACAGAGGGTGTCCTTTGGAAAGGACACGTGCCTCCTTCTCCTTTGTTTGATTCTAAACAACATGGAGAAGAAAGAGGTTTTGTCCTACGTTTTGCTGACTCAGTGTGTTCACGCTCACAGAATTAGCGTCACTGCTGTTTCTGCCTGTGAAAAATTTGCTGAGGTTTGGGAGAAGGTAAGCAGGGGAATGGTGAGAACAGGGGATGCAAATATTTATCCTCCTTTCAATCATGGTTTTTCATTTAAAAATTACTAAGCAGCTAGTGGTTTGGTATTTTCTTTATTTTGATTATTGGCACATGAGTCTCGACAGTCATGGACCAATCCTGTGAGAAGATCTCTCATATGTATCTGAGATGAGCTATACTGCATGACGTACTCCACAGAGTAATGGATCTTAGAGGAAATGGCTTTTCTTTGCTGTTTAGATAACCAGTTTAAAAATAATAATAAAAAAAATGTATCTGAATCATTTTGACTCCAGAATGACTGATTTCAGAATGGCTTTAGAAGTATAATAAGAGTGGTAAAGAAGGGATCCCCTAGATGGCCCATCTGAAAAGCAGCAGTAAAGGAATGAGATGCAGAAGAAAACAAATCAAAGCTGCTGGTGTTGTGAGGGGTACCAGCAAGTAAGCCTGTGGCAGATGTGTGTGGGATTTTCACAGAGTGAGAGCAGTGGTGTCTTTCTAAGTATTAGACAATTTCTGAACTGGATCTTTCCTATGCTAGCAGGACATCGTGTGAGCCATGAGCAAGCCTTGGTAATTCCTGTTGTGCTCCTAGCTGGTGTAGTCCCTTGTCCCCCTGGCTATGGGACGGCAACTAAAAGAATGAACTTAATGAGCAACATTGTAAAAACAGACCACTTAAAAAAAATTAGTATTTAATTTTTCTTCTAAAAGACAAGCAATTCCTTAAATAACATAAAACTTGATACTGATATCAGTGCAGTGAGTGTCCTGGCACTGTAAAAAGAGTTTTCGGGGCCATATGACCAGAAACAATGCTCACCATTTGGAGATGATGGCACTAGTTCGTGTTTTTCCCCTGCCATTGGGAACTATTACTGTAGGAGAAGCTGGCAACTATATTTTGTTTCCTATCCATTCTGCTGGATCACATCTATTCAACCTCAGCTGTATTTGTGTAAATATGTATATATACATTTGCATGCATTTGAATCTCTTTATCCAGTATGCTATTCTTAGCTGTCTGAATGAATTAAAGAGAAGAACTAATACAGAATTACGAAGGAGTTTTAAGGTTGTTCTCTATGTATATATTTAAACCATGAAGAACTGAACAGTTGCTTACTTGAAAGTATCCAGTCCTAAGGTGTGCAGGGATTATTGTAAGCTATGGATGTGTCTCTGCTGGTGTAACAATATAGATGAGGTAACACATGTGATGGGGGGCATGAAAAGAATTTATAGCACAAGTAGCATTAAAAAAGATTCTTTGAAGATCTGAAGATCATAACTGAGGAAAAAGGATCTGGTTTTCATACTCTCAACTTCTTAACTTCCTTCCTGATGTTTTTAATGTCTGATTCTTTTTTTTTAAGTTTAACATATTTGGAGTTTTTATGAATGTGATCCCTTTTCCTCCCTAGTGTTGTCATGTGTTCAAAATAATTTTTTTTTATGCCCACAAATAATTAGTAGCAGAATCCAGAGACTTAGGCCTCTGATTCATAGTTCTCAGTGAGAAAGAATGGGAAATGGTAATTTAAAAAAAAAAAAATGAATCAAGTATTTTTTGTTTGGGTGCTTGGAAAATCATTATCATTGTGGCAATACTGAAGGATTTTATACTGGCTGAGCTTTCACTGAAATTTCCTTTATAGAAGCAAAATACTGACAAAGAATGTGTCTGCAATGAGAGTTAACCCCAAAATGTTTCTATTTTGGCATTTTTGCACATGGAGTTTGAAGATTTCCACTTTTTTGCCCCTTACAAGAGTATTTCAGGTACATTCCCATGAACTGCAAAGACTTTGTTTTTATGCACCTCAGATAAAGGTGCCCTTTATCTTAACAGTTTTCTTCTCACTTCCTTAAATGCCATAATGAGAAATTTTTATACCTACCTGTAGATCTGCTAAGTTACTGTATGAGTATGAGAAATCAAATCCTGAAAGGCAGAGACTTGCACAAACTCTGGACCCTCACTTTTCTCTCAGCAGGGCCCTGCTGCTACAGCAGGATCTGCTGTTAGTAAAAGGAAAGACAATTGGATCTGGTTTGTGCTCAGCTCACTAAAGGAAGGATCTAGAACTGGAAATAAAATTTGACTTTTATTCTTCTTCTGAGCTCAAAGTTTAGGGTTATTTGGATTCGAAGAGCTTGGCTTGGCTGCTCCCAGGCTTTATAAAAAATATTAGCATCTCTGTTTGGTTGCTTCCCCAGAGGCCACTGATACCCTCAAAAGGAGAATTAGCAGAGGCAGCAATTGTTATTTTGGCAGTAGTTAATGGTCAGCAGGCAACGTTTACCTGTGCTTAAAATGTAAAGTTTATGTTGGGGATTTCGGAGGGGTCTAAATGAGTTAGCCAATAAATGAAATTTGATGAGAGCTTTGTGCCAATGCTCCTTATGCTTCCTTGAAAGTTCCAGATCAGTTTACATCATTCTGGCCTCCTGGGCCAGCATGGTGATGAATCACTGTGAGAAACCAGACAGAGCTGCTGATAGGATTTCCACAGAAACCCATGTTGAGGAAATATATGCATAGTTTCATTGGCCGGCCCTCTCTGTGGCTATGTTTCCCACTTTTTAGGAAGAAAAAAATCTGGGGCACATTTCTCCTTGATGGTGAGCATCTGCTGGCATGGTTGGAGATGTTTTTACATCTATGATGCGAAATAAAGATGCTCACTTGAGCATTTTGTTTTGGCTGAGTCTGCCCTTTCAGGATGCGTGCGTAACCTCTTTGTGAATTACTGAAATAAAGGAATTGCCTAATGCAAAAGAGAAATTCCACAAATATGAAACCCTTGGAATGTGTTCTACATCAGCCATTTCCTTTTTCACTTGTGCAATGTGGATGGATTGTCAGCATGATGTGGTGTGTGGTAACCAATGCGTGCAGGAGGCTATTAATCTTCTTGTTACAGTCCTGTGTTCATTTGAGATTCGGGAGAGCAGTGAAATTCTGTTCAAACACTCTCAGCTTGTACTTATCTGCCCATATGGATCTTTTGCATGCACTCACAAATGTGAATCTACTTTCTGTATGTGTCAGCATGTTCATCCTTCCCTTACACTCTGGGTAATCAGTCAGCTCATGGATCTTGATAGTCTTTATTGATCTTTTCCCTTTATGGGGAAGGGGATTCATGTTGTCCCAAGTGTGCTCAGCATAAAGAGTATGGTGGCAACTATTAGGTCCAACCTACCACCTATGGGATTTAAATGCCTGAGGGCATGTGCTGTACTTTTAGATATGTAGATTTTGAGTTAATTTATAGATCAAGATTTCATTCTTCAACAACTTGCCAGACAGTGAAGCTTGCAGAATAAAGATTTGTTATACTGCAGTTGAAGTTTAAATAAGGGCTTAGCTGAAAAGGAGAGAACTCTTAAAGGCAAAAACATTGGAGGAAAAGTGATTTATTAAGCTTTTTATTTCCACTGTCTTTGCAATTATAAACTATCACATTGTATAGAGTTTTTTTCCCTACAATGCTAATACTCCCTCTGGTATATGTAGGGTATTTTTTTTCTATGGTGTTTAAAGTCTGAGGCTTTTAGCAGTTTAATCCAAACCAAAGCATCTATATCATGGGACTTGCCTTTAATTCTCTCTTAGATGCTTTTTTTCCCTGTATGCAAAATTAGATATCATTCTGAAGGCATTCTTAATTAACATTTTTTTAATCAATGGCTGGATTCTCTGGAGGATTTTTTTTCTATGCATCATTATTTTTCTCTTTCCACAGCAACTTCACAAGCAAATTAAGTAAACAGAAAGAAACACTTTGTGGATTTTTCTTGTGACAGCCTGCAAACCTGTGAACTTTTTTTTTATTTTTAAGTTGAAGCTGCTAATTGTAGAACTGTATAATTAATGCATTATCCACGACAACAAGGTTACACGGTTTGTGTTTAGCAAACATGCTTATTCTGGAGGGTGGAAAAATACATAGTGAGAACTTACGGAAACACTAGGCTGTTTTTTACCACTTTGCATGACAGCCAGTCTCTCAGACATCATTAGAGCTGTGTGCCTAATCAGAATCTGAAAAGATACCCTGAAAATTGGTTGGAGCCCTGATATCACTGTCTGGGTCCATACTCAAACCTGGCAGTATAACCTTCCAAGATAGGCCATTGCAGGCAGATATTCTCAGAACTGGAATGTTTGCTCTGCTAATTGGCACATTCCTACTTAGATTTGGTAGGACATACTGATTTGTAACATGACTCAAGAATTTACTTCTTAGTGGGTAATTGCCTCAACTTTCCCAAATATTTCTGTTTACCAGCCTCCTTTCTTTATTGTGCCTGTCTGCTGCTCTTTCAGCATTTGTAATCTTCTTTTATTAGCTAGACATCCTTCTGATTATTTCACATGTTTTTCACTGGTTTGAGAATTTCTTTGTTCCCTGACCTTTTCATAAATCAAGTATGCGTTGGTGTGTGCTGGAAGTGATGGAATGATTTCCTTATAGCTTGCAGCAAATGATGTTGTATCAATGCTGACTTTGTTACTGAAGTCGTAGAAACATTTTTAACAAATTGGATGATGCTTTCTGTATTCAGAATTCAAATGCTTTATGTCTAGGGACTTCTCTGTGAACTGAACACTTGAGAGCCCCAGAAACAGTGTGACCTCTTCCACTATGAAAATCAGAAGCTTGCTCATGATTTACACAAGTCTTAATGCATTTCCCAGTTCAAAAAATTATTGTAAATAACATAAATTTCTTTTGATTTGATCTTTTTGGCAACTTCTGTCCATGTAATTTTTGCCTCTTTATGCCTGATCATTTAATTACCTTGATTTTAAAATTGTAGTGAAAGGAAAACCATATTGCAATTCTTGGATGAGTTTTGCAGTTATTGCCGTTGTCCTTATATGGTTATTGATGTCTGAGGGTTTCTTGGTGAAACTTTTATGTCACTATTCCAGATTGAAATACCTGCGGGAAAACACTTCTGCTCTCAGGCAAAGTTTACACTGGGTTTGCTCTTCCCATGCCTCTGTGAAAGTGCAGAAAATTCTACAGCTGGCTTTGAGAGCAGTGAGGTTTTTTTCTTATCCTGACAGTTTTCTAATACTTAATGTGATCGGCGTTTCCCAGATTGACTTACCTGGTGTGTCTGTGTTCATCAGTACTTAGAGCGTGTGCAGGGAGCCACTGAGCAGCACTGAGGGAGAAGGGAGAGCTTGCTCTGCTCCCTGCAGAAGATTGTGTGTCTATAATTCATTGCCTTTGAAAAGTGTCTTATCACAGCATCGACTCCTTAGCGCTTTAATACAGGATAAGCTTATTAGAGATAATCTGTTTACTGAATGTCCTTAGCACAAAGCGATCTAGTTAACAGCATCTTTTGAAGCTTTGTCTTCTGGATATATCTTTTAAACTCATCCCTGATTATTTATCTATGTCTGTATCTTTAGATCCTTTTCTTTAGACTTGTATCTGCTTTGGCATGAAATTACAGTGTCTGGTGAATACACTGATAAACTAAATACTCTTGTGGGGGAATAAGGCAAACCAACACCAAAACGAGCTAGTCAAGGCAAATAATTCAATCTGTTAATGATTCTTTACACTTCAGAATAATTTTCAGTATTAACAGGGTAAGACTTTTCCAAAGAGCTACACTCCCACCAGACGTTGCCACAATCTCCACAGTGCCCCTCACACAGCAGTTTGTATGTCCAGATATTTCCCATCCAACACGCTGTCCTCCTTGAAGTCTGGAGCACTGCTTAAGCTGTTCAGAAGAGGAAGAAAACCTGGCAATTCATCCTCAGATGGCTAGGTATTGTTGGAAAATATTTACCAGCCATTGTATTAAAAAAGACGAGATGAGGAAAGAGCATTACAAAAGAAGTGTTGAAGAAGGAAAGGTGAAAGCTGTGAGAACTGTAATACAGTGAGCCCATTTTACCTGTGGATCTTCCTGACCATTGGAAACTGCTCAATACAATTCTGCCTTGATGGTTCAAAATACTTTACAGGTCTCTCCTGATACAAGAGCAACTGCACCAGTTACTGATGAAGGCAATATTGATGGGAGTAGTGCATGGACTCTTTGTGCTCACTCTTTTCTCATGGAGTTAAGTCATGTTAAAAAAAGAATTACAAATTATCAAGTAGCCTTTTCCCTTCATGGGAAAGAGAATCTCAAACTTACCAATAAAAACAGTGTCAGAGCATCTAAAGAAATTGTTTTCTACAGAAAGCCCCAAGTTTGAGACACGAAGATAACTGATGGCAGTTTTTCTGTGATGAATTTTTAAAGTGACATGACTGTTTTAAAACCTGTATTATGCACTCTGTACCTCTTGCTTAACTGATCCTTTCATTGTTGAGGAGGCCTGGATGCTGAGGATGTAACCAACCTCTCTGAAACCTCCTAAGGCAATCACAGATTTTTATGCTGCATTCAGGCTAATTTTGCTTCAGTGATTATTGCATCTGATCAGGTCTTAGCCTATGATAAGCAATGAAAGTGCTGCAGTTGGAGGGAATTGCATCTCACTTGCAAGACATACTAGATAAAGAAAACTTGAACAGTGTCTTGTAGGCAAAAATCTTGTAGTGTCTTGACAAGTCAAAACAAGCACCTTGTCAAAGAGAATTTTTATTTTGGATCTTCCGTAATCTTCTTTCCTTTTTCTTGCCGTTATTAGATACATGCACAAAAGCAGGTGCAAGAGAGATTAGGCTTGTGCACCAATGTGGTATTATTTCAGATAGTGTTCAAAAGCTGAACAGTAAAGGTTTTCAATTGGAGTGACTTTGTCACATCATAGGCAAATTCCACAAAGTTCTTTTTTTTGTAGTAGAAAATATAATCGTTGCAAGGGTGCAAAAACTTTTGTGTACATCAAGAGGAAAAAAAAAAAGAAAATAAACCCTTCCTTGCCAATGTTTTTAGAAATGTAATACCCATTCTTGCTGCTGTGGACTGAACACTGCTACCCCAATTAGAATATGGTTGCTAGGTGCTGCAGGAAAGTGGAGAAGTGTTTCCTTGCAAGCACTTTAAAGCTACTATTGAATTTCTGTAAGTCCGGAGAAATCTAGTACCTCCAGCCTGTAAAACAAGCTTCTCTATTTGGCCTCATTAATGTTTAGTCTGTTTTTTCTTGGCAAAATTACTTCAGTGACGGTCTCCACCAGATTGACACTAAAGTGTTTTCTTTACTTGCCATCTGTCTGGACTGATTGGAAAAAGTAAAGTGGGGCTTGTTTAGAAAAATATATAAGCAGTTCATTTGGCACAAAGTTTGTTATAGATGTATGAAAAGCAGCTGGGTCCAGCTCAGGAGGTTAAAAAAAATGTTTTATTGCAGAGGGATGACTTTTCATGTACAAGTTCATGCACTACATGTGTTCTTTCATTTAGCTTGCAAGCAGTGAGTAAATAAATTAGCTATGGCATTTAATTAGTCTCATTTGTGTTTTACCAGGTGACTTATGATATTAGGTGTGAATAGGGATCTGATGTTTCAAATGCCAGTCAGTTGCAAGTACAACATTTGAAAGTAGCAGAATAGAGCCGAAAGCTTCATAAACACTTTCTTCCACCTTAATTCAGCAAAGCACTTGAATACATCAAAGTTTGCTGTTTTACTGGATTGATTCTGGTTTTTTACAGGTTGCTCTGACAGATTTGCAGCTTTCTGGCTGTTTCTTTTTCTNGCCTTGGAACAGTAATGAAATCCTGTTCACATGAATGCTTTCTCTAAAGATGCTGGTATGTATGCCTATAAGTACTATCAGTATATGTATGTGGTGAGGGCATAAACATGGTCACATGATGCTGTTTTCTCCAGCTGTGTGCATTGCTCAGCTTCACCCTTATTAGTATTCCAAATCCATTATGGTTAGAGGTCAGAATCAGTCTTCAAACTTGCTATGTTTGGCCCAGCCTTTTTCCCTCTCCTCCTCTGAGCCGTCCATAGTTGTCTTTTGCTGTGTTCTTACTCTGAGACTTACTGTCTGCATTTATTGGCTGAGCCTCTGCCATGCTGAAGGTAAAGCTGAGCAAAAGCCATTTTTGTATGGTTTCTGAAAAAGAGAGGAAGGCTAACTTCTAATAGCAGAAAAATAGGAAATAAAAAATTCCTTCTACTTTTTGAGGAAAATTAATTCCTGGTGGGAATTGTCTGCTGTGTATATTCTGTTTCTGCTTGATCAAAACTCCCTCATTATTGTTTCTTGTAACAATTAATCAGTTTTAGGAAGGAAATTATTTTTCAGGCTCTCAGGTAGGAGGGGTCAGACCTAAGTCTTCTATATTTCTGTTTGTGAAGACTTTGTTATTTGTAATTTAGGATACATAATCATTACAGCAGAATTATAAAAATGAGAATTTATTTCCCTCAGGTTAAAATTCTAGTGTTGCATAAAAGGCTAGTCCAATTTCTGTTTCCAGAAACAAAAGAAACTGAGTTATGCCCTGCTGAACTTCAATTTTGCTTTCCCTGTGTTTCACAGTCACAGACAACTATAGCTTATAGATAACTCTAACCATCTGAATGTGTTTTTAAATTGCAGACCCTCTGAAATTTCATATTTACATATACACTTGTTCACATCTTTAACTGAACTGGGAATATTTTGCACTGTTCTAATGCTTTTCTCTTCTGAGATTCCATTTTTGGAGGCATTACTCATGTTGAGTGGTAATTCCTGACTTAAATATGTACTACTCAGGCCTCATGGATTAGTTCTCATCTGTTCCTGGACAAGAATTTTCCCTTGGCTGTGCATGTTTAACATTGCTGACCTCTTCTAACACATGAAGATTGAGGACTGACCATGGTCTAGGCAGCTAACTTTGGTTTTCTTCATTAGGAAGTATAGAGTGGTGAGGTGAAGTTCATCACTCCCCTTCTGATACAAAGATTGGCAGCAAATGATGTACCTAGAAATTATTTATGAATAGGTGAATGTTTTCATTCATGAATTCAGATACTCAGCTGTGTTAGACAGTCAGCAAGCTGGAGATATCTGTATAGGAGTTACTGGCATGGGTTGTATCTGCATCTCCTCTGTGGCTGGATTTGCAGGTGGGGTTTTTGCAAATTCTGTTGTTCAAAACCAGATGCAGCTGTTTTGATACTTGCCAATATATTGATTTTTTTTTCTCTTGAGGCTTTGATTAACATATCATTATTTTTGCCATTGTCCTTGTTTTGCAGCATCTGTTCTACATGACATGTTTACTTTGTCTCATCTTGGTCTCTGTGGCATGTTCCCACTCAGTGTTTTTTCAAATATTTTTTGCTGGGTTGGATGATTCATGCTTTTGCTGGACTTTATTGGCTCAATTTACTGCTTTTACTACTGTTTGTTTTCAGTTTTAATGTAAAGACTTACTCCTCCTTTCTTCATTAAAATTACTACTTTCAGTACATAATGTCTTTACGGATGAGTCAGTTATCTTGTCTAGATGGAGAGGCTTAATTTCATTGAAATTTCATGTGTCCATATGGCACTTGATTTGTCTTTGTTATGCTTGTTTTCTGCTGTCGTAGTTCTACTAATGGCACTAGAAATATATTTATATAAAATTTATATAATAGTCCTTTAGTACTGATGGCACATATTACAGCATATTTTCTGCATGTAGTAGGACAGGGAGGTGCATATAGAAAACTGATGCTAAAAAGTCCCATACTATGCACTGGAATAATTTCAGCAAACTTGCTCTGACTTACCATTTCAAAAGCTCTTACCACTGTACTTTCATGTTTGTAAATCTAACTAGTTTCACAGAGGAATTTGCAGGAATCTGCACCTCATTCACTCAGTGTTACTGGTCACTGAGCAGTAATAACATTGCTGCCTCTTTACACAAGCTATTGATTGTTTTGTGCATTGATGAACTGGTTTTGACTACACGTAGGAGTCTGAATTCTTTATAATAAAAAGAATATCACGCGAACACAAACTGTACCAAACTAGATAAATACAAGAGGCATGATTGATTAGACTGGTAATCATGTGTGCTTTCATTTCAGAGCAGAGACAAATGAGTTTCTTCCTACACATAACTTTGAAGAAAGAACTCAGTTTCCTGTTGTAAATCTGCCAAAAGGTGAGGGACATTCTTGGTGGCTTTTCTCCTTCTAGTATAAATAATTGGGTATAAACATAAACTTACGGGATAATAATATTTTTGACAGATTTAGTGTGGGCAGAGGTGTTACAATTGTTCTTCATAGTGGGGTGCAATTTAATTTCAGGCTGGTCAACAACAATGTTGAATTAAACTTGAAAGTCCTTTTGGTAAAGAGGGCAATTTTTGCAAAGTTTTCACATGCTAGTTTATGAACTGAACAGAGAAACATTAGGGATTTTGTCCAGTTCATCCTTAGGACTGTGTACTTCTGCACAATTAAGCCTAGTCTCTTACAGGATGCAGTACAAAGGGTAGTAAAGTAACACAGGAAAAGGAGTCACTGTCGTGTGCTTAAGGAGACTGTATTGAGCATGTGGCTCCAACCTACCTCTCATTGTATGGCATTAGATGGTTCAGGAGTGATAGGAATTAGCCTGCAATGAACTCAGATTTCGTGCACTGTACTGCTTTAACTTACACAAAGGCTGTCAGTAAGGACATGAGGTATGGATTTGCCAGGTGTCCTTATACTGCTCTAATCAAACAAGTGTGGGCTTACAAAAGATTGGCTGAACCAAGACTATTTTGGAGCTGGGGCAGTCAAGGAAAAATTCTCTTTCCTGAAATACTTTCTTAAGCAAAGAGCATCTCCTTTGGGTGGTAAATTTGCATTTCTCAGTTCTGGCATAGAGTTCTCAGTTCCTGAAAAACATTTTGGCACCTGTATTCATCTGTGAAAGACCAGGAGCAGGAACTCAAGAAGCAGACTGGAGGCAGTGGATTGTATGGCCCTGTGCCTTTATCTCTTAAGGTTCATCTTGGTCAAAACTAGTTTCTATTCTAGTTTTTTAGCCCTGGAAAATAGAGAGTTGAGAAATCTTCCTTTGGCTTACAGAAAGTTGTTCTGGTTTTCTTCCCATGTAGCTTTGAAAATCCAGCTGTGATTTCTTGCAGTTCATCTAGATCTCACTGTGTAATTTGTGTCAAGACAAAAACCCTGCAGCTGGTTTTGTGTACTGATGCCAACTGAGATGGTTGGTAGACACCCTGTCTGTAGTGAGTGATGAACGAGCAGGGATGGGTGCTGCAAACTCAGTACAAAATTTACCCTGGGGTTTAGGTTCTGGTGAGGGTTGTGGTTGCTGGAGCTGTTTAGTCATTAGGGAAACTAAATGTGGCTTCTCTTCTCCTCTAAACCAGTCTGTCAGTGTCCTACCAACCTAGCACAGTGCTGCTGAAATGTGCACCAGGAGTCATTCCTGAGGTACCCCACTCACAGCCCAGCTACCACTTATATCAGTGCTCCTGTGCTGCATGGAGAGAAAGGAAACAGTCCATTGCAACATTTGCCAGGTTTTCATTCTCCTGTTTACTTCACATTTAACACTGGAATATTACCACCACCCTACAGATTTTGACAGGCTTTCTTCCATGAGTTTAGGAACTGTTTTGGTTACTCCTCATCAAGTGAGAATGATGATATTTTTCATTCCATAAATATTTGACCTGTTTATGTGATGCATGAGCTAATGCTTTTAGGGTGCGAGGCATTTTGAACTTTCTGGTATCCTTTTCCCCCCAAATTTTTGCTTGCCCCATGGTTGAAGTCTAAGACTCATAAAAAAGACTAAGAGGGGAAAAAAAGAAGCCAAATTTCCATAAATACATTTGATAGATAGGGAAACAAAGGCACAGGAGACCACACAGCAGTTTGATGTCCAAGCCAGAAGCTTCAGATGATCCAACTTGTGCTTTATTTGTGAGAAAACACTATCTTCCTCCTCAATTCCTAAGCTGGCTAAAGCTCCTCCTCTGTCCTGGAGTGAGATTTCCACGTACAGAGCTTCTGAGAATCACCACTCTGGGGATTGCTATTAACTCCAAAATGTGTTATTTGCACACTGAAGTACTTAACTAAAGAGCTTTTCTTTTTCCAGTTGCAGTCACTGGAGGCTTGATGGTAATAGAGCTGTCTTCTGCTCTCTGCCAAGTTTATTTTCCAAAAGAAATATCTGAATGAGGAAACAATGACTAAAGAGGATATGTGAACTGTCTAGCATACTGCAAAGGTCCAGATATTAAGAAGAGAGAGGACTTTTGGATGGCTGAAGGGTCCATTATTATGACTAAATTCATCCTTTATGAAATTGGGAAAAAAAAATAAATTTAGCTATCAGGAAACCCTTTGAGAAGAGATTTGGTGAAAGTCTCATGAACTGAATGGTTCCAAAGGACAAAAAGTTTTGGGAACAACTCTCCATTTATGTGGGATGCCCTTTATAATGAAAGAGGTATTTTCCATCTCCCCACTTTTTTAAAAACTGATTCTACATTCAGCATCAAATTCATGTGTTAGTGTCAGGCTTAAAACAACACCTGCAAAATTGGGCATAATTGCAAGGCTGTTGGAATAAAGAGGCAAAAAATGTTTTAAAACTGGGGGTGGTGGGAAACTCTGAGGGAAGAGCTGAAGCAGGGCTCAGCCCGTGTTTCACAGCTGCTTTCTCAATGCCGGTAACAGTGTGCACAGGGCAGGGCCTGAGAGCCTTGATTGCCCTGATGAGCCCCACCTGGGGCCTCCCCACGTGCCCTGGGCTCAGGAACCCCATTTAAATCCAACTCAGATTCCTCTTTCTCTTCCCACTCAGTGCCTCTGCAGTGCCTCGCCTGCTCCATCCCTGTGCTGGTGCCTGCTGCTGGGGCAGGAAACAACTTTTTTGGGAGGAGAACATTAACGGTGAGTCAGCTTTAGCTTTGTTTTCATATCACACTTGTAATTTGAAACTTTTTGTTTGTTTGTTTTTGTAATTTATCTTGTCAGATCAGTTCATGTCCGTACAGCAGAAGTGATCTTTAGGCCAAATTGTTTGAATGTTTAGGAGAAAATGGATACCTCACAGAGCAGAGAAAGAAACTTGTGTTATCTGCCAAGTTTCAGGCTCAGATGGAGAGTTAAAATGTCAGCCAACTGGGCCAAACCACAACCTGTGATAAACTCTAGCCTTTCTTGGAGACTTGCTGTGTTTTGCTTAGTTTGGTATGAAATCACCTTGCAGTAGCTTAGAATTAAGCTCTCATATCTTCTAATTTTCTTCTGTGTGATGTTTATTACACCTTGAGACTCGGAAGTTTTTGTTTTGATTGAACAATATGAAGAGTGAAACAGAGGACTCAGAAGATGTGAATGTGCTTCCTTGTTCCTTCAAGAGCCTTTTCCCAGTCCTTAGTGCTTTTAACAGCTATCTCTAGGGCCAGTGGCAGTGTTTGAAACCCACACAGGTTGTAATGTTTGAAATAGTTTTGCTATGGTGCCTCAAGCTCCACCTGTGCTCTAATTTGGGGATTGAAAGCAGCTGTGGGAGCTGGTCAGGTGTGCTGCACCCCGGGGGGGGCGCTGGAGGAGCTTGACTGAGAGCTGTGGTGGAAAAGAGATGCTTTCTGAACTGTGGTGGAACTTGGGCATTGCTGTACAAGGCACTGTTTTTTTCCTGGGTCAGATTACCCTAAACACACATTGTCCTGTAGGAGACTGTGCTGTACATAAATACACACTTTTTCTAACAGCAGTGGCAAAGGTGTTGAACCATTTGTTGGGATTTTGGTTTGTTATTCACAGATATGACTTGGTTAATTTAATAGCCTTTGCAAGTTGTCAAAGTCAGTTGGAGGTTTCTTAGATTTCCATGAGATTTTCTGTCAACAAAGGTACCAGAACCTGGTCCTTGGCCACTATTTTACAAGGATTAGAGCAATAAAAATGAAAGGAATCCTGTTAATCTGCCTAAACAGTTACTGCAGAAATTTGAGTCATGGGGAATAGAGGTGGATTTATTTGTTGTTTTTGAGAGAGAAATATTTGAGAAAAGGCACTTTTGTATTCTATGCAGCTTGTTGCAAATCTTGATTATATAATAATTCTACAGTACCTCAATAAGAAAATGTTGATAGAATATACTGACAATTTCCAGTGGAGAAGTTTGCTGGCCACAGGAAGGTAAGAATGACTATTATAACATGTTAGGGGAAGATTGAAAAATGGAATAAATTAGTGAAAACATGGCCTGGTACTTTTTTGGGGGGAGAGGCAGTGGATTAAGTGCATCATGCAAAGGGGACCACATGCATCTGCAAGCCCCAGGAAATCAATGGAGTCTTACCAGGTCAAGACACACCTAGTACAAATGCATTTGAAGTCTTTGAACACACAAGGGTTTTTTTCTGCCATCTTAACTATTTCTTCTATTAGTATCAGCATAACTGGAATTCCTGGTACTATTTGTTCAGTGCTCATTTCATCCTTTAATAAAAGGATCTGTCTTTCCAAAGATAAGCTTATTTTTCCACCCCAAAGAGAAAAGCAAGAATGCTTGACAGCTCCTTTCTTTCTTTCCTCCACTCACTATGCAGCAAATAATCAATCTTGGCTGAATGACATTTTAGAGAAATTACAGTCGTAAATGTGTCAGTACTTAAGGAAAGTGTAAAATGCCCCTTGCATTTGCATGGGTGGGAAATCAGAATTTAGCTAAATATACATGTGGCTGAAGAAAGCATAGAAATAAAAATGATCTTGTAACAAGAAAATTACAAGGCAGCTTTTTGAAGAAAATTGCATGAATGGTCACCACTGTGAAAATTTAAATGGGTGGCTCCCAAAAAAATCCTTGAGAAGAGTGAGGATGTCTAATTCTGGGTGGTGCTGAGTGCCCTTGGCATGACAACCCTTCTTAGCAAAGGTTCTCCTTGTGCTCACTTTGTTGCTACAAGATCAGACATCACGTACCAAATATAATTCCTCTTTTGCAGGTTGGTCTGCAACTGTTTTTCTCTTCCTTTTTCCTAATTTTTTTTGTACAATGTATTTACCATTATTTCAATAATGTAATAACATGCATCGATCCTTTAAACGCATACAGTTTAATGCTTTTTCCCAGTGGCACCTCGGCAGGCTTTGCAAACAGTGATCAATCAATAACCTTCACAAAGCCCTCTGCATCCCTCTCTTAGTTACACAGTTAGGGAACTGAAGGATAAGGGTGTTGAAAGACTTGGCCAAGGTCACACAAGGAGTTGGTAGGTGGCTTTTTTTAAAATCTCAGACTCCTATTTCAGACTTCAGATCACACGTCCTCCACATAAGCATGTTTATGTTTTGGGCAGGGTATAGGGAACAGTCTTGCCACAGTGACTTTCCAGGTCAGTAACTATTCCTTTATAAATTTTAAGCTTTCTAAAGCCAAATGTCTGAAAAGGAAAAATATGAGGGATACTTCAAGAGTGAGAAAGCTGATGTTGCAAGGATGTAGATTTCTCACCAAGGGAAACCACTGGTGTGTTCCAACATAATTTGGTTTGCCACCAACCAGCAAGCTGGTGATGGTGACACTGACTTGCAGTCAGCCTGTGCAAGATGTTGGTTAATGTTGCTACAACAGATATTCATTATAAACTACAGTTACCCACAGTTTACTCTGTTTATGCAACCATTTAGTGGTTATTTATTAAAAATAAAATGTATATATGGTTATTGGATGTGTATTTTGGCAGGGAAGTGACCTTGGCAGAAACATGTCTGGATCAACACTCAGCTAGCAGTCACTCTTTATGTTGTCATATAAAACCTTGTTAAATAATATTTTGTTTCTATCTTCAATTGCTGTTATATAAGACCAGTAATGAAAGTCTCCCAAAGGATTGGTAAATGGAGTGAGTTTTTCTGTGCATTTTCTCTATAAAGTAAAGAGCTAAGCCAATGAGTGTCAACATTATTGCTTAGCTGAAGTACTTGCTATAAACTCTGATAGTAAATTGTTTACTTTTAGATTTTTGCAGGTTTAAAAGTTCTCTACATTTAAATACAATTTGAATGGCTTTTGGAGAACTAAGGATAATTCATATTCAGAAAGCATTTAACTTTCATTTCGGTGAGACTACTCACATGCTTAGAGTTAAGTGGTTGGTTGAATTGTTTAATGTTCAGAAAAGACACTAAAAATAAAGCCAGGGAGAAACTGTGGCTTCAGACAGAAAACTACTGCCAAAACTGATTGTAGCTGTGGTATTTTAAAAAGACACCTTAATGTCAATGTACAATGTCATTGTATTTTACTAATTTTTATTTACTTGGTGTCATTTTAATATAGCTTCAATTTCACCATGTTTTTCCTTGTTTTTTTGTGATTTTTGACCCTTTAAAACCAAACCTTTGTGTGAAACTCAGTGGATGGAAAGCTGCTATAAAGCTAAAACAGAATGTTGATTCCTGCATGGGTTACATTTAAATATACTGGTACAAGTTATTGGTGGGTTGAATATAGAGGAAGGGTAATTGCGAAGTCAGTTCATATTCATCAATGTTATCAATAAGGTCTGAGGGGTGCATTTGTGCTTCTAGAGACACAGATGTTACATGGACAGAAAGAAATGGCTCATCAGCTTATGGACTGCTGAAAGTAGGGGTGGTGGAGAGACCTCCTGTTCCTTGTGATCACAGGACAGGGACAGCAGAGCTGCAGCCGTGGAGCTGCACTGGCTGGCTGCAAGGACTCCCTGGGGAGCACCTGGAAAGGTTCTTTGTGTGCCTAAGGGTTTGGACAGTTGATAATGTGAAGAACAGGCAAGAAGAGGTCTCTGCCCCTGCTAGCTACTCCGACAAATGAGGGTAAATTATACCTCAAACGTTTTCCAAAACTGGGGGATATCTCCCTCTGGGGCACACCTGAAGCTGTCTCTCTTTTGCTGAAGTAAATAAATTGTTTGTTTCTTGAGTTGGGAAAACCTGCCACAGAGCTTTGGTTGTCAGGGGAATGCAAAACAAACCCGCCCTTGGCTTCCAGAACAAAAGCAGTGCAGTCCCTAGTTGTCAGGGGAAAAGAGATAAATCAAGAAAAACCTCAGGTTCTTGCTTTGGGGTAAAACAAACAAAGGAGCCCTCTTTGCTCTAGGCTGTCTGTGGCAGTCACCATTTGAAAAAGTTAGACTTCACCCACACTTACCACATGGCAAGAATTATTTTCCCTATGCTCACAGGGATATCTCTGCCTACCAGGTGGGGAAAGTGGCTACACGGTGACTTCTGAGTGACCAACACTGCTGTGTATGCCTCAGCCCAGCACAAGCTGTGGCCCTTTCTGATTGTTTGATGTTAGGAGGCCAGTGCAGATTCAGTTTCTCCCTCCTGGGTGGTGGGGGGCGGATAGAAAAGGAGAAAGCAAGGCTGTTTTAATCAGGTTTCTTTTGAGAGAGACTATGACTGGCTTTTGCAGGACTCTGTGTATTTTTTAGATAATAGACCTCACCTACGTGAGTGGGCTAGTAACACCAGTTTCCATTATTAATTTTCTCTATCTCCTGCCTTTGAGCAGAGATCTTCTTTCTCGTTGCTGAACTGGGCTCATCTGGCAAACAGACCAGTTTATGTAGTCCTAACAGAGTGATTGTTTTCAAAAATGACTTTTGCCTCCTGGCCACTCAGCACTCCCAGGAGGTGCTGCCTCTGAGTCCTTGCTCAGGGCTCTCCCATGACACTGCTGATGTAGGCACTGTGGAAAGAGGACCTGGCTGCTGGCCTCAAGCTTTTGTAGCTCCTGGCTGTGTGTGTGCTGAAGGCCAGCACTGTTAAGTGTGGCATTTAATCCTTCCACAGAGGCAGCCCATCTACTCCTACCCCATCTTTTCTCTTTGCAATGAAGCATCTTTGTCCCTCAGAGCAACTGCACCGGGAGGTGTTTTTGAGTGGTTCAGTGTGTGAGAAGGACTCCAGATCACTTCTGTTGCTTTCCCTATCACAGCATTTTTGTGAGAACCCATAGTACTTCCAGTCACTCTGTAAGAATCCCTTGGGAAAATCTTTCAGCATTGTAATGCAAAGGAATCATCAATACAGGTAAAGGATATAATGCAGTGAAGAGAAAGTCTTTACCTTGATAACTTTGAGAGCTGGAATTTGAAGCCTTCAGAAAGCTCTTACGAAATTGCAATTACTTTTGCATTTATAGCTGTTCTTTGGTGATGTGTTCTCGCTGTACCTTGTACAATGTTGTACAGGATGTTTCTTATATTTAAGGAGAGAACTGTGTGCCATGCTATGAATAGAGTGGTGAAAATGGCCTTTATCCACAGGCCACCAGGAGCCATCAAGTGAGCACTGCCCTTCACAGCAAAACAAGGCATGCAGTTAGGAGTTGGAATCCAGAGCCACACTTCCCATTTGTTCAGCTTTAAGGGATCCTAAAGATCTAATATGGGAGAAGAATATATCAAACTAGGGGGCGAGATATAACAATAAAGGGGTCATTTCATATGAGTAGAGACATTATTTCTACTACACAAGCATGGCTCTATTTTTGGTGTTTGGGTGTTTATCTGCCAGAGCCTAAACATGCACTTCTCCCACCCTTTCACAGCCTTTTTTTCTCTACTGTAGAACAACTTAGGAGCTGAGTAAGCTGTATCCTGGAAAAACACATTGCAGGAAATGGTATTTACCCTTTGATCTTTAGATCCTTCCTCTGCTGTGATATACAGTAACTTGTTTTGTCTTTGCTCAGTGAACAGTCTTTCCCCATTTAGATTTATGGCAATGGCTCATTGCTGTTAGAGGAGGCTTTACTGCCTTTCATAAAATAAGGGAAAAAAGGCCATGTTTTCCACTTATCTTACAACTTTCCATACTGCTGGAGACTAAGGAATTTTGAGTTATATATTTGTTTGATTGCAAGGTATTCATTGCACTGGATTGGCTGCTACTGTCCTGACTTTGAAGTGTCACTCCATGAACAGCCCCATTAAACTCAAAAGAACCCTTTGTAAAGTAAGTTGGCCAAATCAAAGTAAAAGTTTGCAGCACTTATCCCAGAACAGGGTATTTATATACCCAGTTAAATGCTTGGAAAGCAATGTAGTGACCACTGAGGCTGCATATTCACCTCCAGATGCATTACACTGAATTCTTTGTATTGACATAGCCAGGGATGCTATTCAGTATCAGCAAGGGGATCAGAATCTGGACTGCATATATTATTGCATGATGATAAAGGGGAAAAGCTGAAACCAGTGTGGGGGGTTGATACATGCTTCTAGCACATGCTTGAAGCCTTTCTATTTAACTGTAAGAAAGAGAGGACCACTTCCCATTTCTCTATGTACATTTCACTGAATCCTTTTGGGGTGCTGCCAGGATAGGATTTGCGTTCTCTGCCTTTGCTCTGTGTTTCTTTAACTCCACCTGCCTTTTATGTTGGAGGCATGCACTGATTGAGTTACAACCTCAGTATCCTCCTGGCAGGGTCCAAATTCTATCCCAAACTGCCTCTGTTACCTTGGAAATGCCAGGTCAGTATGCTGAGGTACTTGATTGTTGGCAGTGGCCTTATGGACACTGAAACTGTCTCACTATAATGTATATGCTATGGGTTAGTGTTTGAAACATTTATGTGGGAGCCCCTCCCAGGCACTCAAGAGAGAAGGACCTTCAACTGTAAAGTGGGAATTGATAGGGGAAGCATAATTTGCTTTCAGTTCTTTTTCAACCCTTACTAACAACTTCAAATTAACAGAAAAATAAAATTCCAGGGTGGAAAATTGCAGAAGGAGAAATCCAAAAATTTTGAGTGAAGTCTGTGGAAAAGTTCTATGACTTTCATCTGTATACAGTTAAATGCCTTTGTATTTGTTATATTTAAGGATTTTATACACTTTTAGCAGGGTACTGTTTTTGGAATATAAAAGTTATAATAATGAAGGGAAGACTGACAAGATGTAGATTTTTTGCCCAAACCGACTCTGTTATAAAAGCTGTAGGCAAGCATATGTTTGAGACTTTTCTACTGGTTTACTAGTTTATAATGCCACTTAAAAATACAATGGATAAAATTTTATTTCTGATCCAGAATTATATTAATATGTAAATATAACTTTAGTACAGAAAGAAACGAGTAACAAATCAGTAAAAATGTCTCTTTCCATAAATTTTCCATGTTTTGATTGCTTTATGTGCCAGCCCTGATGATCTTTAATCTCCAAGATCTACAGTCATGCAACTGCTTTCTTTTTTAATAACTTACACTTGAATTTTTCGATGGAAAAAAGGCTCTTTATACAGCTGTATGCTTTCATGAGGAATTAATGACTTGATAAACATTAGACTGTTATTGTTTATGCAAATGCAGTCAGCTCCCTGAAAAGAAGGCCAGGTCGCATAGTGTGTGCATGATTTAGTGCAAGAAAGGGAAAACATTTTTTTTGTAGGAAAACAAAGAGCAGGATCCACATCATAAACACCAGTAATTTCATACATGGAAAAATTCTCCTCTCTTAGAGAACTCCCTGCTCTTCAATCACAGTTCTCTTTTCTCTTGGCAAAGAATGACAAAGAACCAAGTCCACATAGTTGAGTGCAGCTATCTGTAGCTGCTCATGGGTCTCTAATCAATTAACCAATTATGTCTATTAAAAGATACTGAAATGACAGTAAAGGCTAATAGAAATGGTCATACCTTGGCTAATGAAGTTACTTTTGTTTTCAAAGGCTGTGCCTGATGCTCACCATTTATTTTGTGTGAGATCTTGAGAAGGCAAGGAAAGAAGAGCTTTAGCCATGAGGCAGTAAAGCACTTAATGTGCAACAAGTTTGTTGATTGCATGTGGAATAGTTATAGAGCCTTTTTTTCCTAAGAGTTCAGAAGGTGATTCTGAAATTCATATTTTCAGGAATGTCTTTATGAGGAGTCATGAGAGAAACAAAATTACAGCCAAGGATTGCAAATTATTCCTTAAGGTTGTTTGTGAAAGCCTCTACCAGGCCCCCAATTTTTGGTATAGGTTTTATTTATGTGGGCTGCTGTTTGGGGACATGGTGTGCAGTGTTCTGTGCCCTACAAATTACTACTTGCCAAGTTTCAGATGTTGCCATTTTAGCTCTAAGTGCCTAAGCCCTTGGGTAGCATGGGGGTACATTTTAACATTTTGCACCCAGTAGTTAACATACACCTAGGAAAGGGCTGACTCCAGGCTGCTGAAGGTTGTAGAGGGTGCATTGCTCCAGGAATGGAATTTTATCTAAGGTTCAAAACCTGTCAGTTCCGTGTGACCCTGTGGAACTGGAGGAGAGCTGCTGTCTGTGGGGAGCAGGTGAAGCAATGGGAATATAGGGGTAGGTGCCTTTGGAATCCCTCAGCCTGGTTTGCTGCTGCAACATCTCCCAGGGCAGCAGCAGGAGGGTGACGATGGAAGCAGGCACAGAGCAATAACATCAGCAGCATCTTTGCTTCTTGTCACACAGGGATGCTTTCTGTTGTTACTGTGACTTTGCTAGCCTCAGGAAGCCACTGTCTACTTTGTGGCTACAGCTGCTGTTAGGAGATGTTTCCATCTCAATCTGGGATTTACAGTTTTACAGAGCCAGAACTGGGGTTATCCCAGGATGGGCTGGGTTGGAAGGGACCATGGCAGGTCACCTGGTCCAACCACTCTGCTCAGGCAGGGCTGTCCTAGAGCCCATGGCACAGGCTTGCATCCAGACAGTTCTGGGATATCTCCAGCGAGGGAGACTCTACACTTTCTCTGGGCAATCTACGCCAGTGCTTGGTCCTCTGTTCCTCTTTATGCAAACCTTGCAATTGTAATTATCCTATAATAAGCTGAGTTACTAAATCATTCTAACATCAGTTACTGTAGTAAGTAATAGGCCTAACTGGAGTGAATAATTCTGTTGTATATTATAGAAATGGAGTATGTTGGTCTGCAGTCTTGTACCAGCAAAATTATTTTAACTTTGACCTAGAACAGGGTGTCAGGAGCTGACTATAAAATGTAACACAAAGCTCACACCAACTGAAAGTTTGCTGATGACTTCAGTGGTCAGTAGGTCTTGACAAAGAGATCTATATCTTCTTCCACTGGTGCCAATGACAGAATTTCTGTTGTGCTGGAGAAAGCCAGAGTAGTTCTCCAGCATGAATAATGCTTAAGCAATAGGGACACTTACAGTCAGCTTTTTTTTTGGCTGTGTGAGAGTAAAACTTCTTCAGACAATTCCAGTTGTTGTCATCATCTTCCACTTTGAAAATAAGCAACATAACAAACAGCTTGAAGTATCAAATATACATAGAACTGATTTTTCCCAAGAAAGCAGCCTGAAGTCTTGATTATGGACATGATTGAGCAGCACTATGGTTGAAAAGTCAAACTTATAATTTTGAGAGGTGAGCGGTCCCAGGGCATGTGGTTTTATTTTTTTTTGGTCACAGTCATGGTTGGCAATGTTGGTAACTGGCATAGATCTATGTTCTGTTACAGAAGCTTTCGTGTCAGAGTGCAGGATCAAGCTCCATACAATGATGCAGAATGCTAAACTTTTGACTAATCTGAATACTAATAAATATGTTGATGGGTAGGAATTGATATGGAGGAATATACAATATTATATATGGCCATTTTTATTTAAAAGATCACAGAGTAGAGCAGCTTGCACTAGACAGTTACAGGGCAATTGTTGAGAGTTTTCTGCTTGTCATATTGAATTACATGTAGTGTTTTATAGTGTAGTCCCTGTTTAGGCCTCCTCACCCAGAATAATATTTTACTGAAATTAAATATTCTGTAGTAGATGTATGTCTAACAATAAATAATCACCAACAGCCTGAAGTATTTGCTGAGGTATAGCTGGGAAATGTCAACAAGATGTTGTAAGTGCACTTGCCAGAAATTATGCATGAAAAGTGTCTTAAATCCTGGCTTTGAAGATGGGATTTGATTAAAAAAAAAAAAAGGCACAAGCAAAAAAGCCCTACCTCTCATATTTTTTGTTTTCTATGTGCTTTTTACATTTTCTCACATATGCTCCATAAATAATATAAGGTTTGAGGCTGTGCTTCTGTTGTATCAAAGCTAGACACCTAAAATGCTTCCTACTGACCCATGTTTCTTAAACTCAGCATCTTTATGGCTGGATTCCACTAATTTTAGCTGAGGTGCCAGAAAATGTCCAGTCACAGCAGGACTGAGTTTAGCACTGGCGAATTTTCCTGGCCTCCTGGCCACTCATTAATTTACTCTGGGCATGAACTCTGTGCTGAAGCCCACACTGACATATTTCTGCAGCTCTCCTTGATCATGCACAGTAAAATACTGCTGTGATAGCCTGCACTACAGCGATGCCATTTTAAGGACATAAACATAAGAATAGTTACAGAGTTTCAGACTAGAAGTTCACCCCACCTGCTTATTGTCTGCAGCAGTGACCAGAAGTGGATGCCTAAGGAATTTACAAGAAGGGCAAGTACACTGGAATACTTTGATACTTTGTCTAAACACTCTTGGTAGCTTTTCAATAGTTTGCAGCTCAAAGACTTGCAAAGCTGAGATGGCTTCTACTATTTATAATTACCTTTCGGGGTTTCTCTTTCATTAAGTTGTGCAGTCTCCCCTCAAACTTACCTAAACTTTGGTATCTGCTGCATCCTTTGTCAGGGTCTTCACATTTTGGGCCCTCGTGAGTCTAACCCATGACTAATTTTTCTTTGGATGGAAAAAACTGGGTTTGGAGTCAATTCATGCTTAGTATTGCTTCATACATTTTTGGTCTCCTCAACTATGATTTATTTGCACATTAATTATAGCTGTAATCAATTAATGATGTTCCAATGCATTCGATACACTAAGAAATGTGTGCTCTGTTTTTTCTTCCTGTTCAAGCACATCCTGTTGGCCAATAGCAGCACTGGAAAGCAAGGAAATTAAATAGAAAACAAATGCAACTTGATTTGCCTAGGCATTATTTAGTTTCTTGATATGCGATGGTCAGAGCCTTTTCACTTTTCTGTTTAGGAGGGAAATTATGGTTAATATTTTAAATGAAAATTCAAAAAAATTGAAAGATTTGTAATTGATGAATGAAAGCATCTGAAGTTCTGTCTGGTAGTAGTTGGAATGATGCAATGGGAGAAAGGAGAGTTTGTGGCTAAGCACAGCTCAAATAAGCTTGAGCAAGCTGATTTTTTTTTTTCGCATCTGAAAGCGAGTGAGATTGTTATTCTGGGTGTAAATCATGGGAGAAAGCCAAGAAACCTATTGCTGCTGTCAAAACCAATTGTGTGTGTTATTGTGGCCACTGTATTGGCAAAGTAAATATATTTACACATATAATGGAGAATATGATTGCGAGTCAGCATCAGGAGAACTATGTCAAGAATTTCTCAGCACAACTTTTTATTCAGTACTTTTGTGTTGGTGTTTGTTACAGTTTCTCATTAGCCTGGCTCCACTTTATTTTTTGCATGCCTACTGTTATGATTCTAGCTGTAATCAGTGTGAGAAGTATCCAGTAATCAATAACCAAATAGCAATTCTGTGCTTCTGATGAAAAAAGCTGTGATCAAAATGTCCACAGGCCAGTTTCTTTTTGCATTCACAGGGTTTGTTCCTGACTCTGTCTCTCAAAGCTGTTGAGGTATCAGAGCACACAATTCTACCTGCACACATGAAGCTGTCCTGAAGAGTAATCACTGTTATAACTTTGTAAATCTGATGAAAGGAAATGGGTTGTGTCCCATATCAATCTTTTCCATGTTTAGTTCCAGAATGAATGTGTAAATGTAAGAATAATTAAAGGAGAAGAATGTTCCCTTGGTTTTATGTTGCAACTATTAGTTCATACCTGGCTAAGCATTGGAGCATAGAATCATGGAATGGTTTGTGTTGGAAGGAGCCTTAAAGACCACCTGGCTTCAATCCCCCTGCCATGGACAGAGACCTTTCACAAAGACAGGTTGCTCAAAGCCCCATCCACCGCAGCCTTGGACATGTATCAATAATGAGGTGGTATAAAAGGATTTCTGGGATCCATTTGAATTTCTCACTCCAGATATATTTTTTCTATGAGCAAATCACCCATGAGTATTCTTGAGAGTCTTCTACAATTCCAAGAGAGTTTCTATATGCTGATTAGCTCAAAATTAGTGCTCTGATGGGATGGTCTGGGTTGCTTTTCTGCCACTGGATACCTTTTTTTATCCTATTGCCAGATGAGTTGTTTCATGCTGAGCTGTGTAGAAGGGTTGCAGCAAATTCTGGGATGCAAAGTGTAGTGAAATGGAAGATATTTTTGCAGTGGCTCCATGACACGTTTGACTGTGTGCCCAAAGCTTGGCTGGTTCTATGGGCTTGAGCTATGGACTCCATGAGAAGTGAAAGCTGGGGGGGAAACAAACATCATCAAAAATGTTGTATGTTGGGTGAAGAACAATGGGTAACTGGCTTATCTGTCATATCACAGCACTGAATATTGTGAATGTCATCTGAATTAGTCTTGTAGAGTACTGAGCATTATGAAATCTGAGGGTATTTTTTTCTACAATATCAGAAGTACAAAGGTCAACTTGAGTGCACATCAGCATGAATGAGTAGTGAGTGGCATAACATGAGCTAAACACTTAAATATGCAAATTGCTGAGAATGAGCTCAGTTTGACGTGCTGTTTGCCAGGTGCACTTTAGGTTGACAGGATGTCTCCTTGGGTGGGTGTGAGATCATGGTTGAGATTTTCCCCTTTATTCCCTTTAGTCTTGGGAAAGGGCAAGGGACATCAATAAAGGGGCCATAGACACCTAAAGTCTGGTTAGGGAAGGATTTTTCTAGTACCAGCACTGTGAAATGCCTGTTTAAACATTCATAGGACAGCTTCATAGGAGACATTGAAGCATTCACCTGAAAGATGTAGATTCAAATCTATTCTGGCAGTAGAGGTTGTTCCACAGATGGGTTCAAGACTCTGACTAATGTGCAACCTCATGAGAAAGTTGGGGGAAGTAACAGTATCATGGCAATATGGCCAGATTATCCAAAAACTTGCTGAAAAATAAATTGTCAAAAGTCTGCCCCTATACATATAGATAATGTCTCTAGGACTAATTTCTATTTTATTTGAGTATTGAATTTAGTTTGCCACACTTAAATACCCTATTAAGTAAATGTATAAAAACAAAATCTTTAAAAAATAAATTAAATTCAAATTCCCACCATTCTCTTTTCTCTGCTATGTGTCAAAGGAGGCCTCTGTTTGAAAGGTGAATATCAATCAGGGAGCAGAACAAATATTAGCTTGCTTTTCTGCTTTGTTTTTGAGTGCTGGAAGGAATTGCCTTCCAAACTGCAGCAAGCAAACATGGTAGAGATGACTGTTCCTCAGGGATTCAGTATCATACAGAATATATATAAACAGGTGATACATTAACACACTGTGGATGGGCTGGTTTTGCACTTGTGGACTTTATGCCTTGCTAAATGGTGGAAGATGCTTCACTAGACTGGCAGACAGAGACTAACAAGGATTTTTTTTTTTTTTTTTTAGTATAGTGAGAGCATCTATAATTGAAACTTTTCTCCCATCCCTGTGCACTGTATCATTGTAGCCTCGATGTAGGTCATTAAAAAAAGTTGTATATACAAATGTTGTTTAATAAAATCTTTGTTGGCTCACAGACATGGTGCCAGAACAGTTGCTGCAGATGTATTAGGTGACTGAAGCTGTAGTTCATTTACAGTATTATGTCCCTTTTCTTCTCTGTGTGCCCTTGGAAATGAGCCCACTCCATTTCAAGGGGTGCCCTTGGTAAATTCTTCACTTACTCTGTTTCTACATATTCACTCAGATCTATTATGAGAGGGAATTGAAAGTAATGTAGACATTTAAGAGATGAAACATAACATGGAATTTACTGATTAGGCCCCTGTAATTACAGTTTATGCAGGAAGAAGCACTCCCAGGAGATTCCTGCAGATAAGCAGCAGGAATGATGGTGCCTTTCTACTGCACTGCTGAAATGTGGCTTTTTCCAGATGCTTCTAGGTTTCAGATAAAGAACCTGGAGGCTGCTTGTACCACCTGCACTGGCTGCTGCAGGGCAGCTGCAAGGGGCTGCTCTCATCCCTCCTGTCTGTGAGCAACTCTTTCCACTGCTGCAGTTCCCAAAGCTCCCCGTCCTAGGCAGGGGCCCTGCTCTCATGGTGGGTAGCAGGCAGCAGTTTGGCATTTGCCAAGGGACTGTTTGGCCCCATGACTTTGTGTGGTTGGTCTTGGTTTTTACCACTTTGTCATAAGAATGACTCAGGTGAATTTAAAACAGGCGACTCAATGTCCATGTTCAGACCAGCTAATGGACAACTTCAATAGAAAATTACTGCCCTCGTTACTCTGAAGTGTGGTGTGCCAGTCTCACCTGGGGAAAATGTCTTTAGTCAGTTTTTTGTTTTTGTTAACTGAAATCTGTGTAAAATTGGAGGGTGAAATGAAATCAGAGGTGAAATCCTGCTTCTTTGTGTTAATTTTTCCAGAGGTACATCAGCTGTGAAACCAGGGGGGACTTACACTGTAACAGAGACCTCCCTGCCAGTGAGTGGGGGCTTCTCTGCTTAACCTCTCACAAGGAGGAAAAGAGGGGGATAATGGAAAATCCAAAGTCATTATACCTTCACATAGGTCTTAGAAGAGGACTTGATGAATTTTTAAAAATTTCTATAATGAATTTTTTGCTGTTAGGTTATCTGTTGTTGTGATAAATCACATTTTGCTGCTTGCTGGGCTAAGGGTGCTAAGGATCCAAAAGTGGAAAATGCAAGAGTATTCCAGAATGTTTTTGCTTGTGCTTGATCTCTAGTTTTGATCTTTCTGACGAAGTTGTGACATTTGAAATATAAAAAGAGTAATTTTGTTTGGGCATATTATCAGACTCCTGTTCATCTTTCCCTATATAATAATTCTCTCTGAGGATCCTTTTCCCCATAATTTTTTGAGACTTCTTTAATTTGACAGAGACAGGCAACTCTAGAGCCACACTGTCCATAATACAGCTGCTAGCTAAATCTTCCCTTCCCTCCCTTACCTAATGAATGCTTTTTGTATTCTGCCATCACAAAATCAATTGCTGTTGCTTTGCAAGAAAAGATTTAATTTGTGAACTGATCTTCCACTGAACCAAAGGGAAAACAGCTGGGCTTATTTCATTTGGAATCACCTGGCATATTGGGGGCAGTGGGCTTTAGCTTTTCACCTGTAAGTTCTGTTTGGCTTGCAGTAGCTTGCAGAAGCTGGAAGCCTTGTCCAAAATCTGTGCTCATGCAGCAGTAATTAGACCATCCAGCTGTTCTGTAGCTATGATTTTTTTTCCCCTCCCCCCTTCTTGCAGGAAATTGAGAATTCATGTTGTAAAGGCTTGAATTAGCAAGTTTGGGTCTTTAACTGAAGCAGTTGAAGTAGATTTAGTTATTGGTATGATCAATGCAGTGGTTTGTTCTAATTTTTTGGCTATTAGAGACAGCCAGTTTGCTCAGCCATGTGCTTGTGTTGGGCCTTGAAGCTGGAGTAGGGCTGTGTAAGAGCTCCAGTGCTGCTGAGGGACGAGTGCAAGTGAGCATCTTTGTGTGTAACATGCTCTCAGCTCCCTTGTGTTGTGCGCTGGGCACAGCCAGCAGCAGCTCTGGGACTGCCTGGGACTGTCTGGCCATGGTTTGGTTGCCAGGTGGGCTCAGGTGTGTGCCATTGGCCTGGGCAGCTCCACGTGTGCCTGCCCAGTGTGGGCAATCTGAGCCTGCCTCGGCAGTCAGGGGAGCTGGGGCTGTTGTGGCTGCTTCTGGTATTGTTCCCCTCTTCCTTGGTGGAGAGGTTTGATCTGCTTCGTTAGAGTTCTGGAAGGTGTCCTGACTGCCCTTTCTACCTGAGTTGCAAATTTTCCCTTTCCTACTAACAAGTGAACTCAGACTATTTTTATTTGTGAAGTTATGATTTGTCAGGCAGGCCTTTTGGTTTTGTGTGGAAGGCTGTGTGTGGGATACCAGCAGGCATATTTTGTATGACTTCAGATCATCGTACATTGTGGGTTAAAGGTGCTGAGGTATTTCTGTAAGGAGAGGATAAAAATGCCTCTGAATTGCCTTTGTGTCACTCAGTCTGTGTCACTAGAGAAGGATTTTGCTTCTCTGTTTATTGTGACTCAATTGCAGCCTTGGGAGCCTTAGTTCAGTGCACAGCACCTCTCTAGAGACCTTCAGAGCTGGTAAAATGTGGAGTTGTGGTGAGTGTGGGTCATCTACCAGAGCAGACTGAATTGGAAAGCCTACCAAAGAAGCATTGAGAGGGAATGTGGTGTCTGTGCTAGGAAACCTGTTAGGACTAGAAAAAAGGGATTTTTCTGATGGGAAATGCAACATTTATCAGGTGTTTGAAAGATAAGGATATTTTTAGTCGATGAGCAACTAGAATCCAGATGCTAGATGCTATCCCAAAGGGAAGGTGTTTTATCCTCATTCTTAGAGTAACAAAATATAAGCTATTTGCTACCAACAATAACTAAGGAAAAGAATAATTTTTAGGCTTATTCTGGAAAAGAATAATTTTTAGGCTTATTCTGTTTTTTTAAAAGGCAGGGGTTGGTGAATTGTGCTTCCCAGTGACCCCTTAGTCAGGGGACTGGAATCTGTCTGCACTGCTCCCCCTCTTTGTTGCACTCTAGCCACGGAAAGGAGATACTTAATTATACATGGTATTTTAAAAAATCTGGCACTGAATGGCTTTGAAATGTTGCCAATAATGACATTCCTAAATAGTATTCTTACTGCTTCGGACAGAATAAATAGTGGAGTGCCAGCAGACACCATTTCTCTGTAAGTGGCAGAAGCTGTTTTAAATAGGTAGAATGTAGTCAGAAATCAGTGTGCTGCATCTAAAATGTTTTTTTGACCTGAATAGCATTCTGTTGGTAAACAGCAAAACATTGCCTGTGTCTGGAATTGCCTGTGGCACTTCAAGCAGCCATAATCTTGCTTCTGTTGGTGTCTGTTGTGCATCCCCCAGGTCCTGGGAGTGCACTTCTCTTTGGGGGTGGTGGTACAGTAGGACTGGCATAGTAATTCTTCTAGTGAGTAGCTCTCCAGGCACAGAGGAGCAGGTGCAAGCAGGATTTTGGTACCTAATACAGAGGGAAGGTGGCTTGTGTGAGCACGTTTCTTGAATGCTACCCTGATCAGTTGCACCATCATGGTTGGTGTGGTCTATTCTATCCTAAAATCTCTTATCCATAGAAGAAATCTGCTGGTATTCCACTAATGTTGTTTCTGAAGTTGTACCCATCAGTTTTATAGAATTACAGCTTTAGTTTCATACTGGGTGATTTCTTTGGTTTTTTGCTTAATGTGTTCATTAGAAAAATGAGTGTTGGTTCACATGAAATTATCTTTAGACTGTTCTAATCCAGGAAGTGGTTTCAGTTGAAGAAAAGCAAGTCAGGACTGGAGTGCTGATTAGAGAGCCAGCCCGGATGGTGTGAGATACTGCTAATGCATCCTTCCATCCTTAGCAATTGTAGACTCCTGGATGCAATACTGGAATATGATATAGGATACCTGGACACAGATTGTTCTGTGCTTGCTTGAGCATGGGAATGTGAACTTGGATTTCCTGTGACAACTGTGATGGTTCCAACCAGTGGCAAATTGGTGTGGTGTTTTTTTTTTTTTTTTTTTTTTTTTGAGAATTTAGTTCTTTACCTTTTATTAAAAATCCCCTGACTGTCATAACTTCCATCCCTCTGTACCTACCCCCAATCCAACAAAAACCCCTAATCCCAAACCAAACAAATTTATATGTAGGAAAAGGGGTAGGGGTCTCTTGAGCTGAAACAAATGTTTTCATCTTGCATGACATTTAGGATAAATTAAGTTTTGGGACTGATGTGAAATACTTCTGGTGCTTCATCCGGTGAGCCATGACATCAATTATTCACACAGGGGTTTTTATTTGTGCTGTGTTAGAAAGTCAGGCATTTTATGGGAAGTTTTATGTTAACTTTTGGCTTCTGAGAACGGTAGACAAGACTGGAGTCTACCTGATCTCTCTCTGGCAGAGGCCAGGAATAATTTATACACAGTCAAAAGACACAGGAAAGAGAAGTGCTTCTCTTTCCCAACCTGGCTCTGCTGTGCCTGCCTGTGTGTCAGGAGATGTTGGTCTGGATTGACTGAGGTTTGGGTGGGGAAAGGGGTCTTTCTTTTATCTTTGTGGACAAGAGAGCAGAGAACAGCCCTGTACAGAGTGGGCACTTTGGATTATGTGAATGGCCCCTAGGAATAGTAGTTGTGCATCCATCAAGTTCCCAGGGTGAAAGTAAGAAATTAAGAGGAAACACTTGAAAAACTTGGCAATTGCAGCAGTCTGAGGGCAGCTGAGCTTTATTCCTTGAAGGGTATTTAAATTGTATTCAGAAAGCCCTTCCCTCGCCCTGGTAGCCTTGCATACCTGCAGGAAAATTTGCTCATGTTTTAATCAACTTCAGACACCCTTTTGTGTCCTTAGAAAGCTGATGTATGGTTTCAAACAACTAAAGAGATTTAATATTTTCTTTAATATGTGTGTTAGATTAATTATGTGAGTTTCAGATTTTTATCTAGATCTGAATATAACAGTTTTCCAGAACTCAGTTTGGTCAGGTGGCAAATCCTATTGCAGTTTTCCTTGCTGAATCCCATGATGTGACCTGTGTCCTATGATATGTACAAAGCAGGCAGGACCTCTACCTCTGTGTTTTATAGCCCTTTGTTGTTCAGCTCCTCAGGCTAGCTAGGAAAGTGCCCGTTAATTCGGTGATCTGATTCCCATGCCTCCTTACCTCAGTACATTTCCAGCAGCTCTGCAGCAAGCAGGAAACTTTAGCTGTGTACAGCCTTCCTGTCAAGGGGCCACTGAGGGGGGATGCCAAAGACATTTTCTCCGCTTTCCATGTGAATGCGGGGTCTCTTACCGAATTCCACAGCAGTCTCATGTGTTATTCTCCATGAAATTGCTGAATTACAGGTCTGACAAAACAGACTTCCATCTGTGAGTGCGTGTTGAGAAGCTGGATGACGTACTGGATACTGTAACATAGGAAACACTCACATAAATGGGCTTACTGATACGGTGAGAACATAGCAAACGCTGCCTTTTTTTTTTTTTCTTTTTTTTGATGTGTGACACTCAACTTTGCCATTCTAGAAGCAGTTTTTATCTAATGCACAGAAGTTTGCTGGAAGAAATTAAGTTGAATGTTTGTGATAGATTTCTCAGTGATCAGCCCTGCTGAATTTTCCATGATACATGTGATGGATTTTTAGACAATTCCCATTAATAATTTTCCAGTTAGCATGTATTTTTGTTGTGTTTATCCCCATGTTTGGAAAGTTATGCATAATTTATAATTGTTATACTAAGAGAAATGAGCTTAGTAGGCTTTGAGAAAGGGTTAAGCATTTATAAGTGTAATAAGATAACCTAGAGTTAAGTTAGAAAGGATTAAAAACATGAGATATAAATCCCTATGCCTCAGGGTATAATTGATGGAGTTTAAAAAGGAATTTCCCTGATGGGTAAATTAGTCTATAATTGCCCCCATAGGGACTCCCTCCTTAAACATCTGATACTGGTGTCAGTCAATACCATGCTTGATGGACCTTCAAACTAATTCAGGATGGCAACTCTCATAGTAACTTACACAGTACTGTGGTGTGTATCGTGTTCCTTCCTGGCAGTGTAAACCAATATTTACTGTTTAGCAATAGTGTGTTATAGTAATACAGCACATCTCATGTGATATATCACAGTGTGTAATAAATAGTAAATGTAATTGCTGGTACTATGTAATGGCTCTTTGATTTGCACTTTATAAGAAGTAAAGTCTCTCTCCTACAGTGGAATTAAGTGACATATTTCAGAAGAAAACTTTCTATTTTAGAGTTTTAAGTAGTAGTAAAAGGGCTCTGAGTCCTACCCACCTGTGGAGACCATGAAAAGACAAACTAAGGACAGCATTCCTCTTGTTCCCACTCTGGCTCACATGGAGCTTCCATGGGTTTTGTGACAGAAAGGGCCTCAGGCAGAAAAGCAAGTTAAATATGTAGGTAGGTAGGGACTGAACACCTCACTCACCTCTGAGGTGTTTTGGATGTGTTGGAGAAGGGAGATCATAGGTCTGAGGCTCCATGGATTAGACCCAAGCCACTTCTCAGGAGACTTGTGTAACTCCAGAAGAGTGACAGTGGCAGCTGAGTAAAATATTTAGAGAACAGAAGAGGTTTTTTCCTTTGTGTTCAGTGATCTAACAAGTCATTTGCTAGAAGCTCCTCATGCTGCTTTTGAGAAATGACTGTCAGTGTGGAAAAACTGTTGCCTTTTGAATATGTGGTATTCTTAGTGAGACTTATGGTACTGCAGTGGAGCTACTCATAAGTAATAAATACTGAGATTTGATATGCATTAATGACAAACCAACATTACCACTATAAAAGCCCAAACCAACCAAACACACACACAGACAAAAAAAAAAAAAAATCACTAGAACTTTCTTGCCTACAGATTCAGTTCCCCATACAGTACATGGAGCCATATTATTGCTGCAGTTTTTACTAATTCTCATGCTAATTATGTATTGCTCACTTGGGAGTCGAATTCTCTCTGTGGGCTGAGAACCCTGTTAAATGTGAACCTGCAGGGGCTCTGTGTGAGGCCCCTGCTTCACAGCCCCTCTGCTGTGTAGAGGCAATAGAGACCACGCTTTAGAACATTTACCCTCTTCTGTAAATGATGTCAAGTCCATACCTTAAGACTTTTTTTTACTTTTAATTTAGTTACATCTAATATTTTAAGGAATGGACTTAGTTAGTTCCCATGTATGTGATCACTGTAGGCTTGACAGTCAGCTAGAACTGTGCTCTGCTACCTTTAATTACAGGCTAGATGGTATTTTGGGCTGCTGGACTAAATATTCATGCCCAGATTCAGCAATGATGTAAAAACTGTCAGTAGAAGACTCGCCCTAGTAAAAGTCTGGATTGAGTCAGGTAAGTATAAACATTGCTCTTAAAAATGTTCTGATTTCACCCTAAATAGTTCCCTTCTTTCCTCTGAGGGAGTAATTCCTCAGAAGCCATGGGGAGGTTTGATGCAGTTTGTCACTGCCTGTGAGGGCTGGAGCACCTACAGGAGCCAATGGCTTGGGAGGAGGGATGGTGGGGGAAAGGACGTGTGGACTTTTGCATTATTCTGTCTGCCGTGGGATGTGTGTTTTGATTAAGACTGGGAGAACTGACCTGCGTTATATTTGGGTTGTGTTGGTTTCTCAGGCTACTGTGCTCATCAGCTTGTAAGCCTGACAAACTGTGTCATCTGCCAGGTTCACTTGTGAGTTTTCCTGGGCTTGCTGTTCTCATCAGACTTCTGCACCTATGCAAGGTCCCTTGGATTGGTCTGGTTGTCTTGAAATGAGCAAGATTTCCCACTGATTCCATTGGTAAAACAGGATCAAACTTTATTTTTGTAACTCTTGACTGAAGTGTTAATGAAGACTTTAAGAAGTAAATTTAAGTAGCTATACTGGCATGTTTGGGGCAACAAAGAATTGAAAATAGGCTCAATTATTTAGTGTGCCTAGTAGCTTTTAGTTCCTAAACAGTTCCTTTGGCTGCAGTCATGTTTTTAGTAGATATGAAAAGTGTATCTGACATATTCAGTGATTTTTGAGCAGATTATTTAGGGCTTGACATGGTAACAATGATGTCAGGCAGAACTTTAATCTTATTTCTGATATGAAAATCCCCCAGTGGCCTCTGTAGTGAGCACCAGTGAAAAGGATATCATTTTCTTCTGCTTCAGTCTGATCTTAAATGCTTTCACTGTGATCATCTGATGACCTTGCCAAGTATTTTAGGAGAATTCCTACTTACAATATTTCATTGGAGAAAAAAAAAAAAAAACCTAAACCAAAACAAAATCAACTTCCATTAGTTGATATGCTCTTAGTATGTAGCGTCTCAAAACTGTGTGGTCCTTAGTGTAGCATGTTAACCTGTGTGTTGTTTATTCTTTGGTCAGAATGTCTTTTGAGAGATCTTTTTACTTCTAAGTTAAAATTGGTTTAACTCCTCCACCCAGCTGGTTTTAATCCTTTTAAAAAAAAATCTTTGTTGCTGGTTATTTGTTCTGAATCCTGTATTTTTCTATGATACGCTATCAGGAGATTGGCCTTTCTAATTGGTGTAGGAACACCTGTAAGTTCTCTGTAGGAACACCAGTTTAAGTGCTATAGGAGAAGCCCAGAATAAATTAATAACTCATGCACCTGTAGCCCCTAGAGACTGGTCAGCCATTTACCAAGTTACATTTTCCTTTTAATTTCCTCACAGCAACCTTCACTACTTTTTAGGCCATTTTCTTTTGATTTGATGAGTGTTTTATAGGATAAGTGTGTCTTTGATAGTACGATGGTATGTTGGATGTGTGTAGAAATGTATATTGCTTGTTGAGTGAGAGTCACTTGTTTCTTCTGTGCCCTGACACTCCCACAACTCTCCACATGTTTGAATGCCCCTCCCCCCTCAAATATTAATGAAACCCTGTTGGTGACATGAAGGTTTCCTGAAATAATGGCCAGTTACTTTTCTATGCCAAATTTACCCTTTCCAGGCTTGCTTTATAACTTTTAGGTTCACCACCTCATTGATTTTTTTTTTTTTGACTAAGAAAATGTTTTCTCTATTCTAGCTTGTGTTTTTTGCATGCAAGTTTAGTGATCATTTTTTTAAGCTGAACTTGTTGCTTTCCTTTTTTTTTCTTTTGCTTCTTTCATTTTCTGTTGTTGCTTATCCCCTTTGTCATCCAGCATGGATAATTCCAGAGCCCACAGGAAACAGCCTTCCCCAGGCCTGTGCATTCCCCTTGTCTGGGGCATTACATGAGCACAAGTGAAGGGTGAATTTGGCACCTGATGTGGGTGAGCGGTACTTGAACTCTCAAAGTATCTGGGTGGGAATTTATGCAACATCAAACAAGCTGTGCTCTTGATTAAGTAAATCAAAGGGTTTTCTGGTTAGGACAGTCTGGCCTAGAGCCTTATAAAGAAAGATGTGATAAGGTTCGAGTATTTACTTTTCACAGGGTAAATCTGTATTTTTTAAAGTGGGATACTTTACAATATAATAAAGGAAACTCAAACACAGGCTGCTAGATCTTGATGAGAATGTAAATTGACTTGTTCTGCTTGGTGGAAAAGCCCCCTGACCCAAAACATGTCATTCCATCTGTCAGCATGTAGGCACCAGAGGAAAAGAAAAATGAATGCTGTGGCTTTAGAGGAGTTACTTTTGGAATCATTTATGTAGCACCTAATCTGTACCCTGGTTTAAAAGATAAACAGTTTTTCACTTTACATCAGAGGTAAATAATTTCTTAAGTCAAAAGTAGGTAAATAAAATAAAATGTTATGGAAAACCATACCTTGATTCTATTTTTATTTCTATTTTGTTAATCATCAAAGAAAGGCAGAATAACAAAATGGAATTACACTTTGATTCATCATACACCATTGTCTTGCTTGTAGGCATCTTTTAATGGGACTAATACGGACCAGCTTTATGCTGCTCTTTCCAGTGTCTTGCTGATGGTGTTCAGTGGTGACTGTTTACCTGATGCATCCTACTATCTCTTCCAGGGATTTTATTTGTTTTTAAATAAAGGCAGAGAATAAATCAGAAAAAAGGCCGTTTAGGAAATACCTCAAATATATTCTACTGCACTTAGCAAAACATCGAACAAACACTTGGATAAAATATCACCTCTATCATGAAGAATTTATTTTTACAGAAATGAGATGACTTTAATTTATTATTTCTAAAATGTATGAATAACTTTTTCCTTGCTTTTTTTGTGACAAACTTCCACAAAGGAAAGAGAAACGTGTTCAGTTCTGGTGCAGTTTCTCAAAACAGCTGAATCTCAATGTGCATGATTTCCCCTATCAATTCCTGTTATTACACAAAAATAGTAATCCAAAATGGTTTTACTTAACCACTTTGTACAAACATTTATCTTGTTGAGATTTTGTACTGCAGGTTATGTAATATCACAGGCATTCATGGCAGTTTACAGGACAAACATGGTATGATTCTATCCTTGGAGGCTAAACCCCCATATTTACATGAACTGTGCTGGAATAATGAACGTAGGTATAGCTCATTTTTGAGGAGAATAGCCTACCAGCTGTGGCCTTGAGATTTACAGCTTAATCCTGCCATCTTCTTACAACTGAACTCCAGTTTAAAACTAAGTATATCTTCTAAATGGTTGTTTGGAAGGAGATTCAGGCTTGAATTATCATGCTACAAGCCTAGAAGTATGTTAGTGAGTTTATTGTGGAGGTTATCTTAGCATGTGTTCAGCACTAGGCTAAAATACTCAAACAGTCATTTTGCAGCCTTGGCAGAGCTTTTGTTTTGGCCTGCCTGCAGCTACCTGGAACTCGGTAAAGTTTTATCTTACAAGACCTACAGGATGCATATTCAGATATGCTTCAGGGTAGCGCTTTAGTTTGGAGGTTTTGTTTAAAAACCTAACTCAGTATCAAAGTTTTAGCATCACCTGGCACACAGATATTGTGAAAACAGAGTTCAAGGGAGGAAGCATAACTGCCGGTTTAACAGGTGGTTCTAAGTGGAAATACATGTAGCACTGCAATCCGTGTTCACATCCTATGAGCTGTGCAGAAAGGACAGATAATTGGAGTTGGATGGATAGATTTTATTGTTGTCTGTGAAGGGGTCTAAACAAAACTTTTATTCTAGAGTTTTTTAAACAGTTATAGGAGGTTCTGTTACTTGTTATGCCTCTTTCAAAGACTTAATGCATCTCATCTTATTCCAAGGGATAATACACCCATTCACCAACATCCCTTTACAAAATGAGTAAAAAGCTTACTGGACATTAGTGAAAAATATTACAGTTGAGGGCTTCATGGTCAGTTCTAATATTCCTTTAGTTCTTCTCTAATGCACCAAGCTTGCAGCATTTCTGAAATACAATCACCTGCCTTTCTGAAGAACGTTCTAAATTGTTTGTAATGCCTGATTGCATTTAAGTATGTCCATGTGAATGTATGAGCATGCATTGAAAATTTTATACCTTCATATTGCTAGGACTCCTTTCCTCCAATGAATTAGCTTCAGAATTTGCCTGGATAACTTCACAGGTTATATTCAGGGAACTTTGACTGAAAATCTCAGACTAAGCTAGGAATTTGGAAGTAATCTGTGCAGTAGCAATGCTTCTCTTGCTGCATGCTTACATTTACTTTTTCTGTCACTTGTGCAGTCTTTGCTCTTCAGTGAAGCATGTTGAGCATGCTAAAGGTTAACCCCAGGAATAAATGTGCTGCTGAATAAGGGAGATGATCTGAACCGCAGCCAGAACTTTGTAATTTGCAAATCCACCCTTTACCTGTGGTACTGATTTTATCATATGATAGAACTAAAAATATCTCCCTCAGAAGGGAATATCCTCTCTTTCATCTGCTCTAATGTAATTGCTTCAAGAACAAGTACTACTTTCTGCAAGTTGATGACCATCTCGTAGGTAATGAATTGATAGTGACTTCAGTCCCTGCTGGGCAGCTAAGACTTCCACACAAGTACCACAGAATATTCTAATGGGCACCCAGAGGGTACTATTCACTGGGCACTAAAAACTCCGAGATGGTGTGATCCTTTCTCTCCATGTTTTTAGGCAGCTTGTGATGATTGTGCTCATTTTGTGGACAAGTAGCATTTCTTGTCATAGGAGTTTGGAGTTTAAACCTATTATTTAAAAGGATAGAAAAGAAAACATGACTTCTGAGGCCATAGTTATTCCCTGTCTATCACAGCAAACTTCTTAGAATATTTCCATCCCCTTTGGAATGTGCTGTTCAGGTGATTTTTTTTTTTTTTTCCTTGTGAAATAATTATCTTCATGAATATGTAAGGTTTGGTCTGTAACTCCTGAGGCCGCATTACAAAGTTCAGATACCCTTTCACTCTAAATATCCATTTTGCTTATCGGCATCTTGTATGCAGTTTGTCAGTTCATATTATTCATCAGCCAAATTTGCATATGATATTAGTTTAAAAAGCCCACAACAGCAAGTCTCCTAGGATTCTCACATGAACGTTAAAGCAAATGTGATGCATTTGAGAGGATGCATTTTGAAGTGGTAAAGTCTAATTTTAATTACAGTGAGAGTGTATCCTGATATTTTTCCCCACTTGGACTTTATATGTACTTATAAAGTGTGAAATAAAGGTTTAAATTAGACAAATAGGTTTCCACCTTCACAAAATAAGGTTAAATGTAGTTATTCCACGTGTGCAGACACCTCTATGAAATAGGAATTTTCTTCTTGTGTTCTGAAATTGTCTTAAGTTATTTCTGATATGTGCTGGGAAACCTTTTCTGAAGATGGAGCAAAACCAGATCTTCTGCCTTGGTGACCCAGCAACATTTTGAGCAAGACAGTGGAAAGAACCTATCCTAGACTAGGGAGTCTAGACCTATCCTAGAACAGGCAGCAGCCTGGTTCTTGAAGTTGTTTTCTATGGAAGTAGTGAGACTAAAGATTATTTGTGACCTTCCACAAAGACCAGAAAGCAATCTGTGGCTGGCAATATCAATGTCAGGCTCAAACTGAAGTTCAAAAGGTAAGATGGACCCCTATCTGTAATGTTCTCTGGTTTAGGCAGAAGAGGAAGAAGCTGAAAACTTTTGCTTGTCTTGTTTCCTGTGTAGGAAAGCAGGTGTAGGAAACCTGGGGTACAGCTCAGTAAGGAGTTTTCCTTTACACAAACAGCAGAAAGAAAGGGCTAAGTATCTTTCTAACCCCTGCAGTGAGTGACCTCAAGATTTATTTTACATGTTTATCATAGTTTCATGGTGAATTCTGTTCTGTCTATGCCAGGTATATCTCTCTAGAGCTGTCTTTGTTATACTGGGTTTTGTTTGGTCTAGAATCCTTACTAACAAAGGAATAATGTAACAAATACTTGGAATTTTTGTCCCTGCTGTTTACTAGATTAATTTTTTTATTGAGTCTCCAGACACATCTATGTCTAGCTCTGCTAAAGTGCAGTGTTTATAGTATGGCTGCAATTCTCATATTTTTGTGGCTTCTGTTTTGCAGATAGGGTGACACTGGTAGCTCATATGGAGTTTTCAAGTAATAGTGTTACTCTGTGTGCATTCCAGCAAGTCTGGCCAAGTGTGCTTTCTCTGTGAGATCACAGACTACTGTGCACAGCCTCCACTTCCTCATTCATATTGCTTTTATTTCTTTGTCTCTCCTATTTTTAAAAAATGACTTTGTGAACTGTATTTAATTTCTTAATTACTGATGATCACCACTGTTTTTTCATGTATGTACTGTCCCTGTTTTTTCTGCTGCAGACAAAACTAAATATCAATTGCTGCAGATGTTGCTTCCTTCTGGAATGACTTTGAGTAGTAGTTGTCTCTTTACTGCCCTAGATGTATGGGCCAAAAGCTGACAGTTATGAAAGATGCCTTTTTTTTCTGGATAAAAGTATTCTACCAGTGTCAAATTGCAGAGCAAAACTGTTTGATCAACATCCTATTTTGTTGATCAATTAAATTTCCATAATATTCTAGTACTGGTGGTTTTGGACAAAAACATTTGACTTTTGTTTTTTTGATAGCCAGATACTTTTTTCCCCCCCCTCTTGTTTATTTCAGTAAAGTGGTGTGTGTTGGTAGGGAAACAGTGGCATATTGTCATTAGTCAGGAGAATTCCTAGTATGTCATGCTTTCAATTTTAAGAAAATAATTTTCACTTTGTCTGTTTTTCTCTGAAAACCCATTTGCTCTATATATGAAAGCACTGTAAAGTGTCCTTGTTGTGTGAAGTTAACAAAGGAATTATTTTCATCAACATTGAAAAATACCATGGTTTATGCAAGAGCTTAGGAGGTGTATAATCTAATGTTTAAGAACTAGCTGAAGATTTGAGATACCATGGATCAATTTAGCACTCGAGTGTGGATTTCCTGTTTGGATGAGGGCTGCTTCTGCTTCATTTCCTTACTGCAATGTGTTTACAGTCACACAGGGTGCTGTGATTAATGCTGGCCAGGTGCTCTAATACTGCTGTGCAGGGAGACATCTAAATATTAGCAGTATCCAACAGAGTACTAGTGTGTCTGAGAAGCAGAGAATCTGATTGTAGAAATCTCCAGTGACTCTGAAACATCAGCGTACAGCAATGTGCCTGCAGAAGAAGCATCTTCCCACTTGATAAACTTAAACCCCTCAAAAATGAGATTTCGTGATATTTAAAAGGATAATGGCAACTGTGCTTATCTACGTATCTCTGCCTTCATAATTCTGAATAATCTCTTGGTCTGAGGGTTCCCCAGGTTAATCTGCATATGGCAAAAATAGATACACCTCAATCTAGGTGAACACCAGCCATGAGACTTGAGCAGAAAGAACCTATATCCTTCACTCATATTTATGCCCCTCTCAAATCTTCTGCTCCTTCGTGTGGTCACACGGGATCAAGTCCCCAGCTGGATGTAGGGCCAGGTGATATTGGCCTCTGGAAAGTGATGAAAGTCAAGGTCATTCACTCGCTTCTGTCTCAGAATCCTCTATGTACAGATACCAGTAGAGAACAGGTGACCCTTTTCCAACCTAGAACATGACATTGCTCTAGAACACAGGTTTGCTATATATTGTAGAAATGATCAGAGTGCATTTCTAAGTAGAAGAATGCAATTTTTCTATGTAAAGACTACCTTCTGGACCAGAAAATCATTGAAACTTGGCCTTTGATGAGGAAGAAAAAAGCGCACCTAGTATGGGTTTAAAAAACCTCAAAAAATAGATTGATAGCTCTGGCAATACCTGGATTTCAGTAATTAGCTTAGAAAATATTCCTGTGAATATTAGCTGTAGCAGAGACTTGCTAGATTAAATCTGAATTATTAAAATATTCTGGAAAATTGAGGGAGAAAAAGTCTGTTGCCTTAACATGCCCTTGGATGTATTTAACAGCTTGTACTGTTGGGAATTGCTTCTAGAAGGCCAAATGACATGCCCAGGTATTTCCTTAAGAAGTTTTTCAGTTTCCTGAGTCTGGCATTTTGCAGTAGCAATGCTCCAAGCATTTAATTGGTCTGCCTTGTATATCTGGCAGTTCTCTCCGTAAGTTCAAACTTTTTGTTTGCATTACCTCCCACTCTCAGGAACAGGAGATGTATACCTGCATATACTTTTATTTTTCAATTTTATTTTTGGGTTTACTCCATTCTTGCATGCTAAACTACGTGTGAAACTCCAGAGCCAGTCAGGCCATTTTTACATCCTGATGCTAGCTAATCTTGTGCTCTTTGGCTGTGAAAACTTCATGTTTGGGCAGAGTAACTTGGCAGAATTTTCAAGCATTTTGACTGTGCTCATATTCAACTGTGGAAGTAATCTCTCCCAGGGAGCATGGTTTCATGTCTGCTCTGGGACCTGGACCCATCAGCACCTGTTTATACCTATGGAAAAACTTGTTAAAGTCTGCACCATTCTTCATGGGCTCAGTGTTAAATGCTACAGGAGCAATGCCCAAAACTGCAGCTTTGAACATGACCTTCTCTCTGAAAATGCTTCTCAGATTTGTTCTTAATTAATGTCTTCGAAGTTTGAGTTTGTCACTTTCTCAGTGAGCTCATTTTGCTTATGAATCTGCCACTTAGCTCAGTAACATTAAACGCCGCTGTCAAAAGCTGATTGATTGCTGCTTTCCATGAAATTGGATACAGGCCACCCAGTGGGTGATACGTTTGCATTTGGTGCAGCTTGCCATGTTGCACTCTTTCTGGCTCCTTGATGATAATTTCTTGCTTTCTTGTCTACTTCTAGATCTGTGCAGAGCTACTGGAGCTACACAGAGTTTGGGACGGCCCCAGCCTGGGGGGGGCAGTCATTATTATCAGTCATTAATCCCTCATTAGACTGCCTCCCTTATATTCCTCACCTCTGGATCCTTCTAAACTTTTTTGTACTCTGCATTCCTAAAGGTTTATTTTTCTCCTTATTTTAGCCACAGTATTTGCAAAACTGAACAACAGGAAAGAAATATGCTGCCAAGTGGAATGCAGTGCTCTGTGGATGGCACAGAGAACATGAGAACTTGGGGGGTGTCTTTCTGCAAAATAGCAACAGCAGCAATCAGGGATGTCCTGCAGCTTCTTCCGTCTTCTCTGGGGATGGTCTATGAGCTTTCCATCTCAAACACTTTTTTCCCAAGGATTCTACCTTTTCTGTTGCAGTTTTCTCTTAAACAATATACCTGTATGATAAAAAGGAGGATGAGTTGCCTTTACCTCTCATGGAGCTGTTTATAAGGGAACAACTTTCTGCCTGTAGGGAAAAGGTTCCATCTGGATGGTGGGAACGGTGAGAGGTTGTTCATTTGCATGCTAGAAATCAGTTTCACTGGCTATTTTACTGTCCATCTTTATACTCCAGCAAGAGTAGGAGATTTACAAAGGTCCTGTCTCTGTGTGTGGATGCCATGTGGATGTTGCTTTAAAAATATCTGCAAAGACTTCAAATGAAAACTTAGATTCTTTACCCTGCGTTCCAAAGGCCATATCTTTTATTAGAAGGTCCAGAGGAGGCTCCTGTCACTAGAGGCAGTAAATTTACCAAATTTATTCAGACATTCATAGGAACAAAACAGTACCAGAAAGCTATAAATTCATGAATTTAGAGAACTCACAACAACAAGGGTGGAAGTGATCATAGTAAACTACATCTGAATGCAGTATTCTGTTTCTACTCCTTTAAACTAACTTGGCAAAGATACGTGATATTCACTATTAGGATAAAATTATGTGAAGCAGCTGCACTGACAGAAGATTAATTATCCTTTACACTGCTGACATTAACCCTACCTGTCATCAGGGCGATGGGAAGAGTTGCCCACTCATCATGTCATTTTGTGAACACATTTACTACCACTATGTTATTTTAAATTATCATAAAACATGAGTGAAAATGGAGACTGTCACCTGTGGTTTTCTATCAACACTTTATGATGATCAAATCGCTTAGATTTTTAAAACACAGAGGGAAAATGTTAGTAGTCATCAGTTAGACTTTGGAGTTCCCACAGGGCATGTACACCTTTGATACCCGTGTAAGTGACTTACTGTGGTGAATCTGAGATTGTGTCATAAAAAATCCCCAAGACCAGAAAGCTAGTTCTGCTTTGTGTAGAAATAGAAAGAAATAACTGGTGTGACTTAAGGGAGTAGGATGTCCTGCTGGTTTCATTGAAAAGGCTACTCTAGCTTAATTTTTCTCTCTATTTATCTGTTCCAATAATTGTGATGAGGTAAACACTTACCCCAGGGCTGGACTGCACTAACAGGAACCAGGACCTGAGAAACCAGGGTGAGCCACAGAGCTGCCCAGTGCGTCTGTTGTCATGCACTCAGGTGAGATGAGTGTCTGTCACTCTCTGGCTGTGCTGTCTGGCTCCAGACCTCTGAGAAAGATGTGTGGGTTGGGGGAGCTCTGCTAGTGAAAGGTGTCATGCTGGCAGCCTGGGGGTGGAGAGTCCTGGGCCTCTGCCAGCCTGGTGACATAATATATTGAGGAATGCTACTCTGATTCCTCCTGTGTTGTGGGGAGAGTCTCCAGGGCATATCTGCAGATACAGGGAATGGGGAGGCCAAAAAGGGCTCCCTAGGCTTTGTGGAGACCTCCATTGCAGGGCATGGTGTCTTTACTTCTAAGGATTGAACACAAATTTCTAGTGGTCAACACACTGGAAGGGTGGGATTCTATCCAGAGGTACTTAGGCTTGAGCGGTGGGTCTGTGAAAACCTCCTGAAGTTCAACAAGGCCCATGGCAAGGTCTAGCCCCCTGCGTTGGGGCAGTCCCAAGTACAAACAGAGGCTGGGTAGAGCATGGATTGAGAGCAGCCCTGAGGGGAAGGATTTGAGGGTGTTGATTGATGAGAAAGTCAAGATGACCTGGCAGTGTGCACTTGGCAGTGTGGCAGCCCAGAAAGTCAACAGCATCCTGGGCCTCATCAAAAGCAGTGTGACCAGCAGATCAAGGGAGAGGATTCTGCTGCTCTTGTCTTGTGAGCCCTCCCCAAAGTTCTCCATCCAGCTCTGAGGGTAAGAGGGATGGGGACCTGTTAGAGTTGGTCCAGAGGAGAACCAGGAAGATGCTGGGAGGGTGGGAGCACCTCTCCTATGAAGGCAGGCTGGGAAAGTTGAAGTTGTTCAGCCTGGAGAAGATGAGGCTCTGGTGAGAACTTAGAGAATCTTCCAGTATCTAAAGGGGCTTCCAAGAGGGCTGGAGAGGGACTTCTCATATGGCATATAGTGACAGGACAAGGTCTAATGGGCTTCAGCTGACAGAGAGTAGATATAGGTTAGATATTAGCAAGAAATCCTTTACTGTGAAGGTAGAGACACAAGTTGCCCAGAGAAGGTGTGGGTGCCCCATCCCTGGAAGCCTCAGGAGGCTTTGTACAACTTGGTCTAGTGCAAGGTGTCCCTTCCATTAGCAAGGGGTTTGGAACTAGTTGATCTTTGGGTTCCCTTCCAACCCAAACCATTCTATAATTCTATGAACTATTTGTAATCCCATGGAATTCCCAGTAGGAAGTGGGAAAATGCCAGTGTTTAGTAGGACATTAACACATAAACTCTCTATATAAAAGTAATGCTAAACTTTCATCTCCTCTGTCATAAAAAGGTCAATTTTAACATGAGTTTGGGGCATTTTTCACTGTTAAATCTTCATGTGGGATGTTACAAAAGTAATGTGCTTTCAAGTTTGTGCATTGAAACTTCTCCCTGTAAAGAGAAGAAAAATGATTGTAGAGAAATAGCGTTTTCAATTCTAACAGGCTGGAGCAGCCCATCCCCTAGTTTGCAACAGTGAGCTAATTAGAATATGGAAACCATGAAGAAATATAAAGTGTTAACTTGATTAAATTGGAAATGGGGCTGCCCACCTGTTCATCTAAATATAAGTGACTCTGCAACATGACCTGACAGTCGTCAGAGGTGGGCAGAGCCAGCACAAGCTTCCACTGAGCCCTGGCTTGGGCTGGGCTCTCTGTCCATGAATGAGGGCAAGCCAAGGAAGGGAGAAGCCTGCAAGAATGTCTTGGCACTGCTTCCTGGCTCCCACAGTGACCTTAGATACATATCACTTTATGTAATATTTTTTTCAGATGTGTATAGTCAGCTCTAACAGCTTGTTGATCCCAGCTAAGCTCTTTGGCTTGGCTCTGCTGTCAAGTGTTCTTGTTTGCTTGGGTCTAGTAAGCTGTGTGGCTTGCAGCTATAGGAGCTTCCTAAATATTATGGAAATAAACTCAAAAACTCCATTGTGATCACTTGTTGAAACAGCTCTTAGTGCACCAAGGTTCCCTGATGCTGAGGAACGAAATGAGTCTGACTTGGTGCAAAACCTTGCCAAGCAAATCTGCGTCCAGATCTTATCCACAGTGTGAAGGAGGTGTCTCACACAAAGAGGTTCCTTTAAACAACTTCACACCATCCTTCTCAATAGAAATGAATCTCCATAATCCACGTGAATCTTTTGACTTGGACATAGAATCTCAATGCTTCTCTTCTTAGTCACCATCCCAGTACTACTAATTAGCTCTTTATTTAAATGAGTCCCAACACTAAACTTCTGTAAGCATGGATGGAATATCTGCCAATTGCATCTCAAAGCAAAGCTTTGAAGTGCTCATGTTAATTCCACACATTCCTCTTAGCCACATTTACAGTGTTGCTGTCCTGCAGGTGTCTTCCTCTGCTCTCTGCTTGTTTCCTAAAATACAGCCTTATTTCTTCTTCTGCCTAATATATCCATTTTTTGTAGGGCTACCAAGTGTTAAATATCTGTTTTGGTGAAGTAATGTTATGTTTCTGCTGTAACTCTGCCTCACTGCAGTGATCCTCCCTTGGCTGATCTTAAGCCCGTTAGGGTGCACTGGCCAGCAGCTTCTTTTTTGAGTATACGTTATTTCCTTTCCCAGGAGTACTAATTTGAAGAAGCAGCCCACCTTCTAATGATAATATAGAGCCTAACTGTTACTTGCAATTTAATGGTGTGTTGACATTGAAAATCTGTCTTCACTCCAATTTTATACGTTTTATTTATATACATCATATATTGTATTTGTTGCTGAATTAAAAACTGTGTTCTTAATGACTTCCATGGCAATTTTGAAATAGCTGTCTATATTGCATAAATAACAAGCTTTTCAGCTCGGAAGTGATTTACATCTTCCCAAGTTGCATGATTTCTTTGTTAGGCTTATTAAAAATTCTCAAAGGGCACTTTATTTTTACCTCCCTTCCCTTTCCCTGCCATTGTATCTGTAATTCAGTGCTCGCAGAAGCCACAGGGGAATGGCAGCCCTTCACAAGCAGCCAGGCTGACAATAAGTAGTGCTGGCTCCAAGTCCTACCCCGTGCCTTTGCTACAATTACACCTTGCCTCTGCTCTGCAGTATCCTGCTTGTTTGTTCCTGGACCTCTTCTAAACAAGAATTAAGGGCATGAAAATGAATTGTGCAAGTACTCTTCTTTATAGTGATTTTATGCTGTGGGGAATTCCGTTAGAGATTAGCTTTTTCGGCCGTAAAACTTCTTTCAAATCTCTTTTAAGCTGAATGTGAATTCCAGTTTCCTGAGGTAAATAAATACAACTTTCCAATCCTGTTCCATCCACCTGCCAAAATCAGGTCTATAAGGGCAGCCAAAATCTATTATTGGTTTACACTGGTGCGAATCTTCTGACGTTAAAGGTTGAATCTGTGTAACTGAGAGTGGAGTTTGGCTTGTGGCCTTGGTATCATGCATGGCATGAGTGAAAGCATACAGTTCAGAGCAGATATAACAAGAGGGGGCTGCTGGGGGGAAGTGATGGGGAAAAAAAGGCACTAAGAAAAGGCTGTGTACATGCATGGGATTATAGGTGTTTGTGGAAATGCTCTGATTGCTTATTTCTCCTTTGTTTATTAATAAACCTGCATGAACTCTTTATATTAAATAAAATAAATTTGTATTTGTAGGTTTTGAGTTATCGCTTCTTTCCAGCAGGATAACAAAATTTTTTTGGAAGTCTTTGATAGTATGTGCATGAAAGCCAGTATGTTAATGTTTTTCTGTTGCCTGGTGTATGCTTGGGTGTCACTTTGCCAGTTTGTGCAGCATGCAATCCCCACTTGGTAGTGGTTAGAGCTGAGGTTCTATTATAATAGAGAATTATGAGCAGTAACTGTTGCTTTTTTCTTTCTTGCTGACTTGTGTTTCTATGTTGCCTTTTTCCTTTTTACTATGACGTCTTTAGATGCTGTCATCATCTTTTCAGTAGAATGTTTCTGTATTTCACCAAGAAAATCCAATAGCTTTTTGTTTTTAAGGTAATTTTAGATAATGTTAGAAGCTATGAGTTTGAAAAACTCCATTAAGCAAAAATTATAATAATGGTTTCTTAGAGGAAAACATATTTTGGCTATGGAAAGAATACTTGTGTATAGAAACAATGCAAAATAATAATACTGCTTTATTCTGAAGAAAATAGAGAATAATAGGGATGGCCACGTAATGATAATTTTAGAGCAGTAAATTCAGATTTCACTTGCACTGTTTTAAGTATGAAGCAACTCCATTGAACCCAAAGGAACTGAGGTTTATATGCTGACAGTCCCTTTACTGTTGCCTTTCTTAGCACATGTTTGCTGGTGATTTTGTCACAAAGCTCAGCAATTTTAAATAATCTCCATGGGAAGAGAGGGCTCATCTAAACTTTGAGGATGTAAGAGGGCATCTAAGGCCGAAGTGGTTATCTGTATCTGTGTGAAGCACTGCTTGTCAGAGCCCCAAAGTTCTGTGATAGGCAAGGGAGTGTTACCTAATATAGAAACTGGAGCGGGTTCTTGGCCCAGTGGAGAAAGGGCTGTATTGTGCATGTGGAAGTCACTTGAAATCTGTGAAGTCTTTCACAAGTGCGACTGAAAAGAACTTCTTTTACCCTCTCTGTCCAGAATTGAAACTTAGAGTCAATCTCAAGGTGTTAAAAATATGAATTGTGATTTCACATGGTGTCTTGGTGTGCTTAAATCCCAATGGATCAACTCATGCTTTGTTTTTGGCCTGAGTTTTTGTTGTGTAGTATTTGAAAAGTAATTGCTTTTATTAAAGTTTTTTCTTGAATCTTGTGGTAGTGCAAAAACCTATCTTCAAGCCTGAAATTAATTTCCTCACAAATATTATTAGGGTGTTTCTGGATCTGTGGGTATTTAGCTCAGATTCTTAATAAATTTGCCTTAGAGGCTGTTTTACATTCCTTTGGGACTTCAGAATTTGGGATTATTATTAGATATTTCCTGTCTGACTCTGAAAGAAGGAAGGAAACTGAAAACAGAAGGGCACTTCTTGAGGGAACAGCTGTCCTGATAGTCCCACGGGATTTCCTCTGAAAACCTGGCTGTCCAGACTCCGAGATGGACGAACAGCTTCTGTCGTGTGAGCCTGCCTAACAAATATGCTGAATTGTGCTGGGAAACAGCAAAAGCTGAATAGTTCTGCTAGAAGTAAGGAGAAGAAAGGAAAAGGCCAGGTCAGAGCACCAAAGCTGGCTTCAGCTCTGCTTTTCAATAGCTACTGTGCAAAGACTTTCTAAGATTCTGCCTCCAGTCCCTGGTGTGTTACAGGAGATGTGCGAGAAGAGTGGCTTTTTCTGTTGGTTTGGGTTTTTTGTTCTTGTGTTTTTTTTTTTTTTTTCCTGAAGTTCTCTGCAAATTTTGTGCAGTACTCTAATCCTGTGCTTTGTGAGGAGAAAGTTCGCATTTCACTGGAGACGAAGCTACTGGCTAGGAAAAGCCCTGACTGCATTAAATATTAAAATATTGGGACCTTGATTTTATTTCTTGATAGACACCAAAAACCCATGAGTGACTTCTGTATGTGTTATCCCTCTCCTTATCTGTGAAGCTGATAACAAGACTCCGAACCATTCTGTAGTGTTACACAGCATACTGGGACTTTTTTTTCCTTCTGTTTTTTTCGTCAGCACGAGCTTTGTCTTAGGTGAGTAGTGAGGGTATGAAATAAGGAGGTATGAAGAATGATGTGGATTTGATCAGTACGTGGCAAATAACACGATTCTGGCTTATGCTATGGAGCAGGGTGACAAAATGGCCCTAAGTGGCATGAGAAATCCTATCCTGGGCAAAGCTGATGTCTCTGCTGCTCAAAGCTCCAGCCCAGGCAAGGTGAGGGGCGATGGCCAGTGGAGTAAGAAGGGGGTGTGGGCAGGTGCTGGTCCCCAGGCTGTCCTGGGGCTGGTGGCACACAGCAGTAATTTGATCTCTGGGGAGTGGGGCTTGTTTGAGAGCTGGCACTATTGAAAACACTACACGCTGCTTTAGCTGGAAAAATATGACATCAAGACACTCATACAGCAATAATTACTAGAAAAACTTCACATTCACCCACTTATCAGTTTATGTAGAAAATTTGGTGTTCTGACAAAAACAGTTGTTTCTGGAGAGGTGATGAGATTGAAAGGGCAGGTAGACTTAAAAGGCAAGAGGACATGGGAGATCTTGTTTCAAAATCTACTGAATACTCATCACCCTATAACTTACTGTGGGAGTTTCAAAACCCATGTTTATGGAGGAGGTGAAGAGCAGCAGAGATAGTATGAAGTGTTCTGATGTTTTGAATTGTCTAACTAGTATAGATTTTCAGTTCAATTTAGTTCAAGGCTCAATTTAAATATGGTGTAATGTCTACTAAGTAATTTAAGAAAATGAGGATTGTGTAACCTCTTAGTTTATATAGGAGAAAGTGCAAAACAATTAAGTATGACTGATTATACTCTGAAGATACTGATGTGTTTTAATGATGTGTAGGACAGCATGGGAATCAGGAGAATGAACTCCAAGTAGCCTTTGATCTCAATGGAAAAATTGTGAGGCATGTGCAACACTACTCACAGGTTTCTTTTGTTAGGCTTTATACTGTAATGGATACTTGGTGCACAGGAAACTGGTTTCTGCTGCCTCTTGGGGATCAACTCCCAGCAAATAAATGGGCCTCTTCATTTTCCTTCTGTTGGGTTTTATTCTTTTTTTTTTTTTTTTCTTCCAGCTCTGTTCTCTCCTCGTATTTTCCTTTTTTTCTCAGCTGTTGAGATAAATAAGAACATGAAGTGTGCAGACAGAGTATACCAAGCAGACATTAAACATCTGGAATAACAGTTTATAGGGTCAGCCTCTGCTTTCATGTACAACTCATACTCAGGTATGAAATGCTAAATGGCTTTGTGTAAGACTCTTACTATTGCTGAAACCAGGGAGAGCTTTGCCGTGTCTTCTTTGGTTATAAAATTGTCTTGTCTTTCTTCTCAGCTTTCTGGTAAGTTCAGTGAAGTGTTCACCAGGTAACACAGCTGCAGGGAAAGCCCTCCTAAGCTTGTGAAGTTGATCATTTGTCTTTTAGGAAAGTATTATGATAAATGATAAGGTAAGCTCCATGTCACTGCTTGCAAAATTTGAATTGCTGCAAGCAAAGCATCCAGCAGAGCTGCTGAATAGGATGGTGTAAGACTTGGCACTGCTGGTTTTTGCAAGTTTTGCCGGGCTCTTTTGTGACTTTTCTTCCTATCATATGAATTTTGTCCTTTGCAACTCTGTTAGAAATAAATAGGAAACTAAGTAGTGAGCAATGTTGTTTTAGCTGCCTTTAGGCTGCTTAGCCCCTAAGCAACAAAAAGACCTTTTGATATAACACCTTCTTTAAAATAATCTCAAATATTAAGACTTTGTCTTGTTTTAGATTTAGGAATGAGGCAAGGAGGAGGAGAGAGACAGAATCTAAGCCTCTTCTCACAACCATATAATCTGCATTCGTTACTTTCTTTTAAAATAAGGGGACTGTGGCACTACCTTGGACAAAATGTCCAAGTACCTGGGTGGGTAAGGATTTGGTGAGACTAGTATTTCATTTATTTCATTATATAGAAGCATTTACTACATGCAAAGAACCATAACCCATGAGGGTAGTTCTGGTACTAGGCTTAAATCTCTTGTGCCAAAAGAGTCATCTTCTGAACAAGTATTTTTTCTGTATATTGGCAGGACATAATTAAGCAATAAATCATGAACATTTTTAATTGAGTTGAAAAGTTTACTGATGAAAAAGGGAATCAGAATTTTGTTTCTAATGGAAGAAGCTTTTTGCAGTTGAGATTGAGTTTGTAAGTTGAGATCAAAAACTTTTAGTGTCAAATTGAGATTTAAATACCCAGAAGTTAAAAATAATAAATGAATTATTATTAAACAGATATATTTTAATTTTTCATAGACTTTTCAACATGAATGCAATTGCACATAGATGAATTTGTACATTCAGTACAACTTGTCATTCAGTATCAAAGATTGTGCTGCTGGCAAGGTAACTTTTCCCTGCAGCTGGAATACAATGAGGGTTTTTATTTGTTTGTGACATGAATTTTGACTGATTTTGATTCCAGGGATCCAGTTTAATGACTGAATTCTGAACCTCTTGGTACTTTAAATAGTCTAATCTGTAACAGCCCCTATGAAACAAAACCAAGGTTAAGAATAGGAAGCTTTCTAACTCTTTTCTGTTTTAGGTCAGTATCCTAAATATCCAGTTGTCTCAGGGAATTGTTAGTAAGTTGCTTTCATCTGTTGGTGACCAGTGTGAATCTCACTGAGCTTGACAGCATCTAAAAATGATTGCCATGTGTGGAGTAATTTTGGAAACCTCAGCTTTTAATGGACACATACGTGTGCTGCAGGAGCTATGTTCACAGCTGGCAGTTCTGTTGCCACTTGTGATGCACAGGGTGGATGAAAATAAGCATCCTGCTGGCCTCTGGATATCATTCTTTGAGTCAGATCTTAAAGGCTTCAGTGAGGGAGTAGTGTAGGCTCCCCCTGTTTTGTGCCCATTTGGGAATCTCCACCTCTAAGGCCCTGGTTAGGCATATGTCACATGATACCTAAGCCAGGGATTCCCTTTCCCTGATGGAGTATTCCAGCAACGGAATCATATGGATTCAGGAGGTGAAATACTTAAAGCAAAGGCCAGAGCTTTTGGCAGGTTTGGTTTTTTTCAAATGCAGCTGATTTTGTTTCCTTCTTGGTACTTATGATTGGCTGGCACCCCTCTTCTCTGGGAACAACAGTAACATGAAGCAGACATTCCTGTGCTTTTAGATCCAATGTCCATCAAAGACAGTGGCACAAGCAATTCAGGCACTTTGTTTGCCAGCCTGCTAGTATTTTTAGGAAGCTGATGGAATTTGGCTTGTTGTCTAATGCGTTGATCCTTTGCCAAATGCCAGGTCCCCTGCCCAGCCGCCCAAGTCCCTCTACCAACTGTCACCCTGCCTTGCAGGAAGTGGGACGCTGTGGAGTCGGCAACTCGAGGAAGAATTAGCAGCCCCTGCCAGCATGCTCTAATTAAACAGCTATATAGACAACAGCTGGGAAAAATTCATCAATCACAGAATGTTTATTATTGGAATTAAAACACCTCATAACTAATGCACAGATTTGCATTGATTACCATCTCCTGGAAGGAACAAGTGGTACCAGCTCCATGTGTCTGGGCATTTTGAATGTTTGTATCACTTGTACTGTCACCCATCTGCCTCTGGTTTGTTTAACCATAGTTAAAGGGTTGATCAGCTTCTTTGCAGCTACTCAGGGTCAACTTCTGCAGAACTGTGATGCTGAACACTACAAGGAATTCTGAATTCACTTTGTCATGTGGTCTGTGGCGTATTTGTGTGTGTCAATCTTCCAGGCAAGTGGACAGGACTCTAGATTTGTTCACACTTGAGCAAATCAGTAGCAATGCAGCAAATACCAGATTAGTTGCATAGACTTATAACCATGGTTAGTTCATAAACAAGCTCAGGGTGAGTTGCTCCGTTTATTTCTCCAAGCCATTATGCTGTCTAATGTGGCAGTAGTGCAATGGTGTGTACTTCTGTAATACGAGGTGGATATGTTGCAGTCAAACCACTAGAAAACTTAATATGTGAAACACTTTCTAAGCTTTTGAAGATGGTCATATAAAAAATGCTCATATGCACTCACATTTGTATATATTCAATGCCATGTATTTTTCTTGGTAACAGCTTTGCCTGATTCAGAAGGCAACTTTTCTATTTCTGTCAACATTTACAAGGACTTCTGCAGTATACGTATAGATGCAGTTCTGAAGCACTTGATCTGTGTGTTCATGGCTAGTACAAGGCCTGAGGTCTCACTTAAGCCTTCCAAACTTATGGTGTTCTTCCTAAAACCATTATATCCAAACTAAATGGAGCAAACTTTAATGTTAGAGCTCTAATACAACATCCTTCTCCAAGGCATGAAACTGAAGATGCAGAAAAGAAAGAAGCAAGAAGTTATCTCCAAGGTTCTGAATCTCATGGTCTTCAGTGTTCATGAAATCGTACTTACAGAATCATGTTCTTGGCAAGCTGGTAGTAATTGCTTTTCCTCATCTTAAAAAAAAGCTTGAAAATATTTAGTGGCACTGATAGAGTTTGAAAAATATATTGGTAGGTAGGCTGAAAAAAAATCAGATTATTTGTGAATGAGAAAAATTGTATTGCTTTAATTAAATCAAAGAAAATGCCTGGTATCCAGTCCTGGAATGTTTTTATGACACAGTAAACACTGGCATTTGTGTTTGTCTGTGGTAGAACCTTATTCTGCCTTTTGGCACAGCAGAAATACAGTTATCGTGGAGGAGGTCTACTGGATCTCTTTAAATCACAAAATTAAAACCAAGTATAAGATGGTATAGGGATCTGAACATCAGACTCCTGAAAGACAAGATTATCAGCCAACATTTCATGGCTGTAGTAGAACTGTTTTGGTTGGTATTTTAAATTAACTTTTAGGTCAAACCTTGAGTATTGCCGAAGAAGTGCAGACATTTAATGAGGCGTTATAACAAATTCTTACTACTATATAATTAAGATAAATAACAGTTTTAATGAATAACTGTGACCTCTCATGTCAAGAGATGAAGACAATAAGTATGTCTAAAGAGCAAAGCAGAATTTGTTCTTTATCTTACCTACTGGCTTGGCATTCATGAGAGCTGAGGGAATTCAGGAAGGTGAGGAACCCTTCCTCTAACAGACATGCCGAACAGAGTTGTTCTCTTTCTTTTGACAGGTCCTTTGCTACACGTTGAGCACAGCCCAGACCTTTGAGCATATTCTATTTATTAAGATGAGGAAAAAGAATCATTCTAATGGGTCTTTCAGAGATTCTGCTGTTGGATGCTTTTCTGCTTTCACACAGGCTTGATCCTGATATGACTGTTGACTTTAGTAAAGGTAAGATGATATACTTGTTGCTTTGTTGTTTGTTTCTCATGAGAATAAACTAGATGTGTCTTTAGATTTGCCACAAAGTACTACTGAGGCTGGCAGCAGCAAGACAAGGTAAAAAATCCACAAAACAGTGAAATGTTTATCGATGCACGGTGTAAATGCTTCGTGTACTCTGTGACAGCTGATGGAGATTATAGTCACAGCCAAGCTGAATTTCCACTTACATGGGCAGATGTGCTGGGGCTATGTGCCCTGGTATTTAGGTATATTGACTTCCCTGCCTTGCACCAGGAGGGACTTGCTCGATTACGGGTGAGGCAGGTCTGCTAATGGCTGTACTTAGATTTTGTGCTCAAACTATGGTAACTTATTTCTGACATTTCCTCCTTGAACTGCTCCATCACGTGTTCATGCTTAGTGGTGGGTGTCAGTATTGAACCTGGTGCATGTAGCTCCAAAAGCTCCATGTGTTTTAGAGGATGAGAGAGGTTTTAAAACATGTCAGCCTTTACTGCACTGAAGGGTTTGACTTTAATGCCATACTTGCAGTATTTCTTCTAATTAAGAAGTGAGGAATACTACTAATTCAGCAGTAAAGTTAATTAGCACAGACTATAAATGTTTATTTGGTTTTTAATAGCAACAAATGCATTATAAATGACTCCCGTGTTCATCTATTGTAAAATCCTGCTGTTAGAGTAATTTGTAACATGGCTTTTTCTTACAATAGCTTTTGGCGTTGCAAAAGCATGAATATGAGTTTGGTGTTGATTGTGGAATAGCTATGTTAAGTCTTAAACCTGCTAAATTTTTAACTAGGACTTTCCATGTGAAAAAGATTAAAATAAATTACGTGTATATTGATGGATATTGAACTGGTTAATGTAATCTTTATTTACAATCAGAAATCTGCTTTTGCAGGCATTTCAAATCTGAACTAGATATGTTTTTCCTAAATGCAAATTTACTACATCTAAACTCTAATAACTTTATGAGAATTCTTGCTTTTTGAAATAAAATTGCGGAAGTAGAACTTCTGGTTTTATCTGTTAGATTGACTGGAATTTCACAGATGCTTAGGAAAACTTGATAGCGAACTTTAAATAATTTACAGACTTTTATAATATTTTTGGTAGCAAGTACTGTTTTTATAGCATTGTAGATGTACCTAGTAGTTTCAAAGTGAATATTTGTCAACATTTGAACTAAAATATTGAAGTCTTTTAATTTACCCCTTAATGCAGTTCTGCAGTTCTTACTTTCTGAAATAGCACAGTCATGGAATGCAAAGCTGCCTTGTAGTCCTGCTTCATTCAGGACAAACGCTTTGTACTGAACTTAATCCCATCTTCTGAAATGAGGGAAGCTGAAGAGATTTGGGTTTAAGACATATGCAATGAAGAGGGAAAACAGTAAGGTGCAATTTCTGCTGTGAAGTGATTTCCTTCGAGAAGTATCTTTTTAGTGCCAGTTTGGGTTTCTAGAGTGGGAGCCTTCAGTAGGTGTGGAAGACAAAGTATTTTGGAGATGACTAAAAGAGGGCTGGTTTGGGGGAGTGGAGGTGTTATGGGCAGACAGAAAGGTTATACACACCTAATTCAGCCAACACTAGAAAACTGAGAAATTGCCATCTCATACTGTCTTTTTTTTTTCTTTTAAGTAAACTTTGCCCTTGGGTGTTATGAGAGGGAAATCGTGACTCTTAATACCTTAATCAATGCTATCATCTTTTCTGCAACTCCAGTCTTTTCATGGTCTTTTCAGTCTTGACTGCTGGTCAAACTTTATTGAGCCACTTAAATTGATTAAGGTTTTTCTAATTTTGCAACATCATCTCTAATGCAATGAATCCAAGTGACCTAACCATCTTCTCATTGTTATTTCTGACTCAAGAAGAGAAGTTTGGAGGATTATCCAGCTGTTGATAGGCTGGCTTCTGTACTGGCAATATTCCCATGGAGAAGTAAATAGTGTATGGAAAGCACTGAACTCTCTTTTTTGGGAACAAGAGGAACAAAAACTTCACATGTACACTCAGATATACTGTTGGAGACATGGAAATGTCACCATAAGGGCTGAATATGATTTGCTTTCACAGCAAAAGCTCCAGTTCTGGGAAGTTGTGACTTTGGTATGAAAATCAGAGCATCTACTGCACGTTTTTCAGGATATTCTCTGCATAAAGCGTGCATTTTCTGAGGATTTCTGAGTAAATATGTTATTTCTTTAACAACTGTGTTTCTATATAAACATCTGTGATTACTTTTGAACTTTAATGTTGACTTCTGAATGCAGTATCTATAACTTTGGTTTCTGCAAAAGTTCCCAGAAGGCAGTTACTTGATTGCTGAGGAAATAGTGTCTTAGTGAGAAAGATTCTATTTTCTTAGCCATTGCCTGCTTTATACTTTTCACAAAGATATTTGCAAATGTCTCATTAAAACAACAGATCCAAAAGGGATGGAAAGGTGGTGTCTGGTCTAACCCTCAGTGAAAAAACTGGACTGCACAGACTCATTAGGAATTAATTCCAACTGGTGTAGAATAACCTGTAAAGCTGGGTTATGTTAGATTTAGAAGACTAGATACAGAGCTGACAAAGGCGAAGTTGCTTCACGTTTTCTTGGATGTTAAAAAACAAAAAAATATCCCTGGTGTTTGAGCTGCATTTAGTTTGAATATTTCTATTGGAGTGGTGAAGAGGAATAGGGGAAGAGGAGCAGAACACAGTGATATGCAATTTTATCTTGGCTTTCAGACCCCTACCGAGGCTGGAGAAAAGGAAATCAGCCTTTAAGTGAATATCTGGGTCCTTGGGAAATGGGCTTAGTTTCATGAAGAAGACAAACTACTTACTGATTTTAGAAGTTGGTTTTGTTACTGAGGAAATCTTGGGCAGTATGTAGGTTTGAGGTGGACTTTTAAAAATCAATGTGCTAAGCTGGCAAGGGCCTGTGAGCTTGCTTTGCTCTTCATGTGGTGATCTCTGCATTTAGTCCTGTTTGCAGTCACTTGGAGTTTTTACTAATCAGTGTTTTTATGGCAAAGTCAGTGTAATTTCTATGTCCTGGACTGTTTATGTGTTGCTGGGCCCTAAAACAAGTTTTGCAGGAATGTTGTTGCTCTTTCTTGTCTTTCACGTAGAGTACTTGGCTCTCAAATCTGCTCACTATTCACAGAATAAGAATGGTGGCTAATAATCATCATATGATACCTCAGGTATAAAATGTGTGTATCCAGATATTTGTGTCCTCTAACTCTGTTAGATTCTGTTGCCTTTAGCTGTGTTTCTCTTGAAACAAGCTTGTCATCAAAACTTATTCTATCAATTGTGAATTTTCTTGCAAAGTTCCATTCTAAAATTTCAGTTTTATAAATTGAAAAGGTTGAATTATTTGCTACAAAATTTGGAAATACTCTATTTTAAATAATAGCATAATATTATTACTCAGTGCATTATTACCTGCCTTTAAGCTAAGAAAAACAGATACTTGGCACAGGTGAGAATAATCATAAACCTATTGTTATTAAAATGCCTTAATACATTTTCAGAGGGGATTTCCCATTCATGTGTAGGTGTGGTTGTACTTTTCAAAGTTTGATAAAGACAGCATTGAGGACTGAAATATTTTTAGCACGCTTATAAAGGGGAGTATATTAGGAAAACTTTGAGTGCATGTATGTATTGCTTTTTCAGACTCACACATCTCACTCAGAGCCTCAGTGCAGCCGGGCTAAATACTCATTCTTTGGCTGTATTTAAGGTCAGCATTGCTGTGAGTTAAAATGAAGGAATAACATACTGCTCAGGCTGCAAATTCCAGAGACTGGAGATTTTCAACTATGCAAATGTTTGTGTTTTATTTCTGCTTTAATTCTAAATGAAAAAAACTTAAATATATTGTTCAAAAAATTGAGAACTGTATTAGTGAAGCCCTGCTGAGGAGGTGATGGTTGAACCCCTGGATGGCAAATGAAAGGGAAAGTACTATCTGCCTTCAGTGGTAAAAAGTTTTATCTCCTGTTTGAGAGCTCTATGGACACATCCATCAAGTGGTCTGACAGGGAAATTAAATTGGGTTAGAGCACTGCAAGAAGTCCAGATTATGTTCCTGCTGAGCAGTAACAAATTGCAGTGAACTTTATGAAAAGTTTCTTTCTGTTTTTAACAAAATAGTGCAGTATAGAGGTAGTCAGTGGTCACAAGAGACACTGAGAAAACCTCTGGAAATCTTGCTATTCTTTAATAAGGAAAAGATATGAAATTATAGATGTGGCTTTCTTTTCCTGTAGAACTTGTGTTCTCTGCTCCTTTATAAGCACACTAAATCCACCTAAAGTTAAATTTGCTTTATTTGCTGCAAAATGAAAAAAATTAAACTGTTCTCCTGACCATGAGATAATACACTTGGGCCCCAGATGTGATGGGTCACCATTGATTTCCACTGAACATGGTAAGAGATGCAACTATTCTGCTGGGGCTCACTATGGAACCCTAATTTTCCTCCAATAATAAAACAAAGAGTATTTAAATTCCACTCACCTCATTGTATGCATTTCAACCAGACTGAGTTCAGTAGGCTTTCTTATCTTTGATTTATTTGAAAAGGAGCTCTTATATGCAGTCAGGATCCAAGTGCTTCTGAGTGCAGCTATATTCAGATCCAGAACCTCTCTTATCATTCCATCCTGGGTCTGAATATCCTTCAACTTGAAGAAACTTCAGACCCATCTCTAATGCCAATGGGAAACTATGAATGTTTGAAAACAGGTCCAGAGTTGTTTTCAAGCTTTGTGAACTTCAGCCAGCCGTTCCATTAAGTTGTCATTTTCTTCAACCAAATCTGAAAGAGAGAAAGGTTTCTGGTGTCAGGTTTCTTGCATCCTTCTGAAATCTTTGCATTCACGTGGAAAATTAACATAGTTTATATCTTTGTGTGTATCTAGGTATAGACAAATAAAACCTTTAGCATGTGTGAGATCCTGGATGTTTTAACAAACAAGAATGAATTTCTTCTGCTAATTCTTTGTTGTCTCTTTCAAACCAGTTGCATTTAACTATACAGCCTGGACTATTTTTGAATAATATCCATGCATTGTTAGACTCAAAAGAAAAATAAAAAGGGAGAAAGATTTCCTTCCAGTTGGATGTTCCTCTTACAGTGTGAGCATTAAGAGCCATTGGTTACCTAATATCTTGTTTGTATGGAAGCTAAGCTACCTTTTAAAAATAGATACAAATGAATGCAATAGAAAAATAAAGGAGAAAGTTTATTAGAAAAGAGAGGCTGATGTTGTTTAATGAAGTGTGGCATTCTGATCTGTTTTTAAAAGCCTTGTTCCTGCTCAGTTAGCAATAGGGGTAAAATGTTTCTCTTATGGGCTTCTGCTTTACACATTGCATGCTTGCCTTGAGGGATTTGAAACCTAAATAAACCTTAACTCACAAAAGATGTAAGTATGAGAAATCTCATCCTTTTTCTGGAACGGCTTGGGGGCTGATTGTTTATTTAACAAGCTGGTGCCCTGATTTTGCCACTGACACACTTCGACAAAAATCCCCTCACAGGCGTTTAAACTTCCAAAAGGGAAGAAAATTGAGAAGAAAGATGTGAGTCAATGCACAAAGCCACAAAGGTCTGCTGACCTGGGTGTTTTCAGTATTTAGTAACTATATCTAAAGTTGCAGTGCTAGAATGGTCTCGGAGAGAGAGGAGTCAGGGATGTTCTGATATAATCAGAGCAAATGAGATCTTCCCAAGAGTTGTTGGTTGCAGGAGCTCACTCGGGAAGGGGGAAATCGCGTCTATGGAAAGACTCAGAAGAGTTCTTGCAAAAATCCTAACAAACTAAAGTGAAATTTAAATAGTGCGCGGGCTCTGTGCCAGCTCATAAAAGGTGAATGTGTTTTATCCTTAGATGTCAAGATTGTTGAGAGGCTGAATTTGGGAATTGGCTTTTGTTCTCTTCGCTGAAGCAGCTGGGAGTTGTTGCAAAAGGCAGGTGCAGATGCAAATGTAGCATCCCTACAGTTGGCACTTCCCAGAAGAGTGTGAAGTGCCAAACCCAACTGTGAGAGCCAGGGCAAAAGTTGCTGTTTAGCTGATGGATTTTGGTGGTGGTTTTTTTTTTTTTTTGTGTGTGTGTGTTTTTTAAATTTTGGTTTGTTGTTGGTTTTTTGTTTGTGTGTGGGGTTTTTTTGGTGTTTTATTTTTGGTAGGAAAAATGCTTCTGAATGTTTTGAAACACTGATCCAAAACTATTTGCATAGCTACAAGATTCCCTTCCCACTAACAGGAGTTTTTTGGATACAAAACTTTATTCCATTTTAGAAGAAGCATTGGCTATTCACCAGAGAAGAGGGTTTTTTTTCTCTTGTCTAGTTCCTTTCTCTTTCTTATCTCCACTTTTTATACCAAGATGCAAGAAGAGGTTGTATGGAACGAACTGAGGAATGGGGAAATGGGTGGAAAAAACCCTATTTATATTATTTAGAACCAAATAGGGAAGAATGAAAATACTTGTTTTCCCATTAATTTATGTTACTGTACAGTTGGATGAGAAGGGCAAAAAAGAAGGTAGAGGTTTCCTTTCATGTTGTGGATATTCTAATTTTTGTCATATGAGTTTCTTGAACTGTTTCTACAGAACTAAATGATCACATTTCCCCAGATGAGATTTCCTATAGTTACTTCATTCCAAGTCACAACAGGCTCTTCAGCAATCACTTTTTGGATTCCTGTTTTTTACACTGTAAAACTTGGATTCTGCTATAATTATGACATTAAAATGCAAAACAAAAATCTTCAAATAAGTAAAATTTTCAATTTCTTTTCATGTACCTGGGATGTTTATGGATTTTAGGAAACGCTATTTCAGTGTGATTTCACCTTGTGACCAGACAAATTATTGAAGTTTGTCAGTGACAGGGTTAGAAAACCTTCTGATCAAAAAGGAAATTGAGCATGATTCTGAAATGTGCAAGCAGATTATATTAGTAATTGGTATGCATCTCAAATAATTCATTCAACCCTTTTTACATTTTTTAAGAAATTCTTTATTAATGGAAATACACATTTAAAACATAGTTTAATACTGAGATTCATCAAAAAAGTGACATATGGGGATATCCTAAGTTGCAATAAAACCCAGCATCTCAAATGCTCCTCAAAGAAAAATCTTATTTGTCCATACTTACTCTATATGTAGAGAAGAATGGACTTAAAGTGGTTCAAGAAACTTGATTAAGAGCAATTTGACTTTCATTTTTATAGAACAAATAGTAATATCTTCTATTTCCTTTCAAGTAGTTTTGACTGGGAAATAAAATAGTTTGTATAATTTCAAATGATATAATTTTCCTTAGATAACTTTTTATGAACAGCTTTTTCTCTAGTGTTTTTCTAATTTGCTGAGGGAGCTGGGAGCAAGTCAAGCAGGAGAACAGGGCAGGCACCTGTTTTAATGAAAGCTTTCCAACCAGTTCTGGTCTGTATGTAGTCTTTTCTAGATTTGATTTTTTTTTTTCCCTTGCTGAATAAAGGATTCTCCCTTATTATCTACGTTTCTAATTTCATTGTGTTTGACCTATTAAATAGTGCATACAGCAAATCTTTAATTTTCAATACTAGGTGGCTAAAGATGAAAATGGGTCTCGTAGAGTAACTGCAAAATGAGCTTTAAATTCTAATAAAAAATCATCTTATCAACACTACATTTCACATTGTATAGTTATGGGTCTGATATTTTCTGAATTGGTTATGCCAGATTACTTTATAGTACACTGTGATTGAGAGGGAGCATGACTTTTTTGAACAATTTCTTTTGCACAGCAGGGTGACTTAAATTAGTGTGACTGACACCCACCTAATATGCTTACAAATCTTTGGAACAATTGATTTGAAACTTGAGCATTTTCATTCTGAGTGGATCACAGCACAGGGAAAGAAGTTGGATGTGCTGGATATGCAAGCAAATTCACAGAGCTGTTTCTCTTAAATCCCAATCCAAGGTATATCTAAGCATATGTGTAAACTCAGTTTATGAATATTGCTAAAGCAAGTGGAAAAACTCAGGCCCAGAAGAAACCGTCACACCTCATAGGAACAAAAATGAAGTCAGGACTTTCCCTGTGAGTAAATTTACAAAATACAGGTGCTTAAATGTTTGAGAGGAATACATAAAAGAGGTGAGGAGAAAAATATTGCCATGTTTAAAATTCTCCAAGGTGAAGGTTCTAGCATATGTAAAAATCCCAATTAATATCAAAGATGCTTGCTATGGACTAAAACCTAAAAATTTCCCTGGACTTATCCTTTAAAAAGGATTTTCCTTAGTAATGTTGCTGTTAATCTCCGACATGTAATACATTGTTTGTTTGAGTAGGGATTCCCTTGTATGGAATACCACTGCTATCCCCCTCCCCAGCGTCAGGCATTCATTAAATTCTGTAATGCATTTTTGTATAAAATTTTTGCTAAAAAATCGCTAATAACTTGTCCTTTGTATCTGGCCATAGGGTAGTGCTATTATTATAGAAGAAAATTCAGAAAATAGCAGCCAGTGTTCAAAGCATCAATCCAACAAATGAGTTGATAATCCTTGTGGAGAGTCATGTCCTTCCTACTGCTGAGCGTGCACCTGTGCTGAGAGCAGTGCACCTCGCAGCGTGGTGAAGGATGGATATAGGATTAGGAGCTGCAGAAGAAGCTGTCCAGAACTGTTAAACACTTGTGTAAGTGAATGTGTCCTGAACTCCAAAAACTGGAACTATCTGCAAACTGTATGGCAATTTATACAATATCTTGCTTTTTAAAGATACTGTCAAAGGTAATAGAAACAAATTTTGAGTGGAAACATACACGTGCATCCTATAAAATAGGATGTGAGTGACCACTGGCATGGTCAGACTCAAATAAAGTCACCAAGCTTCATATTTACCTGTCTGGGAGGTAAGCATGGTGCTAATAACACCCAGGTCACGGGTTTAACCCCTCTATGGGCCATTTGCTTAAAAGCTGGACTGGTGATCCTTGTGGGTCCCTTCCAACTCAGAATATTCTGTGATTCTCTGATTCTGCTCTCATGGTTAATTGTTGGTGTAGTGAAATTTATTCTAGACAGTTATTAGACTTGCTCAACAGCATTCCTTTAAGATTTTGCATTACTCTCTGGGTGTACTTGTTTTGTCCTAGAGATATTTTAGAGCTTTTTAATTTAGGAATAGATCATCACCATGAAGAAGCAGTTTTTCCTAGACAAAGAAAATACAGCTGTGTGTGGAATGCTAGAATATAAGATGCACTATTGTAGCTGAAACATTTTCTAGTGACAACATGCATTTCTCTGCAGAAGTAATACTGAGTCTTGCACCTGACTTACCAGGTTAGGAATGCTTTTGCATTGACCCTCATGATATCAATATGGCAGTGCTAAAGAAAGGTACAGTTCTTTCCCCTTAATCTGGTTGTCTTGCCTTTTTCTCCCATGACACAAATGCTGTCTAGCTGGAACTAATGTGGATTGAAGGGGAAGTCATGTTAGCAAAGGTTTTTGAGTTGAATGAGCATGTGCCTGTCCTTTGGTACCCCCACAATCTGTTGTGGGGTCGTTCGGTCAGCTGAGAACAGAGGTCTGGAGTTCAGTTGGTATTTAGCACAAATGATGTCAGCACACCCACAGGGTGCACTTACAGGGCAGAGCTCAAGAGCTGATGCTGATCACATATTGATGTGCAGTTTGTTATGCCATGCATTAAGCTCATGCATTGTTACTGGTAGGCTTGCTAAGGATGCATTTTGCATCAGTAACTACACTGCATCTTGGTTTAAGATATTTACAGATATATAAGGGGACGAGCTTCTGAAAGACCTAGAGATGGGAACATGAACACAATTTTTGTGATGTTCTTCTCTGAGATTCTTACCTGCTAGTTCTCCATTTATAAAAAACTAGAGAAGAACTCTTTGTGTGCCTGGAAAGTCCTGACTGTACTCCTCTAAGTGCTGACAAGCTGGACAGGAAGGTGCAATAACTGCTATTCCGTAAGGATTGACACTGCTATTGTGTGGCACCACCTCACACTGAGGCATTAAACCAGAGCAGCCAAAGACCATCTCTTGCAACAAGCATGTTCACAAGGCTCCAAGCAGTAGCTCAGTTGCTTTGCTTTTTCCTTCAGTTGCTGTGTTCATGGCCTCTTTCATTTTTTAATGCTCACAAAACAACAATAGCCGGAAGGTAAGGTAGATCTGCCAACTCCCAGTTTCTAGAAAGCATGGTAAACAAAGGTCTGACCCAGCCCTGAAATCCAAGGAAGGGAAAAACTGTAGTGCATGGGTTTATACTGGAATAAGTTGAAAAGCATACCCAAATGCTGCCTTGAAGCCAATTACCACTTTAAAGGTCACGAATGTGCCACCTTAAAGCTGGATCCCAGAAACAGCTACAAACCTGCAGTTCCTTTGAACCTGAGCCCATGGGACTGTGGCATGTTTGTGGTATCTAAGCATCCCTGGCAGTGGCTAGAGAAGCAGGTGTGCACCTGTTTTCTAGGTGTTGGGGTTTGTTTTCTAGGAGTTTGTTTCTTTTTGGTCTGCATATAATTGGAAGCTGTGTCTTTTCCCCCAGTACTCCTCAGTTATTGGGGATCAATCTTTCGATATTTAAGTGGTAAAAATTCCCATTCTTCTACATTTATGGTTACTGCAGAGAGTGAGGTCTTTTGGGCTAGTTCCTATATAGAACCTGTACTGCCAGGTTTGGCATGTCAATCCACCTTACTTACCCTGCTCAGTTTTCAACTAGTCCTAGAGCCACTGCTTTTGATACCACTGTGTACCTGTGCACGTTGTGGGGCTTGAGGGGTGGATTTTGCCTCTTTCAGCAGGTGCTCCTGCAGCACACCTCATGGCTACAGGCAGCCTAATGGTGCTCTCTTACCAAACAGCTGGGGGTTTAGTGCATGCTCATACTATGTTGGATGTCTTATTTCACAAAAGCTAGAGCAGCCTAGCTAGCCACTAAAGGAAAACCAATCCAACCTTTCCAGTTTTACAAAATAACCTCTTGAAGCATAAAAAATTTGACATGTAACGAAATAATGCTGAATCATGTGAACACGTTGCAGTCTGTGAAGGATTGGAACTGGGATGCTGACAGCTCTGAAGCTTTTTTAAAAGTTGGTAACAGTTCAAATCTCATCAGCTTCTGAGATTTCATCTGTTTCTTTGGGAGGGTGGGATAAATGTCTCTGGACATGATGCCAAGATTGAATCTTTAGGAGGAAGGCTTGGATGAAAACTCCTTTCTTCTTCTGACCTGATCTCTTCTCACCCATTGTGATATTATACAAATTGAATTTCAGGGCTGGTGAGCTAAGGATTCTGCAGTGGTCGGCAGAAGTGTCTTTCTATCTGATTACCCTTGAGGTCAGAAGCATGTAATATATTCAGGAGGGTTTCTAATCGAACGAAACTCGGAATATGTGAGGGTTGTAGACAGCAGCTGGCCCCAGCAGAGACTAACAGATTTGCTGAGAACCTGCAAAGATCTTGGCAGGATGTCAGCAAAGATACTGCCGGGTTGCTAGATGCCAGGAAAAAGAGATCTTTGGTTTGCAGCAAGGAAAATGGTATTTAGGGAGGATGGGATGTAATAAATTACAATAATAGCACTGCAAACAAGTCTCATCCAAAAGTATCAGAGACTGACTATAGCTATTTTCATTGGTGAAGAAGCTGAAGTGGATGCAGGTGAAAAGATATGCTTTCTTATAGTGGCAGAATATTATTATTAGAGCCAGGGAAAGAAGTAGCTGGATTCTGCGTAGGAATTGGTTTTTAAATGTAGTGAAGTATGACAGGAACAAAAGCAGCGATGGCAAAAGGACATAACTGTTTTAAAACAATGGGAAATAGAAGAATGGAATCTGGCCGGAAAACATAGAAACATTTGTGAAGAAGATCGTAGAAGAATTTGCAAGGTTGTTACTGTCTTTCTGGGATAATAAAAAGTTGAATCTCTACAGCACCAGGAGTTTCTAGCATGCAGTATCCAACTATAAACTTAAGTTTACTCTGACCATGCATTTGCTTTGTGAATTGCTCTGGTAAAATATGTAGGTATTTCTCTGAAAGCTTTGGGTGCTGTAAATACAAGTTGGCCATTTACCTGATCAAGTGTAACAGTGCATGCCACCCCCACACCTGACCCTTAGATGCTTTCAGAAGACTTTTAGGTCAGTCTGCAGGAATCTTTTTGTTCTGTTGTGCTAAGGTGTTCTCCCTGTTCCTTCAGGAGCATTTTAGTGAAAAAGGTGCTCTCCAAAGAGCCCGTCCAGAATAAGTATTTTACTTGAAGCAAAATTCTGCCTTTTAAAAAGGCAGCTTCACAAGGAGAGAAAAGAAAACAGATTCTCATCTAAATGGCACATTGAACATGGCACAGAGAATAGCAGCTCTAGTGGGGAATGCCTACATGGAAAATTTCTGCCCTACAGGATAGGTCTTTCTCAGTGTTTCAGAAATTTGGTTTATATTATTTCAGGGGGATTTCCTCTTCTTTTACCTGGTAAAGCAATCCCTGTTATTTACCTTTGTTCTTAGGACTTGATTTGGTGGTTACCTTATCAGGTTAAAATCTGTTTCTGGCAATCTGTCTTAACTACATGGCTTTGTTTTCCTGGCAGGATGCCAGCAGAGAGTGGGAAAAGCAGTGGTTCCTTGAGACGGGAATAATAAAAAAATGCCAACTGGTAAAATCTTCCTGACTTTTGCTGAACTGAAAAAGGCCATTAACAGCTCTTGCAATTCCTTGGTTTGTTGCGTCCTTGTGTTCCAAGAGAAATAATGTGGCAGGCTGGATACCATTGAAAATGTAGTGCAAGTGGTACTGGACTGAAATGTGTACACTGAAAATGCCAGATGATGGGGGTTCAGGTGAAGTGCAAACTGCAGGCTAGTAGTAAAATACATGGATGACAAACAATTCTTTACCTGTATATGGGTCTATTTCAAAGTAGAAGACAATGTGGGCTGGTTTTAAAACTACTGAATGGACCAAATCAAACTTCCTAGCATGCTATCAGCCTGCTCAGAAACTAGTGGCTTCAAATAGCAGTATAAAACTCATTAGTTTTGTGATAGCTATGCAAGCCTTACAGAAATTTTCAACTACTTGTGCTTTGTTCCTTTAGCACAAGTATTAAACAGGTAATAGAGCAGAGGATGTGTTTGTGTTGACAGTCTCCATATGAGCAATCTGATGCAGAAAAGAGAAAACCCTGAAAATCTCTGAACCCTTGGGATAAACTTGTGTTTTTCGAGATCCTGTAAAAGCAGGGAGGCCGTGGCAGCAGACTGGTCAGTGTGGCTTCGAAAGCTGTGGGGAGCTTTCGACAGCAGCTGCTGTGTGTCAGAAGTCTATAAATTGACTTCCTGCCACAGGAGGCCTCCAGCAAGTTCATCTGGAGAGTTAGTGGGGGAAATCCTCGCCTTTCATGTTACCAACAGAGCAAATCTATCCAGGGCCGTGCCCAGGGCTCGGAAGGGGTTTGAGCTGGTACAATCCTCGTGTCAGCCAGCATGATCTTGATGAATAAAACTGCTGTGGGTGCAGACCTCAGTGTTTTGTAGAGGGAGAGAAGGCACTCTCCTTTGAGTAGTGTATACACATGTCCATCATATTCTTTGTTTTTAAAAACTCCCAGATGAGAACACACTTCTTTCATCATGTCTCAGATAACATCAAGCAACATGTTTTCTTTCCCCCCACCTCTCTCTTTGTCTTCAAGGCAGTTATGTGCTATCCCTTCTCTTCAGGGTGGATGCATGTTCCCTTTCCAGTGTTCAATTCCCTTTACAATAATCCTTATCTACCAGTTTTGGAACTGTCTTTCTCCAACAGGATTTAATTTCCTTTAAAAATTGCACTCTCACTGAATCAATAATCCAACAAGAATCTCTGGCAAAGGATGGGTTTTGGTGTGGTAGGTGTCTCAAGAGTTAGCAGCTAATATCATCTTTGCTGGACCTCATTATTTAATTGAAGTTTAACTCCTGAGCTGCTGAGTTCAAGCTTCTTGCATTTCCTTTCTGTCTCTGAGGAATCAGCCTGTTTTCTGCCAACCAGAGGTGTACAATCTCAAATATTTATCTTCTTCTGTATTGCTGAAAATTTTTGTTACTCGTTCAGGATATTAGATAGGTTTGAACTCCTTTAGGTTAAAAACTGAACCTGAATATGCTGTTTCATACCAAGAAGAGTCATTCTTTTGCATATCTGTGGTTTTCAAATACGGTCATGAATACTGAAATGAGAAGGAAAATCCACAATGAGATATTTTGAAAGTTTATCCTGGCCTATATCCATCCTCGATTCCTTTGGAGTGCAGGATAAGGCTATGTTTATAGTGAAATGTGAAATACAAAGAAAGCTAAAGGTTCAAAAGTCTGGAGATGTTTTGAGCCTTGTGGAAGTTGGAAAAGTGGAGGAAATGTAACTTGATTTAGAAAAGCAAAGTGCAATGCCTGACTCTCAAAAGTGTTAGGCTTATATTGTTTCAGCATAATAGATTCTGGAAATTGCATTTAAATGCAGTTTAGAAAACCTATTTAATAAAGCTTTCTGACCTTGTTGACTTTTGGGGTTGGAAGGGTGAGGCATAAATAATAATAGCAAGGGGAGGGGGAAAGGAAACCAGGAGTTGTAGTAATTCTTAAACCATGCTTATTAGTATTGTGATCAGTTTTGGTCACTGCAATATAAGAAAGATATAAAGCTCTTAGAGAGCATCCAAAGGAGGGAAATGAGGATGGTGAAGGGCCTTGAGGAAAAGCCTCTTGAGGAGCAGTCGAGGGCATTTGGTCTGTGCAGCCTGGAGAAGAGGAGACTGAGGGGAGACTCATTGCAGTTACAGCTTCCTTGTGAGGGGAAGAGGAGGTGCAGACACTGATCTCTGCTCTGTGGTGACAGTGACACGACCTGAGGGAATGGCATCGAGCTGTGTCAGGGGAGGTTTAGGTTGGATATTAAAAAAAGGTTCTTCACCCAGAGGGTGTTTAGGCACAGAACAGGCTCCCCAGGGAAGGGCTCACAGCACCAAGCCTGACAGAGCTCGAGAAGCATTTAGCCAGTACTCTCAGACACAGGGTGGGATTCTTGGGGTGTCCTGTGCAGTGCTGGGATTTGGACTCAAGGACCATTGTGGGTCCCTTCCAAGACAGCATATTCTGTGATTCTGTAAATTAGGCATCCCTGGCTTTAGCTGCTTACTGGAACACTCTCCAGAGCACTGAAATCTGCTTTCCCATGGAGTTAAAATCCCAGGTTCAAATACCCCAAGTCATAGACTTGACCAGATATGAATCTTACAGATTTTTGTCCTGTCTCAATGTTCTACCAAGAGTGGCTGTGTGGGCAATGAGAACTATTGCAATAATACAGAGTTCCTCTCTGCAAAGGCAATTCACATATCTGGGTATGGGGTTGGTTCTGCCCTTTTCTGCTTCAGGCGGTGGGGCCCAAACACAATCTGCCTCACTTGTCAGCAAATCAGCCAGTGGTCAAAATAACACTGCTAAGGGAAAAACCCCCATGCAATTCTACCCCCTTCAACTAATTTCATATCAAGGTAAGGCAGAAGAGGGGCAGAGCTTAATTGTAAAACTCCTGTGACATGCTGTGGCAATTTGGTCTATGAGATTTAATTGTCTGTCTGTGCATGCATATTTTGGAGGGATAATATTGGGGAAGGGCCCTGAACCCATCAGGTAAACAGCTGTGGTTCATACACAAGCTCTCTTAGAACTCCCCCATGCCTTGCTGTACAATTACCTGATCCATGCATCGGCGTGGTTTGTGCATATGTAAATACAGAACACTCATAGGAAGTGTATGGATATCACTTAGAAAGCACTGTTGAATTTTTGGCTTATGTAGGCACATTCTGTGGCCTGACAGGATTACTCCCGTTGGAGTAATAACTAGAAGTTTTGCTTATTTAGGGCCTGTTCCTACTCCCTTTGAAGCCAATGGCATCATTCCCAGTAATGTTTAATGGTGCTGGGTCAAGTCTTAAAGGATGATAGAATTTGATGTTGGAGGCCTCAGCCAGTGCTTACTGTAGTACACAGGGGTTTCCTCAGTTATTCCAGTGAGCAAATTGCCATTATTTAATGAAAATAATTATTTTAAAAACAACTTATGCAGAAATGGTGTTAGTGTTAAACTTCAAAAAGAAAAAGTAAATTAAGAGACTTTATTCTGGCTGATACCATGCACTTTTTACAGCACTAAAACATTCGGTTCAAGTAAGTTCCCAGAAGTTGGAACAGCCGTATCCAAAAGCAATGAACTTGTTAAATTGAAAAGGACATGTTGTGTTGCTGCCACATCTCTTGTGACTTCTGAATGCATTTCACTACTTCTGTTGCAAGAACAGCCGTTCTCATGGTATCTCAGCCTTCGTGCTTCTGGTCTCAGCTGCTCTGACACTGTATCATCTGCAGGGAAAGGGAGATGATGAGGAGAAATGTTGCAGCTGCTTGAGAAGAATGCTGGCTCTTGCTTATCAAAAAGGCCACTACCATTGCAGGTATTAAAAAATAAAAAATTCTCTCCTTTTTCAGTGTGTTTTAAATACATAGATTTTGGTATTTCAGGCTTGCTAAGCTAGATCTTTAAAGGGATAAAGTAAAAATACAGCAGACTGAGAAGAAGCATAGAAAACTACTACAGGGTGTTGGCATTTTCTCTTTCTTTGGTTCAACAAATCTATTGACCTAGAGGGTGTGCAGGAGGGCCCATCTGTTTTCCCACAGTTCTAAAAGGAAAGCAGAGAAGGACATGGAATTTACTGTGTGTATTAATATTTGGATACTGCTGATCTACTGGGTTCCTTTAACTGAAGGACGGAAAACACTTCTCCTTTCTTGTTTTCTTCTGTTTAGATCCACTCGCATGCAGTTACAACGGACCTAAGCACATGGAGCAGTGTAAATCATGTCACCAACCAGACTGCCACAGTGCTTGGCTGGATGCTGTTGGGCTTTCTTAATGTGCATGTAATCTCATCTGTGTGATTTAAGCTTCTTTATATCTACAGCACTTTTTATCACCTGGAATATCTGCTAACCTTTCACAGGAAACAGGCCAATGAGCCAGATGTCCTTCCCTTTTCAATGGCAGCGTCAACACTTCAGGACTCCCTATATTTTAAATGCATGTCCCAGAACCCCAGCGTTTGGTGTGGCCACCCTTAGTAGGGGAGGCACCAGATTCCACTCTAGATAATATGAAAACCACTGAGCTCTTGAAGTTAATGAACCAAATAAATGTTTCCCTATCCCCCTTTCATTATTGCCCTGAAGAGTCCTCTAGGCTTAGGACTGTAGGGTGCCTTCCTTCTGGGTAATCCAGCACATTAAAAAAAATACAGCAACATGAAACCGATGCAGTTTTAAGCCTTGTCACTGGAAATGGAGATTCTGGCTGTTAGTGTTACACTAAGGACCTGTGTTTCTGATTTATGATACTTCCTGCTCTTTTCCTTGTGTTTAATCTCTCATGCAATTGTAAGTTTTACAGCTGTTTGAATGATTGTCTTGTCTACTACAGAAGATGGCCATAAATTTTAATGAGTAACTGCACCAATTCAACAAGGCCCAATTGAATATGTCTTTTTGTACAATGCTTGCTGGAGTCCAGCTCGACAGCTTTTTGGGGGTGGTGTTCACAGACAGTCTGGGTGAACACCAGGGAGCTTTAGGTAACCTGAATGCTTGGCTTTGGGAAGAGGTGAACCAGTGAGAGTTGTTGAGATTAGTATGGCTGGGTTGTTCTGGGACCAACCGTCCAACCCACCACTGTCCCACAGGGAGAATGATGGATCTTCTGGGAAATCTGCAAACCACTCTTCAGCTTCTCATCTTCTTATCTCTGAGGCGCTGTTATCTGCGTGTGGCTTTCAGCCGTGGGGTTCGCCGAGTTAGGAAGACTGGTTGCTATTTCAGGCTCTGCTTAGAAAAAGTTTAATTTCATTTTCACATGTGTATTTGATCATAAATATGAAAGTGTGTTAACAGTGCAAGTATGTATATCCATAAGGAGTGTGTGCTAGTATTTAAGTCTGTAGCAGAATCCCCAATAAGAAGTGGAGGAAAGAGAGCACAGACATTATTGCAAGAGTGGCTACAAAAAAAAGCATGGTGTATATTTATAAAAGGAAGTTCTTTGTCCAGATGTCCCCCTGCACTCCTTAGGGAACGTTTCTGATTGCTCTCTGAAATTTATATTGCTTCAAATGAAATATATGATACAAAACCCCCCCCGGGCCAGGAAAATTAGCAAAGGCACTTAAACTGTACAACAGCACCACTTAACTGCTCTTGTTGAATTATATTATAAATGAGCCATCACAGAAGCCTCTGGGGAGCTTCTGGTTGAACACTTCAATGTGAGAGAAAGCTGCTTTTCTTGGTGTTGTTTTTAAATTTATTTTTATATTTTCACCAAATAAGAGAGGAAGCAAAAAACTAATGTCACAACATTAGTCACAGAAATCTGCCCCAGTAACACAGTGATACCTTTATCTGTACCAATGATGAATGCTGAATTTTGGTAAAATTCTGAAAATCCTTAGTGTTCATCAAAACAAATGGGGCTGATTTTCTTCTTGTTTATTTTGTTTGCTTGGTTTTTGCCACCTTATACACGTAAAATGTTCCCAAGGAACGTAAGTGCTAATTTGTTAAGGGTTTATACTCCCACTCTGCACAGGTGTGAATAGCTCTAAAGGGAAAGAAAGGGCAAATCAAGCCAAACTGAAACATGGAGTGTTCCACATTTCATAGGCATCAGACAAAAAGGGCAAAATATTTTAAATAAGTGTTGTAACCTAAGTTTCAACATGAATGAGTCTCTCTGCTGCTGATGTTGGTTGGTGGTCAGATTTGTGGGCAGGAACAGATCAGAGAACTCTTTTTACCTCCCTCTGACCTAGGGCTGCCCAAAGACATTGCGTGCAGGAGATGCCCTTGAGTTGTTAACTCAGGGTAGCTTGCAGGAAACAATTCCCTGAGCTCAAATAGTAGTGGCTCTTTCATAACTTCGTAAAATTTTCATATTGCTCTTTGGAACCCCTTGGAAATGCTATGCCTGTCATATAGCAAAATAGAAATGTTATCTGTAATAATTTAAAAACTTTTAAAATACTGCCTAATACAACATCATAAGATCACTTCATATAGATTCACTCCTCATGTAATTACAAAAACTGGAAAAAAATCATCAAGTCTTACGGAGCACAGATGTAGAGGTCGAGTGGATCAAAAAAATTCATTTTTGACTATAACTTAATCTTACAATTGGTCTCTTCATGGCAGTGTTCAATTCAGACATTGCTGGCACTGAGATTGATTTTTAGGACAGATCCAAACTGATGTGGAAGAGTATCTTGGTGCAAAATGTTTCATGCAACAGGAGCGAAAACCCAGGAAGGATGGAAGTTTGAAATAGTCATCCCATGACAGGTATGAGTAGTTCTGTGAATTTTTCAATGGGCAAAAATGCACAAGAGATTCTTCAAGGAATAAGTGAAATACAGATTTGCTGTTTCTTGGGCATTGTTCTTGGTTGCACTGCTGTGGTGTCTGTCTCATACCAATGCCTCTTTTGCAAAGTGGCCTGGCTTCAGCAGCTCTTCACAGGTGCATATTGTAATTTTTATTTGGTGGATACTGGGTTTCATACTTCTTTCCCTTATTTTAGTGAAAAATAGTGTCTCTCTCATCTGTTCCCAAAGAGGAGAGAACAGAAGTTAAATAAGGGAACAGCCTCAAACTTCTTATCGCAGAGCTGTAGCAGCAGCCATGCTTCAATCTGTGAGACTGTGTGTAAGAATTTATAAAGTTTTCCATAGGATAGCATTACAGAGACTACTGTTGTCCATTTTCTCAAAATATGAGCTAATGTTATTGTCTTGAACACGGAATTGCATCAATTAGAGATAAAGATTGATTTATTATCGTAGTCTTCTATAAAATTTTATAGACCGAAAAATGAATTACGCCAAGTAACCAATGAGAAGCCAATCCAATCTAAGCAAAAGGGAAAAATCTACTTCCTAAAAACAACCCACCACATTTTTAGTTGATTAATGTAATTCATAGCCTTTGACAGTTGCCCAGGAAATGCTGCAGAAATTTGCATTAGGCAAGTGCTAATTTAAAAGGAAAGATCTCAGGCATCTACTTAGTATGGATAGTAAAATCACTATTTTCTCCATTCCTGCTACTGATGGGGAATCCGAGGTTAAGAATTCAGAAGGAACTGAGGCCTGAGAATCTTGCTGTTACTTTGAGTTGTATCTGTCTTCTAAGACTTATATATAGCTTGTTTCCTTTGTATGTATGTATATCTTGTAGTAGCAAAATACAGATGCATGCACATTCACAAATTTATATACAAGAGTTCTTGCCTTTCCAAAGGTAACTGCAACTTGCATTTTTCAGGTTTTTCAGAATACTGTTTTTCAAGTTTTGAGTGATGCATATGAATCTTATAGGCATATTACAAAGTTGGTAGCCAGCTTTAAGCTTTAAAAAAATAGCTAAATCTTAACCAATTAAAATTGGTTACGAGTTATTCAACAGTATTTATTAACAAATATATGTCAGGAAATGGAAAACATTGTTATTCAAAAAAGAGCACTGTCCTGTTTATGAAAGCAGCCTGTTGCAGTGGTTCTCCAGAAATGCAGTGTCTAGGCACAAGTCAAATGAACAGGCATCGGTGTGCCTACTCATTTCTCATTTGCATACAATTTATATTTATAAACAGTAACGTGATTCTAAAAGTCTGCTGGAAAAAGTAATTTACTTTTTTTCTTATGATTTCTCTGTCTAAGGCTGAAGAACACCCCTGGGGACTGTAAATTTACTCATCTAACACTGTTTCCCCCCGCCAAGCACTCTTCTCCCATATTAACATCGATTCTAATAACTGTAGCAGTTCACAAGACCACAGCAGTGTGTTTTCCTTGCTGTTGGGAGTACTAGAAAAATCCAGCAAACCTCAGGTTTTGGCTCCCTTTCGAACACCACGGGCACAAAACCAGTTGCAGACAGGATTGAGAAACCTCTATGGTGACATTGTTTCAGAGGCTTCTTATGTGAGCAGAATTCAGAAATTTAATTGGTTATGCAACCTATTACTGCAGCACTTCACGTTGAGTGGCACTAAGTAATTACACTGTAACTGCTGCACAACTGTTGTAATTTTTCATGCAGCTCTGTTACACGATAACACGATAACGCTGATGCTAATGCTAACGTTGGGTTAGGCAGCTAAAGAGGGGATTACAACCCAGAAGTGCTAATAGCATGTTGTTAGGAAACAGGATGCCAAGGAGTCATTATAAATGAGAGTAAAAGAATAAAATGAAAACTACGGTGGGAAGTCGGAAAAGATTTATTTAAGGCAAGCTGCAGGCAGAGGGTGTTGTGCTGTTTTTAGTGTATTTAAATCCTTGTTAAAGGGTATAGACTAAGAGGTCAAAAAATCACGATGATGTGAAAAGCAGTGGGAAGTGATGGGCTTTAGCGTAGTCACCTCGTTTAATGACTGCAAGGTGTCTTCGCATAATGCATCTGCTGGGTTTGAGTGTTTCTTTGGCATACTTCCATAGATATTTTTCTGAAAAAGAGTAAATTGATATTCCTAAAAATACCAGAGGGTCTCCTGAGTAACATGAAAAGAAGAAAAGGGCTCCAGATGGTGGTGACGGGGATGAGATAGCAGACTCTTGCAGTTCTGTAGCATCTGAGGCAATGAAGGTCAAAAAGTGGTGTAGCTCTGCATGGACAAAGGGCCTCTTTACCCAGAACACTGTGACCTCCCCTTGGTAATTAAATTGGCTTCCTTGAAATGTTATACATATAAATGCCAGCATGCAGAGATTGGGATTTTCACAAGTACATTCCGAATGTGATAAGTTTCCTGCTACGCTATCATCACAGTGACATACACACAAGTGTCAGCAAGCTTGCTTTATTCTGCACCCATATGTGGCAATGGGAACAGCACACGGATCCGAGGGGAGAGGACAGGCTGAGGGCTGTGGAGGCTGCTCCCTGCAGAGCCCCCAGGCTGAGCCAGAGACACCAGGGCAGACAAGGACATGGAAGTCTTGAGGCCTGAGCCATTCGCAGAACAAGAAGCCCCTCAGAGAGCAGTGCTTGTGCACATGGGTGTTTGTGGCCAGAGATATTGTAGGGGAAGGATGAAGCTGTACTTGCAGTCTAGCTCCTCTCTTGTACACGGTTGACTGGACTATTGCTGCTTTTGCATGTCTTCCCTCCTTTCAGAACACAAAATATTTCTATATGAAATATCTAGATCTCTTCAATTAACTGTTACACTGATAGCGTTCGCTGACTTTGTTGTACCAACCACTTGCCTGCATTTGAGGACTGAAAATGAGGATTTTAGTGTTAGCCACACGTGCAAAGGAGTTTTGTGCACACCAGTATATGCACGTTTGACTGTCTGGTCCTTACTAGCTTAAACGATAAGAAATGTAATAATAAATTGTGCCACAGGTACATGTGTCAGCTTCTCAGTCCAAATTTCTGCTTAGGGGCAGAAAAACCTAAAAGGAACAAGCCATTTTAAAAACAAAACTGAGCATTTGAGAAGTTTTTTCTCCACAAATTATGATATGTGGGTGGGAGGCAAGGGGCTCAAGTAAGTTTTGGACTAATTATTGCACAGTAAATAGTAGGTGTTTCAAATACAGAGGTAGCTTTCATACAAACAAGCAAAACAAAAAGTCTCTGATTACAAAATAATTTTTCAAACACAACAGTGTACTCACTTTTTAGTTATTTTCCCTCCTGGAAGGAAGAAAATAACATCTGGTTCCCATTTATTTTGTTTGAAAAACACTAGGAATATTAAACCTGCTCTTTGCTAGTGAGGGGTTAGGTCTTGTAACATGCCTATTGTGATTTCTTACGCCTCAGCTAAATCTTTAATGAGTGTTTTCTCTCTGAAATACTAATTAATTGTTTCAAATGAGTTCAATGTTAATATAAGCATATCTGATTTCTTCTCAGCTTTTTTTTTCGTGGTCATGCCTCAGGGGTTTTCACCTTTCTGCTAATTCTTACAAGGTCTCTCTGCTCTTTCAATACCTAACATTTGGGCACAACCTCTCTATCTCCAGGAAACACTCAGCCATTTGTCAGACATAAAGAGGCAATGGACAAACGCAGTGGTTTTCTTTTGAACCTGACCCTTTCCAAGCAGTGAGGCAGCTATGACCCATTGCTTAATGCTGAATTCCACAGTGAAGTACTATTTATTCTAAGGCCAAAAAACCCTTCAGGTTTATTCCTCTGTTGATCAGTGTGTCTGCATCTTTCCATACTGTGCATCCAGGACATGCTTTAGCTGTCACAGCATCATCACACCCCAGGCACTACTGGGCTGGGCTAGAGCCTAGTACTGAAAGTTTGTGGCTTGCTCAAAAAGCATTGATGATTTTGTGTAGTATCTGTTTCTATTCTTCATTGCATTTGCAGTTTTCTCTTCTGTATCTTTTTGTCAGACCTGATGGCCAGAGTGGTATTTGAGATTGTTTAACACTCTTCATCATAGCTCTCCCTTACAAGTAGATTATTAAATTGTTAGGGTAAAAATTTTCATGCTGCATGTTTGCTATACATTGAATGTCATGGAAAAATAAAAGGGCATCAAGTCTGATTTCTAGGCAAAATCATTCGGGAAAGTACATCCTATAATTCTTTATTCCAGGATGTGGGGAGCTTGGGGAATCTTGGAACAACTTAGGAAGTTGTTCTTCGAACTGATTCTCTGAGAGAAAATCTCTGAATTCTGTCATAAATGTATTCGTTACAAGTTAATAATGTGTGGGTGGAGAGTGTCCCTTGTCTGTATCGTATTTCAGCTGAAATACCTTCTGAATATTTACTCACTCCACTAAAAGGAATTTTCCTACTTTCTCTTCTACTGATATGCTTTTGTGTTTCCAGGAGAACTTCAAGTCAGAGGTGGTTCTGGGATCAGGGATTGCTTTTGCTGTTCCTTCAAGACATTGACCTAGGATGGATTTGATCAAAGCCAAATGTGAAAACATTTTGGTTCAGAATTGCTCAGTAGAAGCGGATGACTTCACCTAAGCTGCCCTAAGCATCACCCCAGGGCATCCAGGTGCTCTGCATGTTCTCCTTGTGATCACCTCTGCTGGCTGTGCAGATGTGGGACCAATCAGATAGAAAATATGTATATTCTGATGATAGGGAATGAGGAGAACTTGTAGGACAAGGGCAAGACAACCATGCTTTAAGGGTTGTGCAAGGCAGGAGAAAGCTGAGGCTGGATCATGAGGCAAGTTTTCTTCTGATGAGGCGAGGTTGAGACTGTAAATGGGGAACCAATGAGTGTGGGGGGTAAACTAGAAGAAAAGGACCTGGTCAGGAAGACTGTGAATGAGGGATAAGTGAGAACAAGCAAGGAGTTATAGAGCTGGGGTAGAAGTTTATGAGCTGAACAGCATAGAGTGAGACAAGATTTTGGATAAATGAGTGGTACCTGAGTCAAGAAGAAACCAGGAACTATGACAAGATACTGGAAGTTATCATAGAAAAGCCATGTCTTGCAAGGTGGCACCCATTGTTTGTGAAAGTTAAGTTTCTTGTCACAAAAATGTTGAGATCCATTGTCAAAGCACTTGATGTCTTCCCTCCAGTGGCTGGTGAATAAAGACAGCCAATGAAGTATTGCTGTGGCTGTGCTCTCCCTGCACTTGGCTCAGTGTGGTGCTTGTGTTTCCATCCCCTGTCCTTTGGAACCGTGTGATCATTCCTGTTGTTTCTTTCATGTAAACTTGCTTCCTGGACAAACTCATTTTAGTTTAGCACTAGACTGTTTTTCTCCTGAAGCTGTATTTTGAACTGTCACTATTTGCTAGGACTACTCTGCACAACAAAAAAAGCAGCTCATGCATCTGAGAGTTGAGGACAATTCTAAGTTAATTGCTGAAAATGAGCCTGAACTGAGTCCTTTTGCATGAATGTGGAAGTGGAGAAGGACAGCACTGGTGGAGTGGTTCAAGTTCCAGGTGAGGCCGTGCTGCATTCCAGCAGCAAAGGGCTCTTTAACTACAGGCATTGCTGAGGTTGCTGGGTTAGGCTAATCCCAACTGGATTGGATTGGACCAGTGCTGTTAAGCCTTCCTGACATGACAGACGGTGCTGTGTGGTGTGGGTTCACTTGTGGGAGTCTATGCAATTTCAGACAGCTTGGCACTAGGCTCTCTTTTTGTGTATTAACATATATTTAAGTATGCAGCCCAAATCCTGCTTTTAATGTCAGCTCAACTGTGAGCAAGTTAACTGAGTAAATAAGAGTAGCTTTTTTGTAACTGTCTTAGAATTTGGCTTCATAACGCTAACACTGTTTTTCTCCAAAGTACTTATTATATTAGAAAACACTTTAAGTATGTCAGGCAGCCCAAAGGCTGCAGCTGCAGTCTGATAATAAATACAAGCTAATGAACAGAATTTCACTATCTGTAGCACATCTCTTTATTCCAATAGAACATAAACACATATCAAATAGGGCGTAGGATCTCATTTTCTACACCAAGAGCTCCAATTTATTGGCTTCCTGAGGAGATAACAAAAGTGCTTCAAGACCTCAGGGAACTTCTGCTTTGGAAGCATCTTAGAAAACATTAATGTGAGTAGTAGAATACCACAAAAAATTGATAAAATTGCTGTATAAGTGAATAAGTAGCACCATAACATCCTTTAGGAGAAGAGGTTTTAGTGTTCAACAGTGAAGGACTGTTAATAGTCTTTGGGATGTTGCTCTTAATGGAGAATGAGCATTTCACTTCTCATAACAGGATACTTCTGAAAGCAAAAGCACCTTTAGTGTGTTTCTGAAAGTCAGTTGTCAGAAACAGAAAGTAAATAAATGTAGTTGCCAAGAGCCAGGCATAGTGACCTTTAATGTTCCATGTTTTAGAATAATTAGATTTATAATAATTGTTTTGGTCTTGTCTAATATTATTATGTGGTTCAAAAATACTTGCACAACATGTCAACAGATGATTCTTTCAGCAATAAAATATTACAGTGACATTATTAAATCTGTCAAACTTGCTGAATAATATAATTAAAAATACCATGATATTCCGCCAGCTCTGGTTGTCAACTGAATTTTGAGTTCGCAGTTTCAGATTGTGTATGTGTCATTTTTGCTGCTGCAGGTGTATGCCTGGCTTGATAATACAGTGACTATCCATGGCTTAAACTGTACATTCCCAAGGGACTCGAGCTACTCTTATGTGTGTAAAATACTAAGGAGCAAAAATACTTCCTGCACTACATTCCACTCTTGGGAAAGTCTTCATCAAAGTTTTGCTATCCTCCCCCTTCAACCAAAACCTTTGATGTGACACTGACATTGTGTTTGAGGGTGTCTTTCAAACAGGGATGAGTGCTTATGTGTTGCCAAAAATGGGCTGCAACTGAGCCCAAAGCTGTTCTGACTGTGGCTCTGGGACAAACTTGTTGATTCGTGATAAGTAATCCTCTGAGGCTTTTGTGGTGCAGACAGCTATGTGTATTTCTCTGTAGAATGCTAGAAAATTTGCTTGTGTTTCCTATGGGATAGTGAAGGCTCAGCTGCAGTCTGACTTCTGACACACTGACCTCAGCTTCACTGACTGCACTGATGCTTGCCAGGATCCCTGGAGAAGGAGCCTGTGCTGACTCAGTGGGGCAGTGGCTGTGCTCTGTTTCCCCTTGTGCCAGACAGGTGAGCACAGAATGGGCCAAAGAGCCTCTCAGCTTGCTACTGCATCTCTGTCCCTGCTAAACCCTGGAGCTAGTAGCCTGCAATGCATCTGAATCAGCTGAAAAGCTAAGGTTGGAAGGCTTCCAAAGATCAACAGAAACATCGTATTTCTGCTTCCCCGTCTTTATCCCCAAAGACTTTTCAGGTGTTATTTGAAGCAGAGGAGCTTATGAGCTCATTGTCTCTCATTGCCTGCTCTTTGCCTCCTGCAGGTTGAGTCTCTTACAATTTCCCAGTGTAAGGGAATCCCTGCAGTTTCCTCTCCTGAAAATGGGGGGTGTGTGAATGTTAAAGAATTCAATGGCAAACAAATTAAAGCTAATGGCTCTTGTATTTGACAGGGCATAATCCTGTGAACTGCTCAGAGCCCTTAATCTGTTGATAAAAGCCAACAGACTCTCCATGTTTTTCAGAAGTCCCAAAAGATGTGAGGCCAAGAATGCATAACTATTCTAGGAATGGATATCAGTGAAGTGGAGCAGAGTGCCCAGAGATGTCATGGTCGTATCACTCTTGGGTGATGCTCACATAGAGGATACTGCACCCTACCTGGCCTCTGTCTTCACCTTTGTCTGTGTGATCCAATTGCCCAGAAAACAAAGCTCTAAGTTTCTTGCTAAAGAAATACTGGAGAGAGAACCACTCAAAGCAGCTCCTGGGAAAAGAAAATATGGCCACTGCATTCCTTAACCATATCTCTGGTCTTAATGAAATCTCAGCTGCTGGTGCATACCAAAAAGAATTTGAGTCTCATTCATCACTTCCTATTTGTCTTAAAGTGAATGCTGTAGATGGGATCCGATTACCATGGCACAAACCCCTTTTGTATTATTTTTCAGTGACACAGTTTTGCACCAAGATTTTATGGATCTAGTTTTCCCAAGAGTGGCCTGTGGCAGCTGGGATTTCAAAAGCTTTAGGATGCTTTCCAGCACAAATGGCATGTTCCTCAGCAGGCCTGCAGCTCCCACAATCCAGGGAGCAATGGTAGACCAGAGGCAGCTGTGGAAAAGCCCCTTCTCAGCTGAGGCAGCAGAGCCTGGTTGTGGGGAGAGGTGACAGAGCTTATTCCTCCATGCTGCATGCTCTTTTTACTAAGGTGGCCAAAGAAATGTTTTCACTATTTTTCCGTACATCCAATTTTTTGTAACTTTGTTGTTTAACTGTTTACAGATCAATTTTGGGAAATAAGTTTTCAGATTGTGCTTACATTGGCTTTGTTCCCTGTTCATTGTGTGTAGTATTTAGTTGGTCACGGAAATCATAGGCTGTTATTTGCTTGATAAAATTGTTTTACAAGAAGAATGATGATAGAATGGTTTGGGTTGGAAAAGACATTAAAGATCATCTTATTCCAATCCCCCTGCGATGGGCAGAGACACCTTCCACTAGACCAGGTTACACAGTGCCCCATCCACCCTGGCCTTGGAGACTTCCAGGGATGGGGGGTCCACAGTTTCTGTGGGCAGCCTGTGCCAAGGCCTCACCACCCTCACAGTAAAGAATCTAATCTAAACCTACCATTTTTCAGTTTAAGGCTATTATCCCTCCTTATTATCCCCTTATCCTCTCCTTGTGAAAAGTCCCACTCGAACGTTTTTGTAGGCCCCTTTAAGGTGCTATAAGATCTCTCCAGAGCCTCACCTCCTCCAGGCTGAGCAACCCCATCTCTCTCACCCTGTCTTCATAGGAGAGGAGCTCCAGCCCTCTGAGCATTTTCATGGCCTCCTCTGGAATTGCTTCAGCAGATCCACATCCCCCTTATGCTGGGGACCCCAGGGCTGGGTGCAGTACTCCAGGAGGGGTCACACTGTCACTGTGACTGCCCAGCCCATTCCTTACCCACCCATTGATCCATCCACCAAATCTGTGTCTCCGATTTAGAGACAAGGATGTTGTGCAGAACAGTGTCAAATGCTTTGACAAGTCAGGGTAGATGGTGTCAGTTGCTCTTTTCTTACTCACCAACACCTAAATGAACACCAAGTAACAAACAATGAATAGCCATAAATGCTCTTATTTATGCATGAATTGTCTTTCCAGCATTCTAATATGAGCATTTGTATGAAGGAGAGTAATTCCCACAATATTGTGAAACAAGACTTTTGAACAGATATTTGTGTGTTGAATATGATGGGAATACTTAAACATCTGGTATTTGACTGAATATAAAGTGAAAGCACGCATTTGCTTTTATGATTTCATCAGGGAGAGCTCAGGGGGTGATTTTCAAAGGCACTGAAGACAGAAGAACTAGCTGAGACTCAGAAGTTTTATGATGGGGAGCTGTGCTTGAGGAGACATGAATTCCAGTATGTTTTTGTACTGAATTGGAACAAAAAGTGACATTTCAAAATTTTCCACTCAAAGCAAAATGAGAAAACTTTAAGTTCAGGAAAATGGGAAAACATGGTTTAAGTTTTCCTAAATGAAAGAGCTGTCATAACTTCTGACTCCTGGCTCTGCCATGCTTCCTTGGGGCACACTGGGAAGCTCCCAACCTGTTGGAAGCAGCTCGGGAAGCTCCCTGAAGTGCCAAGGGTTGCTCAGGTTGGAGCTATGGTGATTCTCAGGCTCCAAAGGGAGTGGCAGGAAATCAGGAAGCCCTGAATATGTCAGCTATGATTTGAGGGCTTCCAAGCAGTATCCTGCTGGTTTGCTCTGGCAGTCATTGTGGCAAGGTTGTTGTGCAGTGCAGGATGTGGGAAGGTGGGTTTGCAGTGGTGAATCAGCTGAAATGGAAGGAAACAGAGTTGTGTTTCCTACAGGAGTCTGCCTGTCTTGGGAAGATGTCACACCCTTTCTGTGAGATATTCATACATCACTATTCCCCGTAAGCTGTTTCACCAAGAAATTCACAAGTGCCTGATGGAAAGACAGTGATACCAAATTGTTATTGTTAATTGTTTTGGATACCAAATTGTTACAATGTTTTGAAAAATTTCCCTTGAAGTTAAAAATGAGTCCATTAAAAATCATTTCAGGTAAACAGTCCTCCCCTCCCTGCCCCATTACCTGACAGGGAAGTGGAGCAATTTGGCTTGATTTAGTTTGTGGTTTTGCTTTGTAGATTATCTTTTCTCACTCACTTAATCTACCCATAAGCTTTAAGATATTATAGCTTTTGCTTGTGAAAACGTTTGGAAAATGGTTTAAAAAAAACTATGCCAGGTTGCACCAATTTGGGGTCTGCTTGCTCATTTATTAGGGGATAAATGCAGCCTTGTGAAGTGTTGGCAGTGTTAAGGGGCAGCTAAAGGAAGCTTGATAGGCAAAGTTTCAACAACCTGTAATCTAATTTCTTTTTTTAAATGCATAGGGAAAATTATTTTATGCCGTTGGGTGATACTTGGAACGAACTTGTCTATTGGGCAATGGTATAAAAAGTATCAATACAAGCTCCTGTATTTGAAGAGGGAGAAAGTATCCGTGACAGAAAAGTAACAAGGGCATGTTAGGGTTAAGCTGAAGAATGTACCAGCACAGTTCAGTAGAAAAGAGTCCAGGAAGGCATGCAGGGAAAACTACTACTGACATTTATTTGTTTCTTTCAAGTATTTTACCTTGAAAACTGGAGCTATTTTTCATTTTTATTTTCTCATAAAATAGGCCAAACATTCAATGGAGAAGGAGAGTTGGTGGACTTGTTGTTTTAATAATGAACATATGCCTGCATGTGTGTGATTTCTTTTTATGCTTTATAATTGGCATAAACTCCTCATGTGACAAGTCTTCAACTTTAACTACTGAACTTGTGCAGACATCAAAAGTCATTGTGGAATTTCAGACCTTTGATGTTTGTTTTAACAGAAGAACTGATGGCTGCTAAGGAGTAGCTACCAGGAACAAACAGATTTTTTAGGTCTCGTCACACACAACTTATTTTCTTCCCATTTCTGACATTTTTCAAAGTTGCACAAATGTTTCTGGTGCCTAGTTGTATGTACTTCTGCTGTTTCTGATGTTCATAATGAGAATTTGGCCTAGAAAAAAAATCTGATGTTAAAACCAGCCAGTCCCCCCTCTACCCCCCAAGATTTCACAATATTGTGTAGTGACTTTTTTGCAGACATTTAGTCTTAGTCTTGCATGTTCTGTTTTGCCTAAGTTGTACCTTTCTAACCCTGTAAGTTCTCACGGATGTGTATTCATTTGCTTTCACTAATATTAAACCCAACCTCTCCCTGTAAAAAAAAAAAACAACAAAACCCAAACCAAAATCCAAACCCAACAAACAAACCGTATTTATTATTGGAAGTCTTGCAGACAGGTTTGGTCTCACTTTTTCCTCCCATTACATCTCAGTAATCCTCATTGTTATTTTGGTGCAAGTACAAGCAGATTCCGTCACCTAAGAGCCTTCAATACACGTGGCACTAACTCCACACAGCTCTGTAGTGTGCATAAACCTTGAAGTAGCACTGTTAAGGAAGAGGAGTTAGAGATGGCAGTGGAGATGAAATTGCAATAAGGAGGAAAAAAATACTGGGTAAAGAATGAGGGTGAAAGATAAAAGGAGAACAAAAGAGGCAAGAAAATGAAAAGAATGGGAAAGAAGGAAACAGAGGTACAAAACTGTGCTTTTTGTCCTTGCTTAGGCTGCTCTTTAAGTTGCTCTGGAAAACAGTGATGTATTGGGTGGATCCAGCTGCTTTTGTGTAGCAGAGACTGCAAACAGAAATTCTGCTGGGTTCAGACAACCTTTTTGAAAAACAAAACAAAAGAATGAAAGCAAGCTTCCTGTTAGTCTAGAATCTACTTCATAGGATGATCTCCTTCCACACTGTGGATCTTGAGTGCGTTTGCCAGGAAAGGCCAGCCTAGCACTGCACATGAGACCCCAGTACCCTGGGGGATCTGAAACTCGGGCTGTGCACGATCCTCCTGAGGCACGTCCATCCCTCCTGTCAGAAAGCAGGCAGCATGCCTGTGACCGTGTGCTGATCTGCTCTGTGCCTGCAGTCTGCTGACCCAGGCCTTGAACTTTCCCTGCTCACGACTGCAGGCATGTCTGCTCAGTTCCCTTTCCCTTGCCTTTGCATGGGCAAGGATTGTTTCTGTCAAATACAGTGCTAAGCACCTTAGGAGATTTCTGTGCTTGTGCGCATTTAAGTAAGAGGATTAAAAACAATAGTTCAGTGTCTGGGACACTCCCAAAACAGTGTCCTTATTTAGCTTCTTGCTGAGGTGTGAATACTTTTTTGATGATGGAAAGTAATTTTCATCAGTGTTTCTAAGAGGTTTTCAGGCTGAGACATGATTGTCAGACTGAGCAAGGAATATCAGGACATGTTCCTGCAGCTTAATATATGAGCACCATGCACACACTGGTTCATTTTTGTAGCAAGCAGCCATCACTGCATAGCATCTCAAAGGCTTTATTTTCCAAGGAGCATCTGCAGTCTGCTGGATTCACTTGACTGCCAGTATTTGTGTTTGGCTTTAACAGATCTATAAGTGCATGAACTGTCCTGTGTGTCCAGCAACAACTGCTGATTATCATTCTGTCTGCAGAGACTACTGAGCAGCACTTAATTGAGCTGATGGAAATCTTCTGCTAGATAGACCCCTGACTTCATAGCTGTTATGGTGATGTGTCTGTATCAGCAGTGTGATGGTATGAAGAGATCCCCCTGCAGCCAGCCCATGTCATTTCGTGAAGAATTAACAAACGCAGATATGTAGCTCTTCATGAGAGACACAGAAATAGGTGAACAGGGTTCACTTCACCAGCTTCCGATAAAACGGTTTATTCTTTGCTTATCTCATCCCCCTGAGTATCATAGACCCATGAAGCCTACTGTCTGAATCCAAGTTATTCTCTGGAACAACAGGCAGTATTTTTAATTGACTGTGCAATAAAGTCAACAATACAGATGTTTCAGACAAAATATAGCTCCCTAAGGACAAAACTCCACAAAAGGATTAAAAAAGGTCTGTAACCACCATGCAGGGGTTAGGAGCAGCTGCAAGTGGGGTTTTCCAGAGTTCAAAGGACCACCCTAGAACAGGTGGCCGATCCTGGCTAACACAACCCAGAGCAATGTGGTCAGCTGTAATAACCAGGTATCAAACGGGATTAGCCTTTCAGGTGAGCAAAACTTTAACAGAGATTGGGACCACAGCAAAATACTTTGCCTCTCTGTCACAGAGCATGATGTCTCTAATTTAGTCTGAGTGGTGGGCGGAAATGCCTATGCAGCAGCTTCAGGAAAAGGAGGTGGAAGAGACACAACAAACAGTTCCAGCCTGGTGGCAAAGATGCCTGCCTGCCAGGACAAATAGATGGGTGTGAATTCTTTTGGGGATGAGATGCAAATTGGCTGGGGTGGAACAAGTGTAGTGTTGTGGCTAGGTCACTTCTGGTTTGTTTGGGACTATTTCACAAAGTCAGGGCCTAAGTTTTCACTAACTTAAGAAGATGCATCCCTTTGAACGCAAATTTAAGTTCCTAAACCACAAACTGCAATTCTTCAAACTCCATTCTACTTCTAGTGCATCAGAGCGGTGCATAACTCTCTTTTCTGTCTGATGTTCAGAAGTATCTCTGACACTCACTGTTCTGCTACAGCACCATGTTGAGCTCTGCTGCTGCCAGGTACCAGAAATTTGTCTGGTGCTTCTACTTTGACAGAACTGAAACATCTGGTGATGTGCAAGAGCCCAGCTCACCCTGCTGAAAATTCAGCAAACTGAAGGCTCTACACAAACCATAGTGAATCTGTAAATCCTCCCCTGCAATCAGTTACCCCTGTAATTGCAATGGGAAAGATGCAATCCTCAGTGACACATGTGAGGGGAAACAAACTGCACAGCTGCTGCAAGCTCCAGAGGCAAGAGAGGAAAGTGGTGGTAAGGAGATCACCCGTTTAGCTTTCCGTGTAAATCTGTCCTGGATGGAGCCCTTGCCCTGTGTTGCAAACTGTGAAATTGGATCCCACGAGGGTTCAAAGTGTGTTGGCTCAGCTGCTCTGTCCAGCAGGCTCAAATCTATTTTGGTATAGGGAGGCTGAGGATCAGCAGTCTCTTTTCTCCCCTCTTTTCAAAACTCTCCTACTCCTTAGGTCAGAGAGAAATAGTGACTCTTATTCTCCTCCAGATATTTTGTGTATTTATATGGGAAGAGGGAGATCTGTTGCTCCAGAATCAATTTGAGCATTTTTGCACAAAAATACAGAAAATTATTTGCAGAATACAAAAAATACCGTTTAAACCATGAACTGAAATTTGGGGATTCCACCAAACCAGAGGCTGCTGACTCTAGTGTGCTCCTTGGCTCTCTGGAGCTGTAGAGAGACTGCGATATGGTGCTGGTTTCCTTTTCCAGGGATAATACGGTTTTGTGATCATCCACAATGGTGCAAGTACTACCCCAGTCAGCTAAGTCATTATTCATGAAATGTACCTGAAGTAGGCTTTCTTTTTTATTGGTTTTAAGGGGCAGGATTTGAGTTCCTGAACTTTGTTTTAATTTTTTACGATGAGTAATTAATACTTTTACCTGCTGTTCAGTTCTTTTATGGGCTAAATAAACAGCTGGTTTATATCATCACTATTCTGTTAAGCCTCGCAGAACGATGCCAGTGTAAACCATTGAACAACTTGGCCCCATTTAACTTTTTCAAATATTCAAAAAAATTTTATTACGCTTGCTGAAAAATAAATTAACAAGAGACATAGTGCATATCCTTGAGGAGTCTACCCATAACCAATCAGGTTCATAAACAAGTGAGATGTGGAGCAGAACAGAAAATTTGGCAGGAAACAGATTTTACTCCAAGTTGACAACTGCTCACATGGCAAACTGTAGAAAATACCATTACAAAAGATATATGCCAGGTGTATGGATCCTTTAGCAAGTAGGAGACAGCACTCTTGATAGAATAATCTGAACACGCTCATCACACAGCACAGGAAATCATTTAGATTTGCTAGGATCCTTTCTGCAGGAAAAGATCACCAAAAGAAATGTACATGTACAGAACGTTACCGCAGCAAGAATGATAAATGCTAAAACATTTCAGCTGCTGAAGATGCTGCTTTGCTTACGGCAAGGCATTCCTTTCCAGGCAGCCAGAGACAGCAACAGCTGTACATGGCAGGAGGAAAGCTCCTACTGTGGGGCACAATCCACTTCAGTACCTGGGCCATGAGTGTCCATGGTCCCAGTCACTCCAGACCCACTGTACCATTATGTGCTTACTGTAACTGGCTTATTTATTAAACATTCACTGTAAGTAAAAATTAGACCTTGCTGAAACAGAGACTGAATGCTTTCATATTCCTGATCATTTATATTTCACTTGTTCTGAATCTCAAGAAACCTTGCACCTTCCTTTGCAGATAATGTTTATTTACCTTTAGCACAGTGTACAGTGAAGCCAGCAATCTGTATCTTCATTGCTGCAGTTAATGGATCATGGTGGGAGGGGTTTTCAGGGAGTTGGGATGCAGCTAATGATATCATAATCCTTTTTTCCTTAAGCACTTAGATTTTTGAGTTTTGAAGCTCTATTTGAGCTTGTATAAGCAGATCAAGATGGAGGAGTTGTTACACATCTTTAAGTTTTACATCAGCAAATGGATGGGACTTATAAGTTGAATACAACAGAGAGCATGTAACTGTTGTACTTAAAATAGCTAGAAAGCAATTTACAGTTCTGAAACAATGTGTATCTCAAGTATGACACCCTTCATTTTTATCTCTCTCTCTCCATCCCTCCTTCTTCCTACATGCAAGTGAAGAAAGCTGACCTGCCAGTGATATTACTGATGATACTCTACTAGACAAACAAAGAATTAAAGTTGCTATGGAAATACACAAATCTGACAGTTCATGCATTTATCAAAGAAGGATCGTCACCATCACGCAGTATTGATAGAGTGCACACTGTCTCCCTACATGCTTATCATAAGACTCTTAATGTCAAACAGAAAAATGAGGCTCACTATTTCACTGATGTCGTGTCCATTGATCAGTTCCTACATGACCAATTTCTCATTATAACGGTGTTTAAGGTGAAAATCACACTCCCCAAACCCCAAATATGCAGATACTATTTCAGTGTGTTTCATTTCAGAAGTGTGGTGATTTTGAAGGCCATGGCTTTCCAGAAAGCCAGCTCATGACAGAATCAATCTCTGAGCTTTTTATATTTCTTCGTTTTTATTAATGAACATTTCTTTGATTGAGTTTGATTTTGTTCCCCATCCTCCTCCCTCTGTAAACACAGAAAAGGAGGCACTAATTTGTTTTCTACCATAATTTGAGATGTACTAGCTCTTTGCACCAGCTTTTCTAGTGCTGCTGTAGAAACTCCCAGTATCTTTAGAATTGCTGCTTTTTCGCTTTGGATCTCCTTTGATCTACAGAGGCTTCTGTGGCAAATGGCTGAGAGCTATAAACTGGTTCCCACATTTGTTCATGTGAGTGCTTATGAACTAAAGACCACCGAAGCTTTCTGTGTTTATGTAGCATGGATACAGACATGTCATCATCCCTTGCCTTGGTTCCAGTTCTCAGATTTATTTCTGAATGGCTTTTGCATGAGCTTTTTTGTCACGTATTTCAGTTTCACAGATTACCAGCACCATCAGAGCAAATCATCTGAGCACTGAATGTGTAAGCAAAACTGAGATATCCAACATTTGTATAAAGGCAAATACATTTTAAAAAAAAAATCAAAATGAGCAAATCCCTAAGCAAAACTATTGAGTTGATAGCCTTGAAGAAAAAAAAAGGCACAAATCTAAAATAGTTGTGAATTTGTAATGTAGGAATGGCACCAATCCAGAAATACATTGGGATATTTTGGTAGAGGAGTTTTTAGTGCTATCATTTCAAATATTTACTTTGTTTCACAGTGCTGTATTTTCATCAGCATTAATAAAAATCTGAAGCTCCTGAGTTTGTGATGTGATCAGAACCCCAAGCCCCTGGTTTTGAGGTCAATATTCCAGTTGCCTGTGAGCAGGAATAAACTGAGAAGCCTGATACATGAATGGAGTGGGAATTTCAGAAGCAGGTGAATCAAAATACTTCTTTGTCATCTGATTTCCTAAGGAAATAAGGCTTGCATGATTGTACTTTGTAGTTAATTTCAGTTGCACAGGGATGAGTTATCAGAAAGACATTAGTCTCCCAAAACCTTGAGTAGTAAATGAGGAGTATATCTATAAAGGAAATCCCCTAGTTCTGTCCTGTAAGTCTTCTAGCAAAGCAGAAGGCTGCATGCTGAGTCCATACATTATTTGGCATTGGTGTGTACGTGGAAGGAGTACTTTATAAATGCCCCAAACTCTGAAAAATCTTCTCCCAGAGTTTGCAGGAGCCTGATTTTACTAGTTCTGATGTCATGGTACTGTTTGCTTGTTCCTTTTGTCCCTCATCTGCAGAGAAAGGTTTCACTGAGTAGATGATCAGTCTTAAAGTAGAGCCAGTCTGGCAAGAGAGACCATCATGGTATGACTTGTTTGATATTAATCAGCTCAACAGGTGTGAGGCATGATAAATGGCACATTGGCTAATAACAGCTGACCAAATTTCAACCAGATGCGGGTCTTTTAACCATCATCCTTCCTTGCAGTCTGCTCTGGGGGCAGCAATTCTTGACACAATTCTTAACACATACCTATTTTTGTTCTCATTTTAAAAATGCTATTGATCCATAATGTCTGTAACAGTCACTGGGGCCATTGAAGAAGTCATGAAATTAGATAATTGTTTAAGTTGGAATTGTTTATGTTATGATCTCTAAGATCATTGAGTCCAACATGCACTATTTGTGGATTTAGTGTATATTTCTTGTGACAAGGATTTCTATTTTCTATACCCTTTTTAGCCAAAGTGTGTTGTCTCTTTTGCAGGCCAGTGATTGGCTTAGATACTGGTTGGACAGACAGGTGATGATACAATTAGTTACAATTAAAAGACAAGATCTAATTTCATTGTGCAACTCGACTACTTGTTATTGCAATTGTCTTTTCTTAATTAATTTTGTTTCAGGGTAGACACACTGTAAACTAATCAGTCTATTGTCACATGCCTGCTAATTTTGTAATTAATTATTATTGCTAGAGTTGAGTGAATAATTTCTAAAAAATAACTTACTTGATGACTTTTGCCTTTTTTCTATTCATTAATTATGTACAAACATAATGATTTTCTGAAATTGGCTTGTTATTTTACTGTTATTCACTGAGTTATTCTTCATCAGTACCCAACACACAGTTAATCACAACCATTAAAGACTGAAATAAGTTGCATTTTGACCAGAATCAAATGAGCATGTTACTTATCAACCCCCTTTTGTAACAGTATGTTTCTTGCAGTTGTGGTTATGGTGGTGGTGGTGTTGTAGTTGTGTGGTTTTTTGATTTTTTTTTTTTTAAATGGTTATAATCACTAATCTGACATTTACTTTGTGTCAGTGTTCTTCCAACATTTAATTATTGTTTTTTTATTGGCAACATTCTTGCCTGTGAACTTGTTTGGTAGCACATCAAAAGGTGTGAGGCAAATGAAGCAAGAAGCTGGAGAGGTTTCTTTTGGAAGGCTGTAAGATCTGCAGTTTTGCTGCTGGGTGCCATTCCCTATTAAATAGTTTGTGGAACCAGTCAATGCCAATCCAGCTCTGCTATATCCTGACATGAATGGCATATCTGCACCCCAGCAGTGTTTCATGCTTTGAGGGGTTTGTGTAGGCTGCCTCAGTACTGCTTCCATTGTGGCAGTAATGGTGTGTTGTAGATGTGTCCTTTTGTTTAGCTGTGCTTTTCCACTCTCAGTTCATCCCTCTTTAATTGCTGCTCTGCTTTCTTGGCAGAGTGAAATAACTGGTGAGCTGGGCCCCACTCAGGCCAGGTTTGCATTCTGTGTTTGACTTGGGGCTGAATCAATGTTTATGTCGCCACTTACCAACCATCCACACTGTTAAATAAACAGTGTCATTGACCTCAGCCTGGTCAGTGACACTGAGGTTTCTCTTCTGAGAAGCAAAGATCCAGCTTTCCTGGACTTCAGGTGTGCTCAGATGCTTTGATGCAATGTCAACACAGGAATTTGCATTAATAACAGAAAGCAGCAGCTGAGAGGTGGCACAGCCCAGCTCCTCGGTGCCTCTCAGCTCTTAGGCAATGGAAGGAAAGCCCTCCCTCTGCCCTGCCATGGGCCACAGGGGTTTGGGCTGCCTCGTACTGACTGCTCTGGAGCAGAGGAGGAGCACTCCAACTCTTGGGCTCCAAACCCAGCTGAGAAGCAGATTAAGAAGTTTCCCTTTACTGCCTCTGGGCTCTCAGTTGCCTGCTCTCAGCAGGGAGGCATGCTGGTTGTGTGCTAATTTGGACTCCAGCAGCAATCAGTCAGGAGACTGGCCAGGCCAAAGCCCCTGAGCTCAGGCTTCAGGCCAAATATATAACTAGACATGTCCTAAGAGATGGAGTGAAACTGTGAGCCTGGATTTAACTGGCAGAATCCACAGAGTGATTCTAGCCCCCTGTATGCAATAACTCATTTTGGACAAAGCTGCTTCTCTGTTGGACTGTGTGTGTTGTCCAGTGTGAGATTCCTGGTGAGCCCCCAGCTCAACCCTTGGGCTCTGTTGCCATAGCTCTGTTTTGCTGCTTTTTGCCATTCCTAGCTAGATAACCTTCTGAGGTTCCCATTACTTCACACTCTCAGTGGGTGCCCAGAATCCAGTTCAATTGTTTCCCATCTTTTTCGGTACATGCTTCCAGTCCCCGAGCTCTCCTGCTGCCTCGTCAGATGACACTTCACCTCAGCAGCTCCCCTGAGGCTCTTCAGTTTCCAGGCTACCTGTGCTATTTGTTTTTCTTGGTCTCCTCATTCCCAGGCAGGCAGAGCTTTTATGGACTTGTCTCCCAAAAAAGACTAAACTGTTTGAATTTTGCTTTTTCTTATCTCTAATGAGCTCTTCAGGAGTGAAATCAGATTGCTATGTTAGGGCACAGAGTTTCTTACAAATGTGTTCAGTAACCATCCAATGGCACCAGATGTGTGCACTACAACATTTTACAGGACTGAATTTATTTTGGAGAATGACATTTGTTTTCTGACAAAATGGCTGTTTTTTTCAGCAAGGTGGATCCATCACAACTGCTTTGGGTGTAGCTAGGAAAGCCATGAAATGAGGAGCCTCTGCTACCTCCTGATGTGGAACTAGGTATCACAGCAGCTCTGCCATGAGCATTAGGGTAGGTTTGGATAAATATGACAGAGATCTGAACATTTTCTAGTAGGAAGATTGCAGGTGAAACCTTGCTTACCTTATTCCACTACAGAGGCAAACTGGAGAGGCAGCAATCCCATGCTCCGAGCTGAGTCAGAGGGAAGGGTTCACTCTATCTTTGGGAAGTGGGTGGTGGATTTGAGAACACCCAGGCAGGATTTCACCTTCCCTGAATAATTTTGTAGTGGTTCTGATGTGAACTTTTATTCACAGATTTCTGTCTTTCAAGTCTATATTTCCTCCTGCCATGTATGCTACACTTGAAATATGCTCACAGTATTTCTTTGCAGTTTTTATAATTAAAGGCTTTTCTTTTCCATACTTTTAAAAGTAATCACGCTTGCATGGGTCTGGAGTTCTTCTAACATCAACTTCACACTAGTGTATCACAATTTCTTGCAGTGAAGTCCAAACTGCTCTTCCCTGGATAGTCCATTTATTGTCTAACAGCACTTTCTTTGCATTAAGCTCCTTCTTTTTGCCTTATGCCATCCTTATAGTAACTTCTTTTTTACCATTGGAACTTGCACAAGAATGGAGGGTGGATTTTCTAGAAGCACTTGTCTATTTGCCAGCTCTATATTGGCCTAGGAACTAATGTTAGTCAAGAAGGCCAATGGCATCCTGGCCTGTAGCAGCAATAGTGAGGCCAGTGGGGTCAGCGCAGTGACCGTCCCCCTGTGCTCTGCGCTGGTGAGGCCACCTCTCAAATCCTGTGTCCAGTTCAGGGCCCCACACGACAAGAAAGACATTGAGGTGCTGGAGCGTGTCCAGAGAAGGGAAAGGACCTGGGGAAGGGTCTGGAGCACGAGGCTGGTGAGGAGCAGCTGGGGGAACTGGGGATCTTTAGTCTGGAGAAAAGGAGGCTCAGCAGAGACCTTATTGTTCTCTAGAATTCCCTGAAAAGAGGCTGTAGCCAGGTGGGGGTTGGACTCTTCTCCCAGGTAACAAGTGATAGGACAAGAGGAAATGGCCTTAAGGTGCACCAGGGGAGGTTTAGATTGGATATTAGGAAAAATTTCTTCACTGTAGTGCAATCAGGCATCAGAACAGGCTGCCCATGGATGTGGTGCTTGGGGATATGCTTTAGTGGTGGACTTGGCACTAACAGCTGGACTTGTCTTTTCCAATCTAAAATCTTTTATGGCTCTGTAATTTAGCTAGGTATTGCTAAACTAGAACCCTTCTATATGTGTTTTTTGTTTCTTTCTCTGTTATCACAGGAGCTTGCTTCTTCAATATTGTGAAATAAAGGCTTCCTTTGAAGAGGCACAAGGCGTGATGTTTCCTCCTATATTTACATCTTCCAGCTGTCCCTGCTCTATCCTGTGCCTCCAGTCCCTCTCTCACTCCAGGGTCTTCCAGCCACTGCTGACACCTTGGTGCTTTCCCTCAAAGATTCTCAGAATTTTTCATCTCTTTGTATATGTAGGTTTTGAGTGGATTTGATGCTGTTTCATACCCTTCCGTGGTTACAGCTTTTCTGAGGGCTGTCATAGCTTCTGGGGCTACATAATAGGAGTATTTTGATTTACAAATAGCTGGTAGTGGTAACACTTCTCACTAGTAGTCCAGAGTAAAGCAATAACAGGCAGTCAGAGTCAAAATTGTCTTTTAGGCCGTCATAAACCATTAGGCTTATTTTGCTTTAAAAATAATTTTCTGCAACTCAGGTTTGGCTCTTTTCCTTTTTGTGTTATGCTATAATAAGATTTTCAGATACTTCAATGGAAAGTTGCCTTAGACTTGAGCCAAATTATAATCTGGATAGAACACAAATTCAGGTTTACAGTTTGATATATAATGGATGCAGGATAGTATGGTGTCACATTTTAGAAATTTATTAATATTTATAACCTGTACCTATTTTGGTATTATTCATAGGTTTTATGGAATTACAGGATATTTGTTTGGTTTCTGGCCTGGAAATGTTTCTGGGTTGACTTGAAACATTTAATTTGTCATGAAACTAAATGTTTCATTCCATCTTCCTATTGCTTTGCCCTTTTAATTTTTTTTTTTTTTTCTTTAGAAAGGTCATTTGAAACAAAAAGCCTAAATGGTTTATTTTGTATTCCCTTTTTTACAGTTGGAAAAATTTGCTAAATTGAGTTTGCATTTAGAAACTATTTTTTGCAGTATACTATTTGCCAAAATAACCACACTAGTCATCTTGGAATAATCTTTACTTACATTGGTATCTATGAAAACTTTTTAGGGAAGATTTGCCATACGCCCTTTGCAATTAAAATAAGTGATACGCTGTCTTAAAAAAACCAAAGCAAACAAAAAAACCCTCACAAGCCAATAAATAGCCCCCCACAAAATCAACAAACAAAACCTCCAGGCTCCAATATGCTATTTAATGTTGCATATATTCAGGGACTACTATTGATACGTGTGTAATAAATTTTAAGTCTGCTCTGTGGTAGATGTTAATGATCCTCAGAGACCTGATCATGACATGCTGACTAGCAAAACCTCTAGAGTGGCTTTGTGGCACTTGGAGTAAAGTCTGCTCTGTAAATAATGAACAACTAAAAGTTGTTTACATTGATGTGCTAAGCCCAGAGAAACTGCTAGGGACTGTGTCAGCAATCCCAACTTTTCCTTATTATGAAAATAGCAATAAAAGGAAGTGATTAAATGCAAACAAAAAGCTCTTAGAGGACTGTAGGGCTGACTGAAATGAACAAAATCTGATGGCTAGAATGTCATCATGCTGCAGGTTTGCTCCTGGACTAGAATTCAGGTGTTATTTCCTGCATGGTTGGGAAAGGTTGCAATTCCTCCTGGAAGCAGGATGGGCTGAGAAGGAGGCACAATAGCTGCCTCCAGTGAGCTAGGCCTGGCTTTAGTCACATTTATCTTTAGTGTTTTGCTTCTTGGTAATTTAGGTTTAGTCATCTAATTTCACTTTTTTAGGATTTCTTATGTGTCACCAGAGGGTTTTTCCATTCATGATACATGATATGCATACACACACTTTATAATAAACAGGAAATAATGAAGGACTGTATTAAGAAATTTTCTTTTTAAAATGTGTTGAGTTGTCACCTATATGAAAAGCAGGTGTCAGTCTGGTGAGAAAGCCTCCATCTCATGGTGGCCATGCAGATTCTTCCTTGAAGGTGGAGGTTTAGATCCAGGCTTGCTTTAGTCCACAGCAGCTTTTCAGTTGTCACCAGTCAGGGGATTGTGCCCTAGAGGTGGTTATGTGGATGTGGCAAACTGCACCAAGGAGCTCACTGTGTTATAAACTGTCTGCTCGCCCAAGCTCTATGAGTACCCCTGCCCAAGGCAAAGAAACAGGGATGTGGTGGAGAGAGGGAATGGGTGGATTAATGGACACCAGGAAATTCATACTGAGACTTAAAAATGCCTCAGTGTGTGTGTCTCGAAACGTGGCAGCATCAGCTGGGGATGGGTTGCACCTGGGTGATAACGTGTGTAGCCAAACCAGATTGTAGCGCTCAGCTCACACAGCCCCGTGACTTGAGCCAGGATTTGTTATCGAGCTTGAGCCCCACGTCTGTCGGATTGTACCTGCCACCCCTAGGAGCATGCATGCTGAAACCAAGTTGTTTTGTGTTCTGGAAGTGTATGGAAAATGTTTGTTTGGGAGATGCCAAATGCTTCCTTCTTTATCAGAGACCCAATCTCATGCAAACAGATACAGAAGCACATGCTTGCAAACACATCTCTTTTCATAATACAGGCTGCAGAAAAACATATTTTTCTATCAGTAAACGTGTTTATTTGCTACCTTTTCATGGCTGGAAGATTTAAGAAAGGAATATGAAGTACCTGTAAAAACAGACACTGGCTGAGAACTCTGTGATTTAGCTGAAGCTGAAAATACTTCTGTGATAGAGTTTGTGTGTTACCAGTTATACGGATGAACCCAAGTCCCTGGTGCTGATCAATAGCTGATGAAAAAGAATAGTTTCAAAATGATTTGACCCTCCCAGGGTCAGAAGTGGGGCTGCCTTCATCTGTGCATGTGTGGTGTAAGCCAGGTACAACAGCTCAAGAGGAGAGCGCAGAAAATTAAAGAAGCAGTAGTTACTTCTGGTCTACATGAGCTTTTCTTTATCAAAAGGCCTTTTCTAGAAAATCTTTTTACATATCTCTTTTAGATGAAGGGGCATTTTTTAGTTTGAAAGTTATGCTTGTGTTTCATGGTATTTTAAAATAGCTGTAATTTATTTGGAATCTGACTGCTATTTAATTAAGTTACCACTGGTAAAGCGTCACTTTGGTTTTGTAAAGGTGTTACATGTAAAATATTGTACCATGGCTGCTATCAGAAGGGCTTCCCTGTGTTTTTAAAGGTGTCGTGTGCAGTCAGAATTCTGTTAATTCTGGAGGTATAATGGTTCATATATTTATGTTTGTGTTCACATATAAGTGTATATATTTATACATATATCTCTATTCATTAAGATATACAAACACATACATATACCCATTTATTTTTACTGGAAATGCAAAGTGGCAGCTTTTTGAAAAATGATTCAGATGTAAGGTAATTTTTCAGTTAAATGTTCCTGTATGAGTCTGTATAATAGGCTTGTACATGTTTCTGAACTGGATGAAGCCTTTTGAGGTTTAACAAGCTAAATGCTAAGGAGCAACAAGAGATGCACAGCCATGCTCTGTTGTATGTGATAGTGTTCTTTGTTTGTGTAAGAGGTTTCTGTATCAAATAACAAGATTAAAAAGATCTGGTCTATCATCAGTTGTTCAGGATCATAGAGTTAATTGATTCTGAGCCATTTATCATGAAACTCAGTGGGAATAAGACTGAACCTGATGAGAAGCATGATGAGCGGCGTTTTGAAATGTGCACAGCTAATTTGCAAGGTCTGGGTCTAACCAAGTAATCTGATTTTCAGAGGTAAGCAGCAGTGTCAGTTCACAGCAAATGTAATGGGATCTCCAAATGAACTGGTACTTAACATATCTTTTATTTCAGTGACTAAACAACAGCAGCCCTGAAGTTTGAAAATGATATGCAGTGCAAATCAGTTTGGGATTCACATGTGTTTGCTGTCTGATGACATTAATGGGGTTATGAGGAAGATGTCTGATAATCATAAAGATCTCTTAGTAACAGAGATAGTAAGGAAGATTTTAATATTTCTAATATTCTTAAGTTGTTTTCCATTTTGCTTGCCCAGAACTGCTCCAGCCTGGCTCAGGAGTCACAACTTTCAACATTGTGATCCATTTTCACTGTATGGGCTCTTCATGCACTCGGCATGTGCATCTTCATTTAAACCCTGTTGGCCTGAGCGCTCTGTTGTGAGGTAGCAAATAGGGATTTCTTCCTCCTTGCTGAATCAAATGGCAGAAGTCAGTGGCAGAAAGAAGGTTCTGAATAAAGGAGGCCTGACTTCTTCCAAAGGCAGAAGATTGTGTTTAAATAGGGCCAAAATTTCCTTATAAATTAACTGTAAGGACTGATGTTAGCACCCAAAAGCAAATCTTCAGTCTGGGGATCCTGGTAAAAGACAATTGTTTCCTTTATAGTCTAGACTCAGATGCATCAGCTTTTAAAAGGAACAGTTGTATCCTAATTAGTGCAGGGGATTATTTTGTCATTTTCTCACTTCTTCCGTGCACAGTTTAGGGATTGTAGATGCCCTACGCGGTAGATTTGATTGAATTTTGGACTAGGGTCTGAAAGGTAATGGGTGACAACTGACACGGAGGCATTGATTGCTATTATCAGTTCTAGCCCTCCACACACACACCTTGACACATCATTATAGCTGCATTGCAGTCTGACTTACATCTCTGATGTAAAATGTTAGGGGTTTTATTAATACTTTAGCTATTTGCATTCATAGAACATCACTCTCAAAGGTGTAATTGATCACCTATCTAACCTTAACCTTTATTTTAGAGACACCCCTTGGAATCGTGAATCTCTGTAGGACAGGGTAGTGCGTGCTCACTTGGATAATGCAATTGAGAACTAAGGAAGAGCCTGAGCACAGACGGTGCTAGTCTGGCGTGGGAGTTCTGGCACAGGCTTAGTGCTGCAGCCACTCAGTGCCCTGGCGTGGGATCAGCACTTGAACTCATGTCAGAGAGGCTGGCAAGTGATAAAGAAAAGGCTAATGTGAGGAACAGATGCACCTCGGATCCAGATTTGGGAGGCAAGTGTTCATATTGAGTTCGCTTAGAATCAAATGCTTTTGCAGCAGGTTTAGTTGAGTCACAGCCCCCAAATATCCATTCTGCTACAGCATTCTGCTCGTGGTTCAGAGAGCCCAGAAACACGCAAGTTATTGATATGCAGTTTGTCCTGCTCAATCTAATTAGGCTGTCTGAAGTGCATTTGCTCAGGGAAAAATGTTTGTCAGGCTTGGGCTTCTAGGTCTGTTGTTAGAAATGTGACCATTAGGAAATAATGGGAATGGCAACTTAATCTCATTGCATTGTTGAAACTCTGAGGTTTTTTTCAAGTTTGTTTGGAATCTGGAGATCCCATGCTGGCACTTTTCCTCACAATCTCTGGTCCTTTATTCTGTCAGTGATGCCCATTTAAAACACATGATATAATCTCGAAAACAATAATACCTTCTAGTCTACCGAATTTTTCTGTATGAAAATGGACCCCATGGAATAGATGTCTATGTGGTCTCTAAGTTAAGATTCTTCATTCTTCTTTCCATTTTCTTTTTAGTTGTTGCATTTCCTAATTAAACTGCTGTACATCTGGCTACAAAACTAGGGAAGGACGAAGACCCAGGCAAAATCAGCCAAATCATTAAAGTAACAGAAGTCTCAATTGTGAAGGCTGAACTCTTTATTTACTAGATTTTCTGAGTTACTGTACCTCCAAGGGACTTGAGGGACTGGAAATAGTCAATCCAAATCCAGTCATAACCTTAAGCACTTGGATTTGTAATACCTCTGTCATGAGTCAAACATAAGAGTTTATCTCTTTTAGAAGATGTATTTTGCTCCGCTCTGCAAAGAAAAATTGGTTCAGATGCTGAAAACTTATAATGTAAAAGTTATAAGTGTAGTCCAGCAGGACATGAAAGAAATCCTGTGTAGAATCTCCAGCTTAGTCTGTTACAAGTATCCCAAGAAAAACTAATTGCTGGTCCTGTTCAGGGGTATTTCAGCACCTGATACTGGGAGAAAAATATTTCCCTCCACAGTTAAACATATTGTAAGGCTAGAGGAAATAAAAATGTGTCTCTTCCCTCTTAGCAAGATATTTTTGTTTTAGTTTTCAGAACTTACTCAAGCTCATATTCATAGGAATAATCTGTAGTCTTGTTGACAGGTCTGCCAGGAAACACCTTTTTGGCACTAATGGAAGGGGAAGCATGTGCTGTTCTGGTTTAAGAAAGACTGCTATTGCAAAAGTCCTGACCTTACACTCCAGTATTTTTAGCAGTCGTGTTTGCAGCCACTGCAAGCTGAAGTGATGGGGTCTGGAGAGTAATGTTAACATGATTCAGAGAAAATGAATCGTTAGTCAGCACTTGTCTCTCATGTACTTCGGGTCATGGCCTGTTCTAAACTGACTTTCTTCTTATTCAGTGATGCAGGAAGGAAGATTTAAAACCAGCAGGAGGGTAATAATAGTGTGACAGGAAGAAAAAGGTCACTGGGAACAATATGAAACCTGATTAATAGGTTCATCCTCATAGGTGAATTTGAATTCTGCAAATGACTTTTCCATTTCTCATTCTTTCCCTACTCCATTTCTGGAGCAATGCACCTGAACAGGTACATCTGAAAAATAAGCCTTAAAGCCTGTAAGAATTTTTTTCCATTGAATTTCCTTTGTATTTTTTTTTTTTTTTTTGAGCATTGGAGTGCACTAAACCAAATAGAGTTCCAAGCTGTGTATAGATTTTGAAGAAGAAACCAACAAAAAACCCTAACACCAAAAAAACCCAACAACACCAAAACCCTCATGTCCATCTAAGTGTGCTGATCCAATGCAAGAAAAACTGTGCCTGCTGTTCAAAGGCAATGAAAATCAGTTCTCAGTATTAAGCCACAGCATTTCTTATGTTATCCTGTTCGTGATATGCTTGATCACATTTAAATAAGGTTTAGGATGCAGTTTTATCGTAGTCAGTATGTCTGGGGGAGAATATAATGCTAATAAGTAAATGGATAAAAGCCATGAACCCTTGATGTGGTGATGCTGTAAATAGGGTCTGTAGAAGGTTCTGAAGGTGGGATTTCTCTTCCTCACCTTTAACTATCTAAAAGCTGATGTTCCAGGTTCTTTCTACACAAGGTTAAAACAGAAAAACACCTACAAGATGCTTCTGCATTGAAGTTGCCTTCTTGAGGTGCAAGTGTGCAGAGGTACAATTTGGATGCAAACATCCTCTACAGGCTGGGCAATGGGAAAGTCTTCAGCTTCCTGCTCTGATCCCACATTCTCCTGGCAAGGCAGAGCCAGAGGTGCTCCCCAATGCTTTCTTGTGAACCTGCAATCTTGGCTGCACTTCCCATCAGTTGGCAATGAGCTGTTCAGCTGTAGCTTTTGATTTTGAACTCTTCGTGTACTGGAAGCATGTATCGTGAATGTGACTTCAGCTGTAAACTGGAGGACTAAATAATAGAGCACTTTCTTATTTTAGTACTCTTTTGCTGGTTGCTCTAAGGAAGTGAGGTATGCACTGGTGAGATATTTTGTTGCACTGTTGATTTAAGTTTTCAGTCAATCCCTTTTCATGCCATGTTTGATTAGTTGCCTTTGTTTTTGTCCTCTTTTTTTCTGCTCCTTGACTGCTACCTCCCAAACAGGCTGAGGGCTCACACGATTTCTACAGGCAGATACACAGTGTCCATTGCAGGTACATCCCTGTTTGTGAGCACAGACTTACGTGTTCCAATAGGGTTTTCAAGCCCTCTTTGTATTTTTTGTGGGCAAGTTGTACTTTTAACTGCAAAGTGAACATAAAGGCCAATATCTTTTAGGCTGCATTATTGTTTTGTTCAAATATTATTCAGTAATTGCCAGGGTATAAATCAAGTTTGGTGACATACACTTTATAGTTTTTACAGTAGTGCTGTATAAGGAAGTGCAAATATAATGTTCTATTAAAATGAAAAGTTTGAGTGAGAATGGATTTTATTCAAGTAATTTTAAAAGTACTATAACCAGACCCTTGGGGAAAAGGCGAGGGAAGAAATATAGCTCTTTCATGCTCTAATTCCATATTCTGACCTTCATATACTGAAGTTTGGCTCTGACATGTCTTCTCAATATTTATCCCATTCACTTGCTCACTTTGGATGAGGTATATTAGGCCTAGTAATTTGCATGGGATCTCGATGTACCTGTCATGTGAAAAATCTCTCCTACACTAGAAATATTTACTATTTATGACAACTGCCATCTGCTGCTGTGAAGAGCTGAAATATCTGTGGTCTGAGGTTTCAAGAAGACTTCAACTTCTTTTTCTTGGTGGCAATAAATTAACCTTAGAAGAACAAATCAACTAATCGGATTTGTTTAGGTAACTTCTAGTTATTGAAAGAAAAGCTGATGAAATCCAGTACCGGAAGACGATGCTTTATATCAATGTCCAGAGATGTGTGTATTCATTAGGAGGTGGCACTTGTACTGTCAAAATAGTGAACAAGTTCCTGTACAGTTAAACCAGGGTAACATTGATGGTGTGGTAGGAAGAAGAGATGAACACACAGTGAGACAACACTTCTCTCTAAATGGCTTAAAGAAGGGGATGGGGGGGGTGAAATCTGTATTCCATGAACTGAACTTGGAGCAGGCCTGCTGCAGAGCCCCTCTGTGGCTTACTGGGGCTGGGAATTGACACCAGAGCTGCATCAGCATCAGAACACCATCATCACCTGTCCAGAGCCAGTCCACATCTGGTTCATGGTCTTGTGAGCTGACCAAACAGGCAGTGTGTTGAGAATGTGGCTGTGATGATTGGGTTGGTCCATCCTGTCTGTAGCTTTTCTGCATGGGCTGTCTCTGACTGCACTTGGAGTTAATCTCAACCCAAATCAATTAACTCTGAATTTAAACACAGAAAAATGGGAATCATAATCAGCATTGGCACAGAGACCACAGTGCCAGAAAACAGAGCCTAAAGATACTTAATGAAATACTTTCTGAAAAAAATATTGCTCTCCTTTACAGCTTCATTTTCCTCTCCCTGTCTTTTATGATTTTTCACAGCTAATAATTTAATTTTAGTTTTGAGGTTTGCAAAATTTTCAGTTTTCCCTTTGCACAGTTCAATGGAAAATGCTTATTTTAAATGCATATGAGAAGAGCTTGGTTCTGTGTTAAGGTATTAATTATCTTCAGTGCTATCCACCTCCTTGTAACAAGAGAATAAGTCACCACTGCAGCTTGCCATAGAACCAGAGACAACGAGGAGCTACTTAATCTAAAAGGCGGCACTGGCACAGGAACAAGTATATGGAGTGATCATAAATGCATTTAGGCTGAAAATGAGAAAAAATATTTCTATGCATGCTTGAGCACTTTTATGGGGGAAGAAAATGTGATTGTCCATAAAAGGTAAATTTCTGTTTTTGTGAGAAGAATCCTAAGACGTGGTGTCTGAAGACAACTGGAGGTGATGACCCTCGGAAGGTCTGTAGATCATCTTTGGGGGACAGGCATGCCTAAAACCAACAAATGACACATTTGTGTCAAATACAAACTCACATCTCCCACTGTCCCCATTTTCCCAACACACCTGCCTGAGACTGGAGTAAGATCTGTGGCAGTCTAGCTACCATGTCATAGCAAAGTGCACCATCTGTTATCCAGAGAAAAATTATCCTGACTTCCTATAAAATACACATAGCAATTAACTGCTCCTGCCTTGATTTCCACCGGGAGCTCTGCATAAGCATAGGATGCCCCCCAGGCAGCGGTGACTTATGCTCTGCAGTTTGCAGGTCTCATGAATGCACCTGCACACGGTTCATCTGTTTGAGGAGCCCTGGGTGGAGTTTTGGTCAGCATGATAAGTTTATGCATACAGAAGTAAATGTTTCAATCGGTTGTGACGCCCTTTTTTGCCATCCCTTCCATCTGCGGTGGCTGACGTGCACAGGACAGTTCTCACACACACAGATCTATGTGGAGGTCAATTCCCCGGAA
>VWZT01006312.1:1478-21620 GCA_013397055.1 Pachycephala philippinensis
AACCAAAAGCATGTATTCTATTATCATCTTCACAAGCTGTTAAAGCAGGTGGGGCAGTGTTCCTTATCTCCTACCATGACTTATCCTTGATAACTCCCTCCGGGGGGGCTATCTCTGTTTAATGGGCAGTCAAGGACCTACAGCATGACTCATAGAATTACATCAACCCCTTGTGAGATGCTCGACCCAGTGGGGAGGAGACAAGCATTCCCACCTGGATATAATCTGGGGTTTGGAACAGCACTAACAGCCCTTGCCCACTGGATTCCCAGAGGACAAGAGCTACCACTGGACCTTCAGGTGAAGACCAAACCCTTTTCTACAGGATCACCGCTTCAACAGGACCACTTCATCTGGACTACCACCACCCTGACTAACAGGGTGTCAGATTGTATCGTGATTCTGTCAGTGTTCTTGTACTATTGCATTTATTTTAATTTTCCTATTAAATTATAATTCTGACTTGCAATCTTCCACTGGTTTGTTCTCAAACGAGTGCACAGCCTTTTATTTTGAATTTCACTAGCTTCTGGACTGGCAGCCTTGCTGGTGTATGTATCCACTTATTCCAGGAGTGCAAAGGCTGGACATGATCACAAGCCCTGTCTGTAGGTGTGGAAAATCTGAGGCACAGTCTTTCTCTTCAAGGACTGTACTATGCCAAATAAATACCCTCCGTCTCCCTTTCCTCTCCCTGTAGCCTCTGCCAGGAGCATGAAGACCAGTATCATCTGTCCTTGGCAGCAGATAAATTTGGAAGCACTTGGAACTCTCTCTTGATTCTAATCAGTTTTTAACCTTAACCTTGTATCTGTGCAAGACCAATTCTTGTCTCACTTAAATACCTGTGAACTTGGAGATCAAAAAATAATGTCTAGTTCCCGGGATATAGCTCCGTCAAATTGCTGTGGTAAATAGAAGGAACCTTCCCTTTTTGAGAAACTGTTAGGAGTCTGGAAGCTTTTTCCAGTGTCACAGCTCCAGAGCACGTTCAAACAGGAAGTAGAGCCAAGCTAGAGTGTTTTTAAATGCTTTAGGCAGTGTTTGTGGCAGAGCTTCTCAGAGGCCCTAATTGCAAGGCAGGGAGAACAAAAGCCATCATCTTCTTGGAAAATGTACTCAGAGCCTGTCATTTCATCAGCATCATAATTTTTATTCTTCAAATATCTGTTTCAATGTATACCAGTGTAGCATACCATAGAAGGGAAGCTGTTTATGGACTCTCTGCCCAGATGTTGATAAGTTAGGGGCTTTTCCTCTTCTTGTGAAAAGCAGCTGAACTGAATTATTCTAGGCAGCAGTGGAATATAATTCTCTCTCTTGCATAAGCAGCTTTTGGACATTGATGTTGTCTTTAGCAGTGAACTAAACTGATAAACATAACTGAACTAAATTCTCTTAGGCAGTTCTCTACCTTCCTCTCAGTGTTTCTACAAATTTCTGCTCATCACAAACAAGTACTGGCAGAGGAGGACCTGCAAATTGTTGTACATAGAGTCTTTGAAATCCAACTCATTTTCTCCTAACAGGAGGCATATATCTGACTGGAAGATTCACAAGTATTGTGTCTCATAGCCTGTCTTCTTCTTGTTGTGCCAGCCAGCTTAACCCTAAACTATTCCCTTCGCTCTAGTGTAGATGTTGCCCTTGGACCACAACCCCAAGCTGTTCTGATTGCCAGTCAGGCCACTGAAGGAGTGGGAAGGAAATTAGTTAACTCTGCTGAGTGCAGAGCAATATATGCCTCATCTAAATCAACTCTGAGAAAAATACCTTCAAGACTTGTTTTCCTTGCAGGCTATGCGTATAAGTGCTCCACATTGGCCAGAGCTCTCACAGGCAGCATCCAAGCAGCATAGGTGGTGTTGGAGTGCACTCTCCCAGTCCTGCTGGGGACTCTCTGGAAGCAGTGGGAGTCACTGAGGCCATACTGTGTGCCTGTTGGCTTCAGTTCTGGACCATTGCTGAGCCATCGTGAGAGGACAGAGTGAGGGGAAGTTCTGTCAGACTTCCAGGGCTTCAGACAGAAGCCAGTTTTCTCTTGGGCAATATGGTTTTGTAGAATAAACATGGCATTTTCTGTAAGGTTTTAATTTCCCACTGTGGTGTAATTTCACGTAATTATGACAAATGCTGAGGAACCTCAGCTTCACCTTAATTAAAATACTGACTTCCGGGCCCTTTCCAGCGTACCTGGGCAAACCGGTATCATATCAGAAGAGAACGTACTCTCTTCAGACTTGCAAGTCAGAGCAAAGGTTACAAGGGACTCTGTCAGGACATTATCTTGTTGGGATGTCTAGAGAGTGTGAATAGAAAGCAGTCCTGTTTCTACCACAGACTTTCATTTTGCCACAGACAAAATGTTCCCTTTCATAAATGAGAGCACGAGCAGGATTGATCTTTCATTTAGCTTTCAGTACAATTGAAGTGCATATATATGCATCCCTACCACACCTCCACCCACACACAAGATGTACATACACATTCAGAACACAGAGAACCTTCCTGGTGAGTCATGGTGTTTGTGCTGTCTCAGTTGCAGGCAGCTGCATCATCTAATTCCTTTCATCAAGTGCCATCATAAAAGTTTACCATTTTCTTGTAGCTGTGCTCCCTTGGGAGGCAGTTCCAGATCCTCCCTGCTCTGATGGTTAAAGATTTCCCTCCAGAGCCAGCTTCAAATGATTCATAGTCAGTTTACATTCTCTGTTTGTAAGCCAAAGTTTCTCTTTAGCCTAAATGGTTCCTGTCCATTTCAGGTAAGCTCCCTCTCCTGTTTACACTCTGATTTCTCAAACAAAACCACTCCTGCAGTAACACTGGCTGGCTGGCAAGTCTCAGCCTTTCTCAACTCATTTGGAACTTGTTGGCCAATTTCAACCAGTGCTGGCAAGGGAGCAGTGATGAGAAACACAGGCGGTCCTTCCACACTGAGTGATGGTTGTTGACTCAGTGTAACACTGTCATTTGGGCAAAGGCAGTGAACTCAGCCCTTCCCCACAGTCAGGGACAACAAACAGTTGGCTGGTTGTGTATTAGCCTGTTTGTCCAGTCTAGCAGGCTTGGGAGAAAGCTTGGGACAAAATGCTGGCTGGAGGGGATAGGGCTTGGTGAAGTATATAGGATGGATGAATTAAGCAGTTTAAAGCCCTAATCTACAGGGAACAAAGCTCCATTAATTTGTGGAACACTTAGTTATAGAGGGCAGTTATGATTTAAATATGTGCAGGGATACTGACATGTCCCAGGAAAGGGTGACACAGATCATCAGGGAAAACCTGAATCAGTGCAGTTACTCCCTGTGCTAGATGACCAGTAGAATGCATCCACGTCACTCAGCTCTCTCCAGCCCTCAGCACAGGACACAAATGATGCATAGGTCTCCTGCCGGCCCCGCTGCACAGGGGCACATTTCACCCAGTGAGACGGAGAGGATAATTGAGATGATTGGTTCTCTGTAAAACTGCTAGCCAGGTCCATGGGCCACAAGGCTCATAACCTGTCAGACTTCTGAGTGCAAATCAACCTTTAGGCACTTGATCAAAGGCACTCTCTCAACTGTTCACCTTGCTTTGGTTCCATTTTAAGCTACAGGCCCCCAGTCCACAGTGCAGAGGTCTTGCCACGGCCCCTGCATCAGCATTTTCAGAGCAAATGAATCCCTGTGGCCATAGCTAAGAGATGCTGCTGACCCATCACTAAGAGAGATGCGCTCAGAAAGTGCCAGGAAGCCTTTCTGTTTTGTCCAGTTGTGTCTGGCTGGAAGCTCTCTGGGAACCAGATCTAAGTGCACATCTGATGTGTGTTTCTGTAACTGATGTGACGTGTGTCTTATATAGTTCTGGGGTACATTTTTAAACAAACAGTATATTGAGAGAGAGCACAAGCATAAAATTCCAAAGGCATTTGCTTTCATATTTCAGCATATATTGGTTTACTTGGACAGATAAGCAAATGGGAGGGGGAAAGACAGAAATCAGTTTGACTATTGAAGGTGCCCTTCTGAAGGTGACCTACCAGTTGTGGGGTTTGCTGGTGCTGTCATCACTATTATTGCTGAGCATGCCATCACCACAGATCTTTACCAGTAAAAGCAAGGTTTTTGCTTTAAACTAAAAATCTTAAGTTAAAAAGAACCTTAGCATTCTAAAGGTTTGATTTAGTTGTTATATGTAATAAGAAGGATCCATGAAATAGCTTGCTGTGAAGAACTTATTCATACTAGCTGCAAAGAGTGACCCTCTGAGCATTTCTGCTGAGAGTTTGCTGGGTTTAAGGGTGCACTCCAGGAGCTCAGTACCAGACCATTCAACTCAGTATCTAAATGTGCTGTTATCCCCACTGCAGGAGCCAAAAGCTGCAAAACCTGATGCCCCTGTAAGGGGGCAAATAGTCTTTTCCTAGTCTGGAGAGGTAAGGCACAGAGGCAGTCTCAGATTTATCGAGGAACGTGGGGCAGTTTGGGGACCTGAAGCCAGGAAGCATAAATTTCACAGGGTTCTGCTTCTTCCCATTGACTGCTTCAGCTGTTCTGCTGCTGCTTTGTGCTCCCGAAGTGGTGAGAAGCTGCAGTAAGGAACCCCAGTGTGCATTTCCCTCTGTCTTATCTCGATATTGGTTAGTCACTGTAGCTTTACTTACAACAGTAGCCAACAGGGCTGTGCTAAGTAATATGTCAGTGAAGGCTCTATAAGTGCCATTTAGCAAAATGCATAGATAGTGACCCAAATTCTGTGGCTTTCTGTACAGGAAAGAGCGTAAATTCCTATTGCATATTAATAAAAATAAAATCCAGTGTAACATTTGATTAAAGGTTTCATATTTAACCCAGAGAAAGAATATGCTGCATGGGTTGCACTCTGATGCAAAGAAGGCAGGTGCAACCTTGGGTAGAAACACCTTCTCACACACCTGAAAACTCTGTTACTGATGAGCACAACCTCCTGCTCTTGCTCAGAAATAAATCTGAAAATGGTGTCAGTCAGGTGTGCCCCTAGTTGTCCCTGCCCACTAGCAATTGCCATCCAGCTGCATATCATTCCCTGGGAGTATAATTATTGGTGGCACCTGAGTTCTGCTAAGTAGAGGAACTGCTTTGCCATGGGAGTCAAGTACGGAACAGCATGGCCTGTTCTTGACAAGAGTTTGCCTCCAGGCACTGTCTTATGCCTGCAGTGTGTCTGTGGCTAAGGTAACGTGTTAAAAATATGGACTCCTGGCATGTGTAAGGGAGGCTGGCATCATCGAGGGAAAAGCAAACACCTTACCTTGTTGTGTGAAGAGACAAAAAACACGGGGGAGAAGCAAAGTACTGCTGGCACTAGAAAGCAGTTGTGCCCAAATCTGTGGCCAGCACCAGAAATCAAAAAGCAGTGATGACAGGTCTAGTTTTCCAGATGCTGTTGTTTTCTGCCTTTCCCTGTGGTAGATGACAATAGAGAGAGCAGTAGAGAGCTCTGACTACAGTTTTAAGTAATTTTGTTGCTTCTCTTTCACAGGACATTGAGGTCTGTTTTATGTATGTAGCTGTTGTTATGGCTGTATGGTAGAAGGAGGGTTGGACTATCTCAGGATTCCAGCCTGTGCCTGTGCTGGCTGGATCTGGGATTTCTGCATCAAAGGCTGGAGTGCTGAGCTGTGGGAAGGAGGGTTCCCGTCTTTTTGTGGCCAGTTCAGCAGAAATACTGAACATCACTCAATAGAGCCTAGGACAGGCAAGCATGGAGTTCTTTAAATTTTTCAGGGAAAAGCCACCTCTCATACCTCCCAGTACAAAACTTCCCCTTTGTATTTCACCACCATTTCGTGAGGTAGAAAAAGAGCAGCATAATGTATTTACAGATACTGCGTGAACATACTAAGCACAGAGATTGACAGGGTTTATTTTCTCACATTTCAATACAATTGTCAGAAGCAGGAGTCACTGTAGGAGGCAAATTACCCTGGTTTCCTTGTCCTGCACCCCGACTGAGTGTGTGTATGGTATATAGTAAGTTACCTCCGATTCCTTTTAGGTTAGGATTTTAAACAAGAAGATCGATTTTAGCGATATTCAGTCCCGGTGTGGTTCCAGAGATAACATCAAACATTCTGCAGGGGGAGGAAATGTAAGTAGTACAGACACGCTGTAAGCAGGCACTTCCACTGTGGTGACCCACCTCACACAGCCAGAACCCTCTGTCTCCCTTCCTCTGAGCACTACTTTCCTTCTCGCTGCTGTTTCACATGTGAGTTTGGTCTGGTAGTCGTGTGAGCCCTGTGTGTGCAGTGGAGGCCTCCTGATCTTTCCCCACAGAGTGCAACACATTTTCGGAACTTGGACAGGGAAAGGAAATAATAAAAGAAGGGTTATCTCTAAATGCCCAAGGGTTATCTCTAAATGCCCAAGTGAAAGTGAAGTGTGAGGCAAGATGGTTCATTGCCTTTCTTTCATGGAAGCAGCCCAAGAAAGTAATTTCCAGAGACTGCAGCTCATGGTGACACTCCAGCCTCCCCGTTGGGCATTTTCTAGTGAACCAATCCTTCCTCAGCTAACCTTTCAGTTATGTGCATTCAGCAGAGGGGAAGAAGAAAACTAAAAGAGAAGGACAAAGAAAGCTCAGAGAACAGGGTGTGATCAGCCAGCATGCTGAGTGCTGATGTCACAGCATTATTCAAGCATAAGAAACTGAGGTGGCCCATGGTTTGACCAGACACCTGCTGGTTTTATTTGGCACACTGGAATACCTTTAGGTGGCTACGACTGTCCTGATGGAAATGATCACCCCTTAGATGGGAAGAGCTGATGGTGTGAGCATGTCTGATCCAGACAGGTTCAATACAGCCGCCAGTGCTGGCGTAAGTCACTGGTGGTGTGGTGAGCAAGCCAGTGGCATTGCAGTTACCCTGGAGCTCCTGTCTGGCCTGGAGGGCTGTGACTTCTTGGGGCCTGCCAGGTCAGTGGCTATGGCTGTGGGCCGCATCTTGGAGCTATTTGGGAGTGCAAGCAAGACGGGAGTGTCACTCTGGCTGTTGCCAAGCTGGGCTCAGCACAGCCATGGCAAGGTGGCTGGCAGCAGGGCACAGAGCAGCAGGAGGATGGAGGGTGCCAGAGCTGCTGCTCTCCGGTGAGCACCGAGCCAGCTGGCTGAACCCCAACCTGCTCAGGTACAGCTGCAGGAGGCACATATGTAGATTACTCAGACTCTCCATAGTGGATTGACAGGAAATGCATACCATATTTGGATGCAGAAAAATACAAAACAGATGGTCGAGAAAAAAACAGTCACCAAAATATCCTAGTTGCCAGGATGCATAATGAAGACAGAAGCAAACGGGATGGGTCCTGCTGTGTGCAGGGCTTTAGAGCACCCACTGTGAAAGGAGGAGGCTCAGAAACATTTTAGGAAGAACCCACAAGATGATCTCCTTTATCCTCCTCTTCATTTTGCTAATAGTAAAGCTTAAGCCAACTCTGTCATCTCTCTGGGTGGAAAGTTTCCTCCTTTGTGGCATGGTCTGTTTTCTACTAACCATTTCTCCTTTTCCAGTGGTTTGTAGAAGTCTCTCACTCTTTCTCTGCAGGGCTTGGCTTTTTTTTTTTTTTTGTTTTATTTTATTCTCTTCAATCTTGTAATTTGTGCGTGTGTGCACTTTTGACAGGTACAGATTGTAACCAAGAAGATCGACTTGAGTCATGTGACTTCCAAGTGTGGCTCACTCAAGAATATCCATCACAAACCAGGTATTGTAGGAATTTCTGGGTTGTGGGACAAAGCAAAGACCTAATACTGTTATGTGAACTCAAAATCATGGATGACACCATTCTCTTTTACAGTCAAAGAGAAAAGAAATACTCTTTGGTAATAAAAATACATTGAACTACTTAACTAAATATATAAAGACATAAAGGGATGAGACCACCTAGTTTAAAAGGATGGTGTTCTGGTATAATACTGAAATACAGACTGAAGTCAGTGAAATACTTAAGTGTGTGCTTAAATCCCATGAAAACCAGTAGGGCTGCAGCACCTGCTTACAGTTTAAATATATGTTGAAGGTTTTATATTTTACTGAACATGCAGAGCATTATTCTGTGCTTCTCCAAAACCATTAGATCTGAACTAAAAGGGAAGTAATGTGAGTGCACTCGTGCTTCAGGTCACACTTTCTCCTGCACCAGTTTCTTAATCTGTGTTTCCTTTTCCTCTGTAGGAGGTGGGCGTGTGAAAATCGAGAGTGTGAAACTGGATTTCAAAGAAAAAGCTCAGGCTAAAGTTGGTTCACTGGAAAATGCCCATCACGTACCTGGTGGTGGTAACGTCAAGGTAAAGGAACAGCTGTCAGAGAAACGGCTCCCACTGTGCCCCTGGCCCAGTGAAATTACTAGAGCTGTGAATTCAGTGATGGCTCTGAATTGAGTAGGAAACATCTGTCTGTCCTCTTTCAAGTACATTCACATACCAATTTATTCCCTTTGAAATTTGGAATGACCAATCTTGCATCCACATCTAAGCTGAGAGTCAAATGTCATGTAGTTTGTGCACTGTCTTTTTCCCTAAAGATAATCCTTATTTGGGACTTTTGGACAGCACAGGTATGATCTGAGGTGAGGACTCCATTGTGAAACAGGAGGAAAACATCCTGAAAGTAAGATCACTCTCACAAACATTTGAAAATACAGATTTTGAAAACAAATCACAGTGCCCATATAATGCTTATGAAGTTTGTACAGCTAGGAACAATGTACTTCTCATTAAAGCATCCATCAGAGACAGAAATGGTAAGAGAATGTAACATAGCAAGTCAGTAGCTATTAAACAAGGTGGAAAAATGTCCAGTTCCAATTTTCTAAGGAGTGAAGAAGCTTCAATCCTTCTAATGGTTTTTAAAAGTAAGAAAAATGATGCCAAAATTATTATCTATAATGAGATAATTTGGTGAATATATAATGTGTGAAATTCTTTACTTTCCTGGAGCAGATTGACAGCCAGAAGCTAAACTTCCGAGAGCACGCTAAGGCCCGTGTTGATCATGGGGCTGAGATCATCACGCAGTCACCAGGAAGGTCCAGCATGGCCTCGCCACGCAGACTCAGCAACGTCTCGTCCTCTGGAAGCATCAACCTGCTTGAATCGCCCCAGCTTGCTACCCTTGCTGAAGATGTCACGGCAGCCCTTGCCAAGCAGGGGTTATGAATTTGCTCATTTTGCGTTGTATGAAGTAATAATATTTAGGCGCGAGCTCTTGGCAGGAATGGGCTCATTCATTCTTTACCATGTCTAAAACTAAGTTACATCCCGAGAATTGTAGTTACCATACAGTTAAAAAAAAATGAAAAAAAATTCCGTAGATGCAGAAATTGGCCTGACCTCCATTTACAACAGGAAGACACTGGCTTTATATGGGTATTCAGCGGTATGTTACATTGGACAATTATTGTTGCTCTGCTCTGTCTTGCATGGAGTACTGTACTATGATAAAATGCATTTTTACCTTTCATGTGCCTGAAGGCCATCCACCTATTTCTGAAGAGCCTTGTTAATATCCCAAGTTGCTCATTTCACAATTCTTTTGATAGATGGGGAAATAAAAAAGTTGCCCATTGTAAGTCACTACAGGTTAAATTAAGCGTCTGCTTAACAGAAGGAAGGGCATATAGGGAAATTCAACTTTTAATTAAAAACAAAATATTACTTTGTATAAATGAGTAGTAAAAAAGTTGAATTAAGTTATTAACTTTTTTTTGAACATGGTTAATTATGTCAGTATAGCTGAAAAGCCAATAAATTATTTAACTAATAACTAAAAATACTAGCTGAAAACATTTGAATCATGCTTTGGGAAGTGACGTAAAAAAGCTGCTGAAAGCAAGCACTCATACCCCAACAGACTTGTGTCTGATTAGAAAAGTTGGTTAAGCAGCTAGATTTGTGTGCATACCACCAGTTTCACATCCTTTCCATCTGTTTGATACAGTATTACAGATATATATATTTCTCTGTGGCCATTTGTGATACACCCTCCTCATATACTTGAATATTCTACTTCTTTATTCACAGTATCTGTGTCTCTTGCACCCTCTGGTGTTGCAATTTTAGGTATGTAAAAGTAGATGTTAGCAGGGGGCGTTTTCCCTATTCATAAGAATACATTTTAAAAAGATGAAAATTGTAGCATGAAGTTGCTTTCTGTAACAACTAAAAGCCGTGACCCTGTTTTAGTGACAGATGCAAGTCTATTCTGTGATGCTAGAAAAAGGATTCCTTCCCTCTTCCCTTCCCTCCCTTTCTTCACAAAGGAATGATTTTTGTGGGGTCCAGATGTTTGTAAAAGGGCCTCCAAAGATGGCTGAGTTTGGACTATGGATTTTTAAAAAATCTGCAATAGTTTGGGTCTTTCTTTCTTTCTTTCTTTCTTTCTTTCTTTCTTTCTTTNTTCCTTCCTCCCTTCCTCCCTTCCTCCCTTCCTCCCTTCCTTCCCTTCCTTCTTTCCTTCCTTCTTTCCTTCTTTCTCTCTCTCTTTCTCTTTCGCCTTTTTTTTCATTCCCATAGTAACAATGAATGTTTCTTTTTTTTTCTTTTGCTAAAGTTGAAACACAGAAAAAATATTAAGATGTTGTTTCCACTCCTTTAGTGATGTCTCACATGTACACTCAGGCACTCAGAAAACAGTGATAAACAGAGATGCCTGTAAATTACAATATGTGAATAAATAAAAATGAGCTCCCTAGACTGGTTGCCACAGCGATTCATCAATTAAATAGGGCATCTGAAAATCTGAGCAAAGTGGGATTATATTGTCTATAAAAAGTATAAAAAAAAATGTGCATGAAAGATAAAAGGCAGAGATGCACAACCAACCGATCTAGTGGAGTTACCTGAGAGAACACTGCCACTGAGACAACACTGGTGATGGGGATGATCCTCAGCAGCAGATAATCACCTGCTGATGCCCTATGTACATGAGACATTAAGAAATGACCAGTTTACATTCTTGCAGTTTGTTGTATCTTTTCCTTTTGAAACCTTGTAACTAAATTTTGCACTGTCAGTTGAGCTATACTTGATATATGTATTAGGTTAATGATGTGTTTTGGAAACTTTGATCTGTTCTTTTTTCTTTCTTAATTTTTATATGTGCGTGTGTGTTGGGGTTCGGTCTAAAAAGACTCACAGAGATCTTTATGTCAGTGGAGATTCTAATAATTAATGGTACAGGATTCCCCATCATTATATTCGGGTAGTAATGCAGTTACTGGACAGTAAATATTCAGTGGACCAAAGTGGGGTTTTAGTTAAGCTGCTACAGCAGTGCAAACACAAAACAGAGTGGTTAAATCTCTGAAACTTTTTCTGAGTGTGAATTTCTGACAGCCCCACACATGACATTTCAGCTCTGCAAAAAGCTTTTTCACATTATAAAGTACCCAACACTGTTTGTAAGTCAGTTGTTTCATACAAAGGACAGTGAGTTTAGAACCATCCGAAGTGCAGTTGGAGGATTCTGATTTCTGCCTTGTATTTGTTACAGTTTTGCTTAAAGTAATCCTAAGAATTCACATGGAAACAATGTCAAGTTGCATGAAAAGCTTCTTCCCATTTTTTCAGAAAAACAACAGACAGAAAGGAAAACCAACAGTATTTATATCACATTGCTTTGATTATGCTATCAATAATACACATTAGCCTTGCAGTGGTTTTTTTTCCTATGCCTTTTGCCAGTGTAGGAGAAAAACTATGGTGTTACTGAACATCTGCTCTCTGAAGCTGAGCAGCATCTCATGGGAAGTGTTGACCTGAAACTCAAGTGGTTTTATTCTGCTTTTAAAATTGGCATACTCTAGAAAATTAAGGTTAGTTAATCCACCTAATGAGTCCAAAGTTAGAGTGGTGTAACACACCAAGTAATTTATTTCTTGCATTAAAATGAGTTTTCTTGTCTTGACTGAAGCAAAGACCTTAGTAATCATTATCATCCTTCCATAGAAAGAATCCTAGAATGCTGTGGAGTTAGATGAAAAGAAATTCAGAGTTTTGTGCTTTTAAATGATAAAAAAAAACCCCAAGTTATGTTACATGACTCTAGATGTTCACTGAAAAGCTCATATTAATCTTAACTTTCTCAAGAAGACTGTTCGTTTTAAAAACAACAGTTTGTAAATATGTAATGCCCACTAAATAAGATAGAGCCAGCTTCCTGGAAACTGCATCTGCTGTGTTTCTTTTCCACAGGCATGTTGAGCCAGCAGGTTTGTTGGGTGCCTGAGACCCAACTGTAACAAAGCAGAGATAATCCAGACAAAAGGAATGGTGAAACCTTGTTTGGGTACCTAGGGGAGCACCCCAAATTTAATAATCCATCGTGTTGTAGAGATGAAGGAGTGCTTCTGCCTCATCTGCAGAGTTTTGTTTCTATGTAACCACAAGCTGAAAAAAATCAGTTGAGCAAACCTCTGTCCAGCAACGGGAAAGGAAAAACTAATTATGATGAGGGAAATTATGAGCCTACAAGGGCAATGTGTATTTTCACTGTACAGCAGTAAATGGAATTATTCATTCAGCCCTCTGCTGTGGTACAGTAGTAACCTCATCATGATTGCTCACACACCTAAGTTTGCCTAAATACATGACTCAGAGGGAGTCAAAAGGCAGCCTATGTTGACTTACCACATGAGCAGAAGTTTTTTCCATGCTGGACTAAATACTGTTTGAAACCCAAGTACCTGTCCCTTCAAAGGCAAATGCCTTGAAGAGTAGATCACATTTGCTGTGAAAATCAGCCCAGGTAGATTTCTAGCCTAGGTGTCTGTGAGTTTACTCACTAGTCAGATTGCTAAAACAACTCCCTCTGCAACTCCAGCAATTCCCACTGCAGGAAGGTAAATTAGTTTCACACTGGGAAAAGTCAAGCATATAAAAGCCACTTCAACTTTAGCAAATAGAAAAGGCCAACAAGTAAACATGCTGCATGCTGGGATATCAAGGAATACAGTCTGCTGTTACAAACCTGTGTTTTTTCTGGTAATTCTAGAGCCTGTTACCATAAAAGAGGCATTTCTTGAATGGCTGGTGGTAGATAGTTCATGTTTTTCAATCCGATTTGCAAATGTATTTGTTGCTGTATAGTGATTGTTTTGCAAAATAAACTCGCTTGTCATCTAATAGCATGTGTTAGCTTCCTGTGTTTGTGATCCAGCTCCTCCTGAATCCAAGCCCTGTGCAACCAGTACCTGCCAGTACTGCCCTCAGTCTGCCCAGGAGCAGTCACAGTGGATTCAGCTGTATTGTTCAGCTAATCCTTTTTACTTTTAAACAAAAAGATTGGTTTTTGTGGCTTGTGTCCTCTTCTGCAGGTCTCCCTGCTGGGTGCAAATTTCTTCTCAAAGAGGGTGATTAGGCATTGGAATTGGTTGCCCAGGGAGGTGGTGGAATCACGGTCCCTGAAGGTGTTTAAGGACAGCCCGGATGTGGCACTTGGTCTGGTTGACAAGCTGGTGTAAGTTCATAGGTTGGACTCGATGATCTCAGAGGTCTCAAGATGATCTTCCAACCAAATTGACCCTGTGATTCTGTGGATGACAGGTCCCTGCCTGGGGGTGCCATGTAGCAGCACCCTGCACTGAGCAGTGGAGCCCGGGCACAGCGACCCCTCAGCGGGGCGAAGCGTGGCCGCACACCACCAGGGAAATGGCAGCGCCGGGCTGTGAACGTGCCACAACTGCCTCTGCCCAGCCTCCCCACAAATTCCCATGGCCTGCAGCCAGCTGGGCACAGCGGGAGCAAGTGGACGGTGCCGGGGTGGGGAAGGTGACGGGAGTTGGGGCATAGAGGTGAGCCTTTGGGGCTATCTTGGAAACTAACGAGGAAACAGTGTGGACTTCAAGGGATGCTTGGAGTATGTCATTATGGATCCATGGTGGATGCTCAGTCCCAGCCTGAGCTCAGGCCGAGAGGAGTGCAGCTCTGTGCTGTGGGTGGAACGGAGAAATCACAGATTGGTTAGGAAGGGACCGTGTGGAAGGGACCTGAAAGCTCATCTCATTCCACCCCCTGCCATTGGCAGAGACACCTTCCACTAGATCAGGTTCCACCAAGTCCCGTCCAACCTGGCTTTGAACACTTCCAGGGATGGGGCAGCCACAGCTGCTCTGGGCAGCATTCTACTGAGAGTACTGCTGTATACAACATACTACTGAGAGTACTGCTGCTGCTCTGGGCAACAAATACCGCAGAGAATGTTTGTGTGCTGGCACAGACTACCCGTGTGTGCTGGGGGCCTGCTCAGCACAGGGCATGGTGTAGGAGGGAAATACAGCTGAGTAGAGTGCCTTAAGTATCCCAAACCTTGGGCAAGCTGGACTTCACACACAATGCTGCAATATTCCTAAGTAAATGCTGTCAAACAACCTGGAGGAATAATTAAGTGCCATTAATTATCCAATAGAAGCACCCTCCTAAGCATGCTTAGGTACAAGGCAGAACTAAGGCATCATCTATCTCTGGAAAGGCAAAGGATTAAGAAGCTAAGAACAAAAAGGTAAATCATAATTTAAGCATTCACAGCTATAACAATGGTTGAGGACAGCTGGTAAGAACCTATTTCTCCCTTTCAAAGTGAACAGTGATATTCCTGTGATTGCTGAGTCTTATTAGCAGCATGTGGTAGGTGATCTATTTTATAATTTGCTAGCATATTGTGGTGTTGGAGCATTGAGATGAGTACACCTTGTGAACAAAATACTGATTAACAACATGTTATTGAAAGGGAGGGAAGCCCAGGAAGCCTGTTACAATGTTTGTTAGATGTACAGAGCATCTGTCCATCCTGTGCCTGTCTCAGCTCATGGGGTGTTCCTTGCATTGTACAGGAAGATGGTAGAAGGTGAGTCAGAGATATCGATAAGAGGCAGAAGGCCTTCTACCTAGAGGTTTTTGGCCATGCAGAAGTCCCAGCTGCTGAGACTAAAAGACAGTGTGGCCCTGGTGGAGGGGTTCCCAAACCTGGTTTAGTGTGAGAACCCTTGTTCTGGATGGGGAGGCAGTGATCAGCTCTCTCTGAGCAACAGAGAGAAAGGCATGTTCGGTAACTCAGTGGAACAAGAGATCCACACTTTCTTCTCTAGGAAGAAGGTATAAAAGGTTAGGTGGGGTGGGGTTTGAGGGGAGGAGGCTTGTTGCCTTTTTTTCCCCAAAAGAAGCAAAAGTTTTTCAGCTACTACCAGAGCAGTCAAATCCCAGAGCATGGAGAGTCCTGAGCCAAGGGATGATACCCTGACAGTGAAAGCTGAATTTTCTTTTTCTTTTCCTCCAGTCTTGTCCAGATAACCCCCACATGTCATCTCCAGGATTTTGTTCCCTCCCATCCTGTCTTATCTAGTTGTGCCTGTTATGTATTTAATTGCAGTTAAATGTCTATGTGAATATGATTTGTTGCTTGAACATTATGCAAAGGCAGTAACTTACTGCATAAGGTGTGGAGGGTCTGTGTTTCTGCTCTGTTTTGAAATATAATTCTCATGTGCATGAGTGCTGTGCCACTCTACTGGTTCCAGCTAAATGTGGCCCAGGGATTAAATATCTAACTGTTCTTGTGGAATCTGATCCAGCTGAACTGCAGTCCACTCCTGCCCAAATTCATGCAGCAACAGCAGCAAAACTTGTAATTTTAGGGGATCCTTGCAGTTTTAGGGATTATTTATCCTTGTTTCTGAACACAGGTGTTGTGTTTGAGCAGGGCTAGCTAGAAGAGCTGTGAAGGAGACTTCTGAAGAACCTTAGCTGAAATGTTTTCATGCTGTTTAAAAGCCTTTAAACAAAAACCAGGGCTTTCCTAGGCTTCTCTAAATTTTTACATAGTTTCTACCTGTCAGACCCATATGGGAAAGGGTAGAATGAGTGACATCCATCAGTGCTGATCTTCTGTGACTGGTTGTCCCAAAAGAGAAAGGGTTTTTCTTCATGACGGGTCTGTTCAGCCAGGACAGAAGCCTGCTGGCAGCCAGTAGAAGAGTAAGATCTCGAGGGTGTGGCAAATGTTTTTTTTTTTCCTGCTCTGGGATCTACATTTAGGAACTGTTTGCAGCTTTGCTCTTGGAAAGGCTGCTGCACAACAGAATGGCTTGACATACTCTTGAGAGCCTGGATTCTTCACAGAGACTGCAGATAAATAAGATGTGAATTCTTAGGAGTGCGTATGGCAGGGATTGATTGAGGATGGGAACTTGGAGAGCATAACCATGGAAACAAGTGCAAGGCAGTGAGGTTTGAGCAGCTCCCTGCTCTGAGCACACCTGTTTAAAGTGGAGGCTTTATACTCAGGTTCTCCTCCATGTCCCCACTCTGTGCTATGCTGTCAGCCTTGACTGTTACTGAGTCAAGACTAAATCCTGCTCTGGTGGATTGTAAACACAACTGTCCGATGAATAAAGCAGTGATCAAGTAGAATCATGTGATCTGGAGGCATGTCAGACTCCTCCTGTCTGCAGTAAGAGAGGAAACGGGTAGATAGTGTCATGGGCATCTTCTGTGACTGAGCAGTTGCATAGGCTAGGAATTGTTGGAGTAGTGCAGAGCTTTATCCACTCTTCCCTCACCTGCTTTCTGAAAGCAGTGACTTCAGGTAGTCTTGATCTTTTTGCAGGCAGACTGACCTGTGTTTCTGTGCCAGCCCAAGATGCCAGTGTAGCCTAGAGAACAGAGCACAAGGGAATTTTCAAGACACTTTGTTGTTGTCCTACTGTAATTGCCTCTCTGAAGAGTCTACTTGTTTCTTCTCTATCCCCACTGTAAGGGAAGGCAGGGGACTGATTTTGAGGACTTTCTTTGTAGCATCCACTGTAGTGTTAGTATTTAGGTGCAGTCAAATGCTGACTGAAAACCTGAAAGCCTCTGCTGCCAGCAGAAACTCAGTATAGAGATAAATAAAATCTTCCAGGCGGTAAAATTCTTTCTTCTCTTACACAGGCAATTCGTTTCACTTACATAGATACAGATTACTTCAGCTTTGTGTGCCCTTTGTGGTGGTAGTGGTGGGCATTGTCTCCAAAACAAGGCATGAACGAAACTTGTCTCTAGCCTCTGTCAAACTTAATGTAAACCACTTTTGCCACCTTCTGGGTTTAGTGCTGGTTGTGGCCTGGCTGGATTTGAGATCTGCATCTTCATGCCTGCAGTTCTTGTGACAGTGCCAGCTGTTGATAATACTTCCTTTGTTCTCTGATTTGTTTTGCATCGTAAGTTCTGTAACTTCAAACCTCTGTACAAACAAAGGGATTTATGTGTCTTTTGTGACTGGGTGTTGTTGGAGAGCAATATGCTGCACTCAAATGGCAAACTTGACTAGAACTGCAATTTGCAGTTACATTTTCAGTTACTACAAAGTAATCATAAACAAAATTCCAAGCAGTGATTTCCTCTCAGTGCTGGGCTATGTGACCTCCACTTGCTAATGGCTTGTGACAGGGCAAGGCACTGGCTGTGCACAAAGAAAGAGTAAGGTAAATAATCCTGAACTTCAAAGCTATTTGTTTCCTCTAAAGAGTCCTTCAAGGATGTAGCAGAAAGCCAGGTAGAGGTACTGGTATGTTGTCCTCCTGCTTTCTGAGTGATAGCTAACACTGACAGATGCAGAGCTAATGTGCAGTTGCCTCATGTGTGCTCCACTCCTGCTCTTCTTCAGACCATTTGGAGGCCATTTGGATTCCCCTTTGGAGGCTCAGTGAAGTGCTGCTAGTGAACTTCTCTGCTCTCTAGGACAGCCTCTATTCAGGGCAGCAATGATGTTTACCTGCATAGGTTTGAAATTGATGAAAGCCATTGTTTTCCAATAAAATGTGGGTTTGTTTGGGGTTTTTTGGTGGAGTTTTGTGTTCACACTTTCATCCCTTTCTGTTTACTAGGGAGCTGCCCTGGATTGACCACACTGAGTGCCTCCGGTGTCCCTGTCAACCAGGAGAATTCCTAGGAGATTTTGGCTGTAGTCTGGAGCAAGCTGCAGTGCTCTCTTTTGCTCTTGGGTTTCCTGTTGCATAGCAAAGTGTGGAAAGAAGCAGCTTAGGCTTAGAGAGACAAACTGGAAACTATTGTGGCTGCTTCTTGAATGCAGAAATAAAGAGAGATACCCATTTAAAATCAAACAAAACCCAAACTAAACACATCTGAACTGTGCTTACCAGTTACTAAGAGAACGCAATTGTCTTAAACTCAAGGTAGGTAAATATTATTACTGACAAAAATGGTACTAATTTTGAGAGTAGGACTATAAAAGACTTAAAACAACATTCAGATAAACCACCCCTGGCCTGCAACCCTCTGAGGGATAGAAATCCTTATACCTGTGGGAAAGCTGTGAGTGCTAGTTAGTGCTATTGTCAATATCCATCAGGAAGACACTGACCTTGCACTTTTTGAGGCCTCAACAGCTCAGTTCACTTATTCTCCTTAATTGAAAATAGCATTAAAACTTACTTTGTCCTCATACTTTTCTTGGAAGAAGAGGGATTCGCCTGCTTGACAACTGCTAAAACTCAAAAGAATTACACTTCAGATTTCTTGCTGCGTAACAGACTATGCTTTAGTCAGTAATTTCATAGCACATTACAGGACTGGAAAAAACCCAATTATTTTAAAATAAGTTCATTACTCCTACTGCATCATGTTTCACTGCTGACTGTTGAGAGGCATTCTGGAAGAAATTAAAGCTCAATTTTGCTTTCTAAACTGCCCAAACAAGAAGACAAAAGTCCTGGATTCATTTGAGGGGATACGGAGTGGGTAAACTTAATACATACCTTGTATTTAGAAGTCAATTGTTTTAACTATCTTCTCTCTGTATTAGTTCTTACAAGATTTTAGAAATCAAGATAATTTTGTTCCTGGCCAATCACACTTAATGGAAGGAAAGAACATAGTAATTAAAAGCTTTCCTGTCTGAACAAGGTAATCCTATTAATAAAAAGGCCATACTTCCGTGCACAAGTTACTGCTAGCAAAGAACCCCACCAGACAATATGAGCAAAGCCCACTGGTTCAGCATTTCAGTGTTCAGGGAGATTAGTGATTTTAATTATACAAAACTTTTTGGTTGCAAAGGTATTTGTTTTATTTAACAGATTACTAAGTTAGTATTCTTAATAGTCCTTTTGTTCAAGAGAGAGATTTAAGCAAAATACAGATCACAAAGTCCTGTGCTCCCTGACTGGAGATCAAGACTAGCCTAAGTCATTGCAAGGAAGTATTGTCTTGGCCAATACAGAAAAAACATTTATCCCAAGTGGGAGTAAATTCAAATTATCTAAGTAGTGGCACTGGATTTTCAGCAAACCTCTTCCTAATGTACTCCTAAGGAAGTATATAGGTGGTGTTCATCTGTCCAGGTCCTCTACCACAAAGGAATGATCTTGGTGAATCTTTAGGTGCCTAGCATTAAGTAGGAAGATTGAAAACCAGGAAGAACTATGGCCTTGGTTTGTTGGAGTATCTCTCTAAATTTTCAGTATTTTCATATAAGCAAAAGAATGTTTGTTTTTTTTTTTCTGTGAAAACTGTTTGGGAAGAACTTGCATTGGTCTTTCATTTTATTCTATTAATTATTTGTTGTAGTATACTATCTTCTGATATCCTTAGGTGGAGAAGGAAAGCTAATCTAGCAGTGCCTGAGAAATATTTCCAGCAAACCTGGCTCAAACATATGCTTGTATTAGTCAAATCAGTATGGTGTCTAATTAGAAACACCAGTAAATCTGCTTTGGCACTTCCCATCCTCTCCACCTCTGTCTCCGCTCTTCTGTGTAAGAAAAATCCGTGGAATAACTACCCCAAAGTTCTTCTCCTCCCACCACCAATCTTCACTTTCAGAGTGGGTTTATGACTTGCTTCCCTTCTCTCCCAAGGAAGGAAGGAAGGAAGCAAGGAAGGGAGGGAAGGAGGAAGACGGCGGGCCGGGGAAGCAAGGGGGTTGAAGGAAAGGGGGTGGAGGAAGAAAGTCCCTCTCCCGACCCGGCAGGCTCTGGGATGCTCTGCGAATCCCTCTCGCTGCGGACTGGCGGGGCTTCCCAACTTTGCGGCGGTGACGACGGGGAGAGGCGGCACCAGGCCTGTTCCGGCGGGGCTTGTTGTTCCCGGCGCGGTGCGGGAAGTTCGGCGGGGCGCCGCCTCCGCC
>VWZT01006312.1:21643-48568 GCA_013397055.1 Pachycephala philippinensis
CACGGCCAGCCCGCCTTCCCGCCCTCGTCACCGCCCGCCCGCGCGGAGCTCTGGGCACGGGGAGCTGTCCGCAGAGGGAGGTGCTGAACACAGGGAGGAAGCTGAAGGACGCGGACATCTTCGCTCCCCCTAATTTCCTCCCTGCCTTCTGCAGCCATTTTGCACCAGCGGAACTGAGGGAGGGGGTGGGCTGCAGGGAATGGAGGGGAGAGGGTAAAGAGTTGCAGAGAGCGAGAGGCAGCCATGAGAGATCCCGACTGGTGTGTCTGCTGAGACTGCAGCAGCTGTCATCAGCATCATGGTGAAAAGGAAAAGCTCAGAGGGCCAGGAGCAGGAGAGTGGCCGTGGCATCCCTCTGCCCATCCAGACCTTCCTATGGAGGCAAACCAGGTAAGAGCAGCAAGCCCCGGGCACTTGGGATACAGCTGCAACAGGGCAGTGGAAGTGCGGAGCGGGGTACGGGCCAGCTGCTGCCCAGTGGCAGGGAGGGTGCAGTTATTAGTGCAGCTGCAACATGAAGGCGTGAAAAAATCTGGGTTTTGCACTCAGTAGTAATATACACAATTTGTGTATATCGGGTATGGGAGGAGGTCTCAAGGCAGCTTAACCTAGTGGCAGTCCCAGTCAGCTATTTGATTTGACTTTAAAGCATCCATGTCTATGTTTCTCTGTGCTCCTTTCCCTTCCTCCCTGTCCGTGCTCCCTATCCCGTCCATCCCGCCCCCTATCCCCCGTCTTTTAAGAGAACTCACGGAGCTCTTGTGCCAGAAGCAGCATCAGTCAGTGCTGCACCAGACCTGCAACTTTGCTTCTATCTGTATTTGCAGCTGTCCTGGAAGTGTAATCTATGCTTTGAGAGGTCAACAAATGCAAACAGATATGTCAAAGTCTCATCTTATTTCACAGGATTGGAGAGTGAGGGATTGGAGATGTAGGAGGGACTAGCTGAATGTATGGCTGGGGCTTTATGTTCCTTGTGAATCCTGTCAGTCTCCTGTCCTAACAGAATTCTAATCTGAAAACATTGTGGGGGCAGTGGGGAGGTCGGAAGATTTGAAGGTTGCAGCTCTAATTTAAGGCCTCAGTCATAAAATCCCCTTATGCCACAGTCAGTGTCCTTCAAAATAAAATTTAAAAAACCAAAACAAACAAAAAAACCCCTTCAGTAAGGTGACCTGATTATTTTTCTAATATTTATTCTGATCTCATTCTGGAGGAGAATGATAGCAGAGGGTAGGTGTTCTCTACATACAGCATACAGGCCTGCACTTCACCATAAGCCTTCAACATCAGCAGCTGTGCAGAAAAATATTTAATACAGAGCTGGCACGTGGATCTCTGGCTTAAAATAGAGGCAAGGCAAAATTCAATAATATTTAACAAATTTAAAACAGAATATGTTGAAAATCTTTCACTGAGGTAAAATGGCTGAAAATTGTCTGATGGAAGATTTTTATCCCTGGGAATGTGTGGGCTGAATTAAATGCCTCTTAACATATCAGGGTGGGCACTTTTTCTTCTGGAAAAGATAACAACATTTATCAGATGTCATCAACAGGTATCTGAACATAGTTTTGGCTTATGTCTTCCTTTACATTAAGTTTCTCAGCTTTTTGACAACCTTCTGATACGAGAAAAATCCTAAAAATAACTAAGAAAAATACACTTTGATGTACTGGGTCTCTAATGCTTCTTCTCCTTTCTTTCAGTGCATTTTTAAGACCTAAACTGGGGAAACAATATGAAGCTTCCTGTGTGGTATGTAGATGTGTCTCTTTTTCAACTCTTGTTGGTAACTAACTTTTCATGCAAATCAATGACCAGAGTGGCTGATCATCAAGCCTCTCAGCTTACACTAGAACTGGATTTAGTTAATTCAAGCTTCATTTTGTACTTTTATCACATGAAGGATTTGAAATTTTTCCCATCTAGAAAATTTGCATATCATATCCATCTTTAGACACAACAAAAAGAATTTATTTGGATATTAGTAATAAGTAATTCATTAGTAATGCCGTAGTAATTAAATAAATAATGACATAGATAAACTGAGCTATAACAATCTGGGTCTAACCTTGCAGTTCATCCTGTGTGGATGTACTTTTGCATGAGATTGATGTCATTTCAGTTTGTGATTGCTGAAGGTTTTTCAAGCTTAAAATATGAAAATACTAAACAATACTAACAGGCTTTGAACAATACTTTTAACATTGTACGAGATGGGAAACACTTCTACTGGAAATTAGAGAGAGCATATCTTACCAGCATGATTAAGGAGAGGCTATTATGCAGATACAAATAACTCTGTATTTCTAAATGTACTTCAAATAAAGCTTCAAGTTACTGCCAAAAAGGAAGAAAAAGAGAAGACATGAAGCAAGTGCAAGTAAGATGGGTATCTAGAGAATTTCAGAATTCCTCGAATGGTTGCTGGTCTTTGGATTATTTAAAATACATTAGTCAGTTGCAGCCAGACTTGACAGAGTGGAAAAATTTGGTCTGGACGTGTATCTTAACAGTTTAAAGTTCTTAGGTCACTCTGCAGCAAATTTCTGACTTCCTTCTCACAAGACATTAAGCTGTAGAAGCTTTATCTGTTACTGAGTCATCTTCTTCTAAGAAATCCATAAATTTTTCAGGGTTTTTGCTAGATACCAAATAGACATAGAGGAGTGCTGGCTTAGTGTGTTGGTGAGTAAAATATATTTCAATTCTAGCACATGCAGCAAAAAACATCATCATTGGTTAATGCCGGCTGACGGTTCCTGGTTGTTGAGAGGCTTGAAAATTGAGCTTATTGCCTTATGTCCTTTACCAGGAGTCTCGGTAGTGTGCAGGAGCCATGTCTTGGAGCACCTCTAATCTGAGACTGTGGCTTCATCTGTGGGCTCATATCTGTTACTGTTGGGTGGAGGGACAGAGGTTTCTTCTCTGCGCCTTCTCTATGATGTACCTATCTGTCTGTGACTTCCTTTGCTTCCTGCTGTGTTGTTGGCGTCAGGTCCTCGAGGCTAATTCTAAAGCACCTTTCTTCTGTGAGCACATACCAGAATTTACTAAGTGTAAAAACCAAACAACACCCAAAAAACCCCTAAACTGCGAGACAACATAAATCACATACTTCAGCCAAGAGAAAGGGAGCTCTGAAAAAAGGCATTTCATAAAGATCCAATAAATTTCCACCTCTTGGATGAAGAACTTGATTCTTCTTCAGTTCTTAACATAATCATTAAATTACGGTAGAAGATTTTCGAAGGTGGAATGTAGTTTTGAGAAATTTGTGGGATACAGCCTGAACTGACACATCTGTTGCTTTCTGCTTCATCTGTTTCCTCTACCTACTGGTGCACAGGAATGTCTGTGCACATCAGCACGTTCTGTATTATCCATTGGTGCAGCAAAGTGCTGAGTGCATGGGTGAGACAGGGTTTCTGGAACTTGACAGGTTGCTTCTGGAACCTCCTGCTGACTATCTAACACCCCTGTATTGACTAGTGTGCCTAAAAATATTATGCACCTGTTACATGATCTGTCCTTTTATAATTCTCTAGCCAGAATTGTTGTAGGCATGTCTGTAGTCTGTTAACTGTCTGGCAATGCATATGACACAACATTGTGCAGTATTCTATTATTATTCTCGGCTCTAAACTTGCTGGAGTAGAATTTGCTGGATATTGTGCATTGAGGAAGCAGATGTTGGAGGCTGAGATTCAGTGAGTACAGCGTCTGGTCTTCAAGAGTATATTGTACTGCTTCTTTGAACTTTGCTTTATACCATAATACTTGAGGAAAAAACTGGCCCTTTCATTGCATTTTTGTCTTTACCTGAACCATCACACTTACTTATTTCAGTTAGTCTATGAATACTAGCCTTTAAGCTGCAGATAAATACCCTCCCCCCATACATTGTCTTACAACTTCTAAATATGTTTGTGCCTCAATGTGGATTTAATGTTCTTCCTCCTCCCCATTCTGAAGTTGTTCTGACACGAAGCCATTCCTGATGTGCATGAGTCAAATCTGTAAATGATCTCACAGGAATGCCATATGAGTGCTGTACAAAGCTAATGAGTTTTTGGGGTGATGGTAAGTAACTCAAAAATATGTTGAAATTCTTCTACTCTGGATTGCATTGGCCGTGGAAGAACTCAAATGTTTTCTGGAGGATCCTGCAAATTCAAAGTTTTCCTCTTTCTGTTTGTTTTTGGTTTTGTTTGTTTGTTTGTTTGTGTCTTGTGTTGACTTTATAATGCTGTATCCCCTATTGCCTGCTCTATGCCATACATGAATCCTGTGCCTTTCTGTGTCTTTAAGCTGTCTGAGAGAAAGGGGGGAAAAAAAAAGAGCCGAGCAGTTTTGTGTTCAAGGACACATACACTCTCCTGCGTTCCTGCTGCTACAGAGCTGAGAAAAGCACCTTCCTGCTTTTAGCCAGCTTTTGGCTCTGTTTCTCAGGAGTTAAAACTTCTTTGCTTTTTAGCTAGCCTGCTAGCTGAGGCAAGAAAGGGTTTTTTTCTCCCTGGGACTTTGGCTTCTTCTTCTCTTCTGGACTGTTCAGCAACACCAGAACATCACTGAGAGGTCCTACACCGCGGCCTGGAGGGGCCCACACCAAACCCCAGCTCCAGAGAGAGAGAGCAGAGCCACACCTACAAAGGACTCTGAATTTACCAGATTTTCTCCACAGCAAGAGGTTTTATTGTTTAACTAATCATTCTTTTATCAGTGCCTGCGTGCACTTTGCTTGTTAAATAAACAGCATTTTTTTTTCACTTTCCTCCGAGGAATTTCTTTCTGAACCTGGTGGGAGAGGGGCTGCTGAAATCTTCCTTCTAACAGAGGGACGTTCATGTCGGACGTTCTCCTCAAAATTTGTCTCAAACCAAGACAGCTTGTTTGGGGTTTTTTTGTTTGTTTGTTTTTTGCTTGTTTTTGAAAATGTAATTACATGTTTTGTTATTATGAATAATTAAAGTATAGATATGCAACAAAGTTCAGAAAAAGGCCATGTTTGTTTTATCCAGCCAATGGACATGCTTGCAGAAAACTGAATTTCTGTAAGTAAAATGTTTGGCATCTGTGTTTCATTACTTGTGAATGTTTGTACTATATCTATGTTTAGTAAACAATGGAGTCTTACCATTCCTTGTGCTATGAACTCCTAGGTTCCAAGATCTTTCTAGGAGCTCTTCCTTGCTCAGTGGACCTGCCCCAGACTGACTACTTTCTGCCTGCACTTCCAGATCTTTCCAGTCGGTCTGAAGTGACTTCAGCAGTGGTCTCTGCTTTCCTCCATGATGCAGACTGAGCTTTGGAATGACAGGGCAGTAAGGCCTCCTAGGACACAAGTCCAGTTCAAGAAGCACTAACCGTTTCTCAGTGTTTCTGCCATGGTCCTTCTGTACATGCACTGGGCTAAGTGCTGGGCTCTGCTCTTTATTTATTTTTTTCTTCATCTGAAATCCTGTTGGGATACTCCCTGGCACTCCTGAGAGGATGTAACAGGAGGTGCTGAGCTTCCCAAGGTAACCTCTGGGAACTCCTGGCAACCTCTGGGAACCTCTGGGTACCTTCTGTCAACTGCTGGCTGACCTCTTCCTGCCTTATGCAATTCACTGCAGGTACCACTTCCCTGGGCTTAGAGCAGGGGAAGTTCATGCAACTCAAGCAAAGATGTTTAGGAAACCATGACAAAGCCCAGCCAGAATGCTGCTGGAATGGGAACAGAAAGCCTGAAGATGCGTAGACAAGTACAGGATAGAGCAGACAGTGACACACAGGCTGATCCTGGTCACAAGGTATTTGGCAGTGCCTTTGGTTCTTGGTGAAGATGAAGGTAAAAGGAGAACAGCAGCAGTGGGAAAACAGCCAGACAAGGCTGGCTGCCACGCCCTGTGAAAACAGCTGTCACCACTAGGCTAAAAGGAAAAAGGTTTATGTAAGTGGTCCTGAGGGAGCTGAACACACACAGCACTGCTGAAAGGGACTGTTTCTCCAGCCAAGGCACTGACTTCCCTCACTATCTGCTTGGCAGATGTTCTTCATCTGCCTTCGATGTGTGGGGGGTGTTGCAGGCATGAACAAGCCTGCTATAAGTAGGTAGCTGTTTTCTTAGCCAAGCTGCAGCCCTGAGCCCTGAGGCTGTGGCTCTAGACATACCCATAGCATGACAGTATGTGTCTTCTGACTTACTTACAGGGAGCTTGTTCAGACATTCTCCTTCAGGCTTCTTATTTAAGCATGGAACTCCTCTCAGCAGCAGTTGCTTAGTTCATGCGGGGTGAAAATTAGGTCTTCTGCCCCAGTGTCTATATATTCCCTATAGCAGGTCCTGAAAGAGTAGATACATAGTAGACCGAAAAGGAGGCTCTCCCGGAGCAACACAGGACCTTGCATCTTGAATGTCTGGTATAGACAGAAGCTACACCTTTATGGAGAACTCCAGGCAAATTCCACAGGAATGCTTGTCCAAAGAACTGCATGTTCCTGTTGGTTTGCTTGTGACAGTTATCAGTATGGGGCTTAGTGCCAATTAGTTGGTGTGCTGACAGTACATCCACGGTAGCAGTTTTGTACCTAGCAGTGGCTGTAGCAGGCATGGACACTCAGTGGCTTCCATAGAGCAGCTTTTGTGTTTGCATTTTTCTGGCAACATACAGTACTTTTGTCTCAGATGCTTATGATCACATAAACTATTCCAGAAGCTAATCTTTCATTGTGGTACAGAAATATTTAGCTTTCTGCTCAGGCCAGGAAAGAACAGAAGAATCTGGTGGCTAACCACATAGGGAAATCTTCACGAGGGCTCAGAAGCCCAAAATGTTGTGAAAAATACAAGCCTAACCTAAAGATATAATTGCAAACTCCTTAGCTGCCTCTTGAGTTTCAGAAGCATGCAGACTGTGGGTCAGAGCTTGCAGAAGGCGATTGCTGGGGAACTTTCTACCTGATACCATTGAAGTACCCAGGAATGAGACCTTGAATGGAAAGCCAGGGAACAACCATGTGTCTTCTGTCACACTTCAGAATAGTGTTGGTGCTCGCAGGGATTTTTTTCTCCCCTTGCCCTGCAAACTGAATAGCTTTTTCAACTATGCTAAAGTGTGAGCTTATGGTTTGGCTTTTGTACTGGAGGTGAGATCATTCAATTCAAAAAGCCTCGGTCAGAACTGGTGCTTGGCAGGCCTTTTGATGAGATAATTCTGTTCACTAACCTGGTAGGAACCACTTACCTCTATGCTGACCTTCCTTTTGGCTTGTGTAGAGCCTTGGCTTGGCTGAATGAAGGATTCAGTGAGCCCCAAAGCTGATGGATGAGTGGAAATAGGAGTGTGTGGGCTGGAGCAATGAGTAAGATGTGGTCCCTGTCCCCTTTTGATAAAAAAAAAGTAAAACCTCATGTTTTTCACTGGCTCTTTCAAACTTGGTGGTATTTGTAACCATGCACCTCTTGTTCTGCTTCGGGGGATACTTTGCTGCCTTTGCTCCCCCCATTTGTTATGTAATAGTCCCTTGACTAGGATACTGATTCTAAACCTCTGTTGTCTTTATCCTAATGCGCTCTCAGAGTGCTACTGTGAATCCTGACTTGAACAGAATAGTCAGGCCTTAAGATGGCTACTTTTCTCCCTGGCCTGTCCAGGCTTTCAAAGCATCAGCTGTCCCTTCATTTTGCCCCCATTACTGAACTGATAGGATTGAATGCAGGAGACTGTTTTCCTTTCAGACACTGTAGCCCCTAGCAGATCGCTGTTAAGAGTGACTTGAAGCATCCCTTCCCTGGTAGGCAGGTTATCCACTCCTGGTGCTAAGAAACACAGATTGCTGAAAACATCATTGCACGTGATTTTTGACTAAGCCTCAGGAAGCCAGTGTTTTTTCCACATATTACAGCAAATGCCCTCCAATTTCAGCCATTGTTCCGTAAGGAAAGTGTATTACATTTTCTGACTGCAACCTGGGGTTTCTAGTAGGTGGGCAGTGTGACTTTCTCCACACTGATATTTGTTGGTAGCTCTGATGGTGTCAGTATTTCAGTATGCACTATGCTTGCATCAGGACACCTGGCCTCTTGGTAGAGGAGCTCAGGTCTGCCCACACCAGCAAACAGGGCCACAAACTGAGAGAAAAAACGTGCCCAGCTGCTGGACAGGCAGGAGAGTGCCTGTTACTGCAAGCTAGCATGCCATGCTTGGGAGTGGTTGCTCCTTCAGAAAAGCATGTTTTGACATGCTCATTTTTCTCTTCTTTGTAACTAAGTCTATTCTTACAACCCCCTCAATTTTACAGGAAAAAAATGATATGAATAATGTTGCAGGATAAGCTTTATGAATCTGGAGTGAGGGCCTTTGAAGCATCTTTTGGGCAACAGTTACTTGTTTGCCCAGAGCTTGATAAAATTGGTGAAACAGCTTGTGAGCAAATAGGTAGCCATGAGGCTAAGCTGGTTTATGGCAAGGACATGCATTATCATTATCTTTGCTTTAGGTACTTCAGTGAAGGAATATAACTGCACTTGTGACCTATGATGAGATCTTTGTATGTGATCAGAGCAACAATTTATTGAAACGGTTGGAGCAACTAGCAGTAAGGAGCTTCCTTAGGGATTTCAGAGGCAGACAGCCTTATTTTGTGTTGCTTGACGTGGAAATAATGAACTTGCTGCAGCCATCAGCTCTGTAAGTGTTCACAAAACTATTACATCATAGCTCAACAAAAAATTTTTTACACTGATAATTTTTTGTGACAGGGTGTGAAAACATTTCCTAAGGCCCGTATGCCTTTAGTGGGTTGCCCTTTATGTTACACTAAACTGAAAGAGCATGTATGTCTAAGAATATCCAGCACTCAGTTCCACAAATACAGACTTTCCTAGCTCCTATGACTTCTAACAGGATTACTGGCATGCCCAGCACAACTGTAAGTCAGGATTACTGGCCTTACCCAGCACAGCTGCAACTCTGGCTTGGTGTTAGCACTTACTAATATACAGATGATACTTGCTTCAATTCTATTGCAGAAAATATATTGCGTGGTCCATTCATCTCTTAGTCAAGTATGTCCATACGTCTACTGAGCTTAAGTTATGGTCTGTGTTTTTCAGGAAAAATACTATAAAATGTGCTGTAGTTATACAATTAGAGATTAGAGGTTTTTAAAACAGAATGTTCATGTACTGGAAGGAATGTGCAGAAATAGACACAATGTCTTTTTTTCTTTGTTCTTACTTTCAGTCTTTTGAAAGAGTTTTAGTAGAAAACAAGCTGCATGGCCTTTCTCCAGCTCTCTCTGAAGCCATCCAGAGCATTTCTCGCTGGGAACTTGTCCAAGCTGCGCTCCCTCATGTGCTGCACTGCACTGCAACATTGCTCTCCAACCGGAATAAGCTCGGTTAGTGCTCATGTGAGGTTGTTTTCCGTTACTGAAGTTATCAGTTAAAGTATGACAGATTGCTGCTCAGGGTGCCAACATAGTCTAAATCCTTAGAATTCTAGTTAGTTTCTTCTGGGGATTGTCTTTCTTGACATTTGTCTTTCTCATCTATAGAATGGTAATCTGTGAAAACTTCCCCAGTAGAGTTAGCGGTCTGATGAGCTAAAGAGTCAGAGTAGTTCAATAACATTTTGCTAGTTATTTACCAGCAGTAATAGAACTTGCTTTAATACCCAGCAGGCATGGGTTCCTTGAAGGAATACGTATTTCTTTCAAGGCATGCTGCAGTGGTCAGTTGCAGCAAGAACTTCTAACATCTTCAGTTTTGGGGGTTTTTTCTTCCTATTTTTATTTAGACCAATGCATGTGACTCTCAGCAGATAGTCAATCAGACAATAGAGAGGCAAATCCAAATTCAACTTGCTTTACTTACTTTTGTGCAGATTTCAGCAGGAATTTGCTTCCTGAGACGTGCCAGTAGGGAACATTAACAAGATACAGCTTGAGCACCTTGCAGTGCTCACTGGCATTTTATCTTATTGAACAAAGTCAAACAGAGGAGACTGTTGAGTTAGTTTCTTTTGGGACCACTCTATGTCCATGCTGCTGTCCATGCCCTGCAGCTGACATTGCAGAGACTGAACTCCAAATGCTGTGAAATAAATGGAGGCTTCTAATTTAGGGGGTTTCAAACATAATGAGACAGAATGCTGGTGGTTTTAATTGTAGAATTTTAATTTTCAAATGCTTATGTGGGCGTTGGATGTCCAGCCTCCAGTGCAACTCTGAAACAGTCTCAACAATATCATTAATTGAAACCCTGTGAGATACTGTGATGCATTTTTCCACACAGGGCATCAGGATAAGCTTGGAGTAGCTGAAACAAAGCTTCTTCACACTCTTCACTGGATGCTGCTGGAGGCTCCTCAAGACTGTAGCAATGATCGACTCGGAGTAGACAGAGGCTCTAGCTGGGGAGGGAGCAGTAGTGCCTTTATCCACCAGGCTGAAAACCAAGGATCACCAGGACATCCCCGGCCCAGCGTCATGACTGATGAGGAGGAGAATAACAGAAGGAAGTTCTTCCAGAATTCCATGGCCACAGTAGAGCTATTTGTGTTCCTCTTTGCTCCCCTCGTCCACAGGATTAAAGTAAGTAGTACACTGATGGGGTTCTTGTGTGGAGACAGCTCTGAGCGGGAAAGGAATGATTCTGCCTTTGTGATTGTTATTTAATTCAGCCTACAGTGCACACTGGAGTACTACTGGCAATGTTTTACCAAGCTGGCAGAATACTGTTGCCATTGGGAAGAATTCCTTCCAGTGACATGAACAATCACCACAGCATCAGGCAGGCACAAAGACAAAAAAAAATGAAGTGAGCCATTTTTAGCCCTTGGGAATGCCAAAGATATGTGGTCCCTGTGAAGTCTCTGGGATACTGAAAACTGCAGAAAGGATAGTGAGCTTTAACTTGCTCCAGTGATTCTCAACCATTGCTCAGAAAAGCCTTGCCAGATTTTCAGGAATTCCACCGTGGGGCTGCCACTGGGATTTTTTGTTGTCATTACTAATCATCTTCATGCTAATTACTAGGACAGTGTTATAAGCATGGCAGTGGCAAACCCAATGGAGCATTCCTTTGCTCTGAAGTGTGAAGGAGGCTGCAGGCCTCCTGTCTACCGAGGTTTCTCTGTTAATTTTATGCTGAGTGCATCAGCTGTGCGGAGTGATGTGATGAAAAGACATTTTCTGCATGCTCTGACTCCTGCCTCTGGGAGGCTGCCATTTAGCCTTTATGTTTCCAGCTAGGCCTCAGAAAAGAGTAGGTCCTTGAAAAAAGGACTATAAAGCATGAAGTGATGGGGCTGTTATCTGTTCTAATCCTACCTTCTAAGCAGCAACAGTTGAAGAAGGTAGGAAGGAACAGGAGATAAAGGATAATCTTTTGATTAAGGCAGGCAAAAGCAAGACTGGAGAACTAGATTCTTTCTCTACTTCTGCTACTGAGTTCCTATACAGTAGTGTTAAATTTATTTAGCCCAAATTTTACTGGCTATTTTACTTGTTTGCTGGTTCTCTGTAGGCTACTGGGACAGGACAGGAAGAAATACCGAATTCTTCCCAGCGCTATACAAAAGATGCAAGCTGCCATTTGAATAAATGAAATGAAACTGGAGGTAGACCTTTGCTATTAGAGATTGGAGTTCCAATTTTTTATAAAAATCTTTCTGGCGTGTCGTTTACAAGATGAGGTTAATAACAGTATCTCAAGTTTACCTTGAAAATCTCTGAGATCTCTGGAATACTGTAGTGATGAACATTGAAGAGCCCATTAAAGCATGCACATTTCTGTCATCAAAACGAAGTGCAGGAAAGGAGTTAAATGAGGCATGTAACTGGTTCACTAAGTGAGCTCTGTCCTCTCTGTGTCACTTTTAAGTCTCAGGGGAAGGATACTACCTGATCAGGTAACCAAAGGAATGCATGGGATCAAGGAAGATGACACATGTTTGCATAGATAGACCTAAACTATTGAATTCCTAACTTCTGGGAGGATTTGTGTCTTGAGCAATGTGTTTTTAAATCAGGTTTTGGGGGATGCATGTAATTCTGCAACTGCAGAGCTGCAGGTAGAAGTGTTGCTATGTCACCACAAGCTAGGAGTGCAAAGTGAAAATGCAACGTTACTGCTACCAGGTCTAAAAGCCTTGCAAGTCACTTTTAGTAAAAACAGTAAATAAAACCAAGCTTAGGTTAAGCCAAGCTTGTGAATTGATTATCATGAGAGAGCACTAACAGAAGGTAGGGAATAGAAGGGCTGGAGAGATACAAGAAGTCAGTTCCTGCCATTCCTTTAGCTCTGTCTGCATCATCCATTCCAACTGCCAAGGCATCTGGGGCTATGTCAATAGGAGAGTATTGTGCACCTATAATTATGCCACCAAAACTGCTGTTACCATGTTTGTTTGCCAGATGGGGATAGCTGGGGCTATAGTGACGTCTATGTCTCCTAATGTAGATCTGACCTTAAGGTCAAGTAAGAGCATAGCTGCACCTTGATCCTGCTAAGATTCAGTTGTGTACTAATTTGTATGATTTCAGCTGCTTGCATATGCAAAACAGCAATAGCACAAGTGTAAGTAGTACCAGTGTCTCTATGTATTGATAGAGTTCAGATAGTAACAATGCTAATGATAATAACAGTAATGTATACCACTACTTCATAGTAATCTGTTACATGATTCCTCAATTTCTAAGAAATGCTTTAATATTTAATATTCTTATTCTTTTGGGGAAGAAGTTCAAGTCTTAGAGTGTAAATCCTAAAGTTAAGCTTGAATATGAAACATGAAGTGGGTTTGTATAATTAAAAGGGATACTTTGTGACAGGAATGGCCTTTTCTATTACAGCTAATGTCCTGGGAAAAACAGGGTTCATTAACTAGAATAGAAATTTCATTTGAAAAAATAATTTGTATATTTTTGTACTGAAATTTCCCCATGACTTTTTACTTGCCATAGTTGACATGTATTGCGCCTGCTGAGTATTGTCAGTTGCCCTTGAGTTAGCATATACTGACTGGACAACTGCACATGGTATCACTTATTTCTGTGTATTGGAGAAACGACAGTCTTCGTAGACTGGAAACAACAGGAAAAACATGTTTTTCTTTTTAGGAGTCTGATCTGACATTCCGGTTGGCTAGTGGCCTTGTTATTTGGCAGCCAATGTGGGAACACAGGCAGCCTGAAGTTTCTGCCTTCAATGCTCTTGTAAAACCCATCAGGAACATCGTTACAGGTCTGTGACTTTGCTATGGTAATGTAGCTCCTGAGATATGGGAAACTTTTCCCTTTGTTTGCCTGATGCTGCCCTTACATTCTCTAGCCGTTGTATGTGAAGGAATATGCTGATCCTGCAGGAACTAGTCAAACCTTAGAGTAGTTTAAGGTTATTTCCCCTCAGAGTCAACTGATATCTGCATAATAATTAAATAGGAGATGGGAGAACCATCACAAATAGGAAATTAATAACTTTTCAGTAGAGTTATTATTTCTGTCAGACTCATATAATTTCTGTTAGCCTTATCTTCCTTAGTTACTAAGGTGGGCAAAGACAGTATCTCGCAGCAGCTTGACATGAGCAAGGAAATCTTTCCCAAACTGGCGCTGGACAAAAATGAACAGTTAAGAGCACACAGGTGGTTCTTCTCCTATTTAAAATTTGATTTCCAGCACGTTATGAAATTAGAAAAAGTAGTTTCAAAAGAGTCCAATGAAGGCCTAGGTTGTAAATTCACTTTTGCGTTCTGGAAAGAGTTGCTCTTCCTTTGTGCTTCAGCCGTAGTGAGACTGGAGTTGGGTGCTTAGACTTCCAAGGCTTTGGCTTCCAAGTCTTTTTGTCTGGCCTAATCCTAAAGAAACTTTTTTACTGTTATATTTTAGACAATAGATTTTTATAATTCCTGTAAGGTGGTGAATTGAAAGTGAGTGGGATATACTGCTGTAGCATTGCTTCCAGTTCTCAAAAGCAGGGAACTGTAATTTTCACCATAGTGAAAATGTAATTCACTAAATTAAATTTTTCTGATAACAGGTCATTTTGGATGTCATATTTTGTTCTGAAGACGTTGTAGACCTACTGGGACAGTCCAGAATTAAAAAGATTCAAGTCTTCCAAATGATTTAAATCAGTCTTTGACGTCATGCTCTTTGTCCCTCTGCTTCAACTTCTAGAATTAAAATATAGTATTTCAGCCCTGGCACTAACAAAGGGAATTAGTCCTAAGTTTTCTTTGACTATTGGAATTTTTTCTATAGGTCTGTGTGTGGTCAGAAAATCCCTAAAAATAACTTCAGGAGTAAAGTCTGAAAGGAAAATGCTCCCATATGTTTTGAAAGTTTTTTCAGCAGGACAGAAATACTAATTGGGATGAGGTCTTTTATGTCTAGGAAGATGCTGCTATCTTAGCATTGTCTCAAACTGGGAAAAAAGAAAGTGAAATTTATTTAAATTGTCCTTCAAACTACAAATTAAAAAAATCTATGAAGAAGCTTTGCAATATTTTTTTGGCAGTCAGTCTGATTCAAAGTCATAGCTGCACAACTTTCAACAGGATTTCAAGACTTGTCATCCTAGTCTGTGTGATGCCCTTGGTCTGCTTTTACTTTTCTTTTTTTTTTTTTTTTTGATTACAGATCAAACTTTCTGTGTGACATCCATGTATTTCCTGTGCTGAAGGCATTTGGCAAATTGGAAATCACAATACACTCTGAGTGATGTAACCTAGAAAAGGACCTGAATATATGTACAAATGGGATGAAGAACTCCAAAATAAAAGTCACTAGTCTGCACAGGAAAACACAATGGATGGAAAATGGATTTAGGATGAAATTTATATTCAAATTTAATTTTAAAGAAATAGAGATGTTCAGTAGACAGTGTTGTTGACAACACAATGGAAAGAACTGAAAAAACTAAACCAGTCATATTTTCTTTTTATGGCTGTGACTAGTGCCTAGGAAGTCTGCAGCAGATAAATGCTAGTTTTGTTTTCTGGTTTATCCTTGTATTATAATATTTTATAATAAGAACATTATAACGGAGGAGGCGTTTTCTAAAATGTCCTGCTTCGACTTCCTTTCTCAGCCAAGAGGAGTTCTCCCACCAATAATCAGAGCGTGACTTGTGAATCCCCTAATCTGGATAGTGGACGTACTGAGGTAAATTCTATGCTAAGGTTTGACAAGCTTGAATAAGGTGCTGAGGGAGGGGGGAAGAAATATTGAAAGAGAACTTGCAGTTTCCACACTAAAGTATTCCATCTCCAGAAATTAGAGTTGTTCACAGCTCTTTACATCTAAGGCTCCCAATCTTGTTTGCTATGGAACCAAAGGGCATGGGGTATAGCTATTTGGATCTCCTTGGCCTTATCCTGTCTTATAGGATGGAAGCCTGATCTTGGGTATGGCAGGAGGGTTGGAGCTTGATTTTAAGATCCCTTCCATCCCAAATCATTCTCCTGGGGAAAAGCCTCGTACAATGTACAATGTAGCCTTTGACAGTACAATGCCTTGTATTGAGAAGCCCCAGGCTTGATCAGTTTTTCCACGGTGTTGTGTGAGTAACAGTCATGTCTAAGCTCAAAGTGCAGTTATAAAACTAATATGGGAGAGATAAATATATTTATATACCTGTTTTCTTTTTTACACCTATCCAAAGGGACTGCAGGTGGTCTGTGAGACAACACAGCCAGATTCTCTACCTCCAAAGGCTTCTGTTTCAGCAAGTCATCCTGGAAATTCCTTGGATGGAAGCGTATCCTCCCAAACCTCTCTGGAGAGAGGTACTGCACATCCCAGGTACAAAGACCTTCAGGAGAAACTTGGGCTCATGTGGTTCAGTGGTGGAGGTCATACAAGTCCTTTATCTTGAATGCACTCTTGTCTGTACATGCTGAGGGTGCTGGGTGTTTGTATTAAATTCTTAATTCAACAAATCTCAGTTCTGGGTGATGAAAAAGGTGGCAGCACTTGTTACTCAGTGCTGCTTTCTTTGGAGAAATCTCTAGCTGGCCTGTTGGGACAGTTTCTTTGGTCTTTTCTAGAATGTTCGTTTCTTATAATTAAAGACTGAGAAAATAACAAGCAGGTTCACCCCTTCTAGGCTGGATTCAGCTTCAGGCAACTGATATATTTTCTGGCTTCCTTCTGACCAGATTTTCTTTCCCCCTAGCAAAGAATTTTTGCAAGCCTCTCTCCCTTGCCTTCATTATGCCTCCTTTGCATCCTGCTGCTTAGCTGCCTTTAGAATACTGACCTAAAGGAACAAACTAACAAAGAAGCACAGCCTTGCAAACATACTTCCAGCTTTTCCTGCAGTGCTCAGGCTGTGGTTTTCCAGCTTGGCACCAATAAATTCATCTAGATTTGGGCACATACAAGTAGAACTAGATTTTCAGTAGTGCTGGACACTCAGTAGTGCCATAAAGTAAATCAAGGTGATGGGTATTTTCAGAGATTTTGGAGAGGGAGTGCTGTAATTTTAAGTTTCTATTGATTTAGGAGTGTCACTTAAACTTCTCCTGAAAACTTTGGTCCTATTGCACCTCTTTTAAGAAATGTTATATCCAAAACACTGCAGTTTTAAGAAATGGCTTCATTACAGTGACAGAAGAAGTATAGGATGGAGTAATTTTCTGGATATCATCTAGGAACAGCTCTGATCTCTCAAGTGGGAGCTCAGGGCATCCTTTCACTGGTGCAAAGGAAAAAGCTATTCGTTTAGGCTCTCATCCCATCAGGAAGCTTCCCTTGGGATTTTTTATCAAGCCTGTTGTCAGTTCTGGATCTTTATTTAATTTGTATTAATGTGAGCCAGTAAAACTGAAGGTGGGGACAGAGCTGCCTTTCTGTGTGTGAACACTACTGCTCAGAGAGTACACAGCTGTAAAAAAAATAAGCAGCCTTTTAAGAAGACAGAATCAGGTGATCAATTTGTTTAGCAGGGTCTGGTGGTTGCCGGGGGGATGAAGCTTCAGCCGGCTTTGAAGAGAGCATCATTATGCCTCCTCATTTGCAGGACTAATTGATGAGTTAAAACTGTACAGGGAGCTTTGGTTACCAAGCAACAGACAACTGGGAAACAAATGTTGTTTACTCTGCTTACCAACAGCCAAAGTATTCCTTTGTCCTTGGCCAGGGGTTGAAGGAAGGCTACATTTCTACTTTCCCTGCAGTCACAAGCAACCACGAGCTGATTATACAAGCACTAGATTTTCCTCTAAATGATGTCGAGTTTAATTTCTGGTTCTTCAGAAACTGTTTAAACAAATGTTCTGATCCTAGCTAAGTGTTGCTCCTCCACTCAGTGTAATTCTCCATATACAGATGAAGAAGTTTAACCCTGAACCAAATAAAGCCACAGCCCTTTATCCAGCTGCTACCTTGAGCAGGCTGCCTGGGAAATAGACTTTGCAGGAAGGACTTTAGTTACAAATATTTCATAAGGAGAACATGCCTTGCTCCAGCCTGTGTCATGCCTCAGGTTTGCCTGTGTGACAGATAGGGGAGCATGAAAGACTGTTTATCCCCATAAACTGCTCAGGGTCTTGCAGAGACCAGGGAGCAATGCATCACATTTCACAGTTGCTGCTGGGATGACAGGTTTTATTTCATTTGCTAGGATACTTTGAGTATACGTCTGGGTTTTTGCAGGCTAAATCTACGTGACACAACCTAGACTTCGACAAAACCACCCTTCCCATCAGGTTTATGGGGAAGATGTTACAGTATATTCCCATTTCACATTGTTTTCTCCTTCCTAATTCAGTTCTTCAGGTTTTTGTAACAGCTCATTTCAAAGTCGTCTAACTTTCAGCCTTTTTAGCTGGAATACAGCACTAGGGGAGAAACTTTGAATCTGTGTATTTCATATAGTGTGGCATATGCTGACACAGACAGGCTGGTCTGCAGTCGGTAAGTGCCTCCAGCATTGGCCTGTGGGGCTGGCAGCAAACCAGCTCTTGCAGGTTTGAGCTCTAGATCCATTTGTTGATCCAAGCCCAGTCTTTACACCTGTTCCCTGTTTTCAAGCATGTAAGATGGAGCAGGGTTCAGGTGATTCCAATTGGTGTCAGTGTTCAATGCACACTTCTTTCTCCCATGCCAGTTCCATACCTGCCTTGGATGCACAGGGCAGAGATCCAGCAAAGCGGTTAACACACGCACTTCACTTGAGCACTCAGAGGTCCCACTGGTCAGTATTGCTGCTGTTCCCTAAGGCTTTTCTGGACTGGGGCCTTGAACTCACCTGTTCAGAACGTGGTAGTACCTATCTGGAGATGGGGATGTCCTGTCCATGCTGTTTTCATGCTGTTTTGCAGAGTTGATAATAAAAATGGCTTTTAACAAAAAACAAAACACAAACGTGATGTTCTTGTGATGATTCTCAACTGCCTGAGAATATAATGCATGAAAGTGTTGTTAATTTTTATAGAATCCCAAAATCCCAGAAATAAGCAGGGCACAGAGGTGTTTCTAATACAGAGTGAAAACCTTCAAAATGTGTACTCAGCAGACAAGAAAAAAAATATTTCCAGAGTTCCTGCCCCACCCCCAGGATTTCATACCTTCTCTTGCCATGTGATTCTCATTCCTCTGACTCCCTTTCACTTGTTTCTTTTCTGACAGATTGTCTCCTGACAGCTAGTGACCGTACAGAGGGTAGATCAGGCCAGTTGTACTCTTCTGGGAGAGAAGTGGTATAAAAGATTAGGAATAAAAAGTCTGCGGCATTTTTTTGCAAAAAGATTGGCTATGATGCCTTTGAAATCTGAAATGTCTAGATTCTCATTTTTGATGCTCACTACAGATGTCTTGCTTTTGTGTGCATTTATTTCTACAATACTTAGGAAATTCAATATGAAAATCCATCAGGAAATTAATAGGGCAAGAAAATTATAGTAAGGACTTAAAAAGGTGCTTTTCTCTAGAACACCTCGGCAAAGAATGTCCACGATAGTAACTTTCACTTATTATAGGAATCAGTTTAATTAGCTTAAAGGGTTAACTAACTTAGCTGCCTTGCCTGCTTTTTCTTAAGTGAGGCCTGACATGTGCAAATGTAAACCATTTCTAAATATGTATTACTAGTATCAGAACAGCAGATGCTCTAGGGTTGTCTGTTTCCTGCTGAACAAATTATTCAGTTAGCACAGGTGCTGGAGGCTTATCTTCAGATCACAGTTTAAGAAAGCAACCCTATCCAAGAAAACACTTAACAGCATATAGTAGAGTCCTCTAGGGACCTGAAAGCTAAATATCCACTTACATGTGTTCAATAGTGCTTTCCTCAGTCAGGTATCTTAGTTGCAAAAAATTAGTTCTTTATGCAGAGAGCCGAGTTTCTAAGAAGGCCTAAGAAGCCTGATGACTAACATTTCTACTCCTGCTTTTTGGAACAGGGTGTCCTTGGTGATTCCACCATGCCAGAAGTCTCGCTACGCTACATACTTCGATGTGGCTGTGCTGCGCTGCCTGCTGCAGCCACACTGGTCCGAGGAGGGCACGCAGTGGTCACTGATGTACTACCTGCAGAGGCTGAGGCACATGCTACAGGAAAAACCAGAGAAGCCACCTGAGCCAGAGATTACCCCTTTGCCAAGGCCTCGCAGCAGCTCTATGGTGGCTGCTGCACCCTCTCTGGTGAACACGCACAAAACCCAGGTAAGCATTTGCCATCAATAAGAAAATAACTACGTTTGTGGTGATGCTGTGAAGTGATTGCTGTACAAGTAGTGATAGGCACAGCTTTGGTATTAACTCACTTGCACGGAGCTCAGATACTTGCACTGATTCAAAAATAGACCCTGAGAATGATGAGTGCAGAATCTGATGCAGAGGGTCAGAGCTGGTGACTGCTGAAAGCTGGGATGTTGATTTGGGATAATTAATCTAGGGTGAACTGGGATAATACCAGTTTTTAGTGTGAGAATGTACTAATATAGTTGTCAGTAGAAATGGTTACCAATGCCTTTGTATTACAGTGTAGTAGTGGTCAGGACCCACTGAGCTTCTCTGGTGTACCCCCCTCAAATGAGAGAGAAGGAACTGCATTTGCTATAGTATTGCACACTCCAGACAATTGAATTAGACTTGGCAAACAGTGGCAGTGAGCAAAAGTTCTCCGTGTTGTTACTTCTTCTGCTGTTATTCTTATTGCATAATTTTTATATTTGCCAAAAAATTCTTAGTAGAGAAACTGTCCTAGTAGGTGTCAAGTCATGATCCTTGTTTGCTGGACAATGAACCCTGTACTCCTGACCTTGCTGTAATAAAGATCTTTGTGTTTGAGCTTAAATATTTTTTTCTTTTGGGTTGCTCACCTGTTCCAGAAATAAAAAGGGAATGTTGTTGCAGTTTCAGTTAATCTCCTTGTGGATTTGTGCTGCTTTTAGGTTGTGCCCTCTTTTCATGTTATGTGGGCTTTTAGCAGCAAATACTGATTTACTTAGTTGATTGAACTGCTTAACAAAATTTAGCAGCGATTTTATTTTTGCCATCCAATTTTATGACACACTTGAGTAAAAGAGCTGTTCATTTCGTTATCAAATGTCTTTTTTTTTGAGTTGGAAATCTCAGAATTGTTGGTGTTTTTATTAAAATCACTGCTTTTAGGGCTCTGACTGATTTTGACTGGAAGGAAAGAGAAATATCTTTTCTCCAGTAGAGCCCACATGCTCAAAATCTGGAAGACAAGCATAAGCTATGTAAATTTTACTACTGTTAGTTTTAGATCTCAGGACTTTATAGACATTCTTACCATTATTATGAGAGCTGGTGGTCACTTATTGTTTAAATTGCATTGTACTTCAAGGTCATTTCTATAATGTTTCATCCCTGTAAAAGCTTGACATAGCTCCATTAAGGCCAGATGATAAGAATTACTATTCAATCTTAATCTACCTGTGCATGGAGATTTTATAGGATTGCTGTGTGTGTACAGAAAACCCTCCTTAACGTCATCTCCTGGAGGGAAAATTGAAATATATTGCTGTTGATATGTTTCATTATTTGCATGCATGTACTGTCCCTTTGCTCTTGCTCATAACAACCTGGTTGTTTTGCATATTAGCAAGTTCAGCTCCCAGTGCAACAGGGAGTGCAGTCAGTGGTTTGCAGAGGCAGTATGAATGGTATTGTCTTCCACAGGCACTGGTTCCACTAGTGTTGCCCTGGTTCTTCTCTTTATGCTGTAAAACACTTGTCTCCTTTCACACGCTTGGCTATGTCTTGCTTTTCTAGGCTGTTTCACTTGCAGAAAACTGCTTTGCAGAAGACTCCATTGCGCTTTTCTAATATTTTTTTGTTAAACCCATTTAGCAATTCCAATTTGGTACATTGTAGCTGTTAAAGCGAACACTCTGTCCAGGGCATGTTTCTCTCCAAGGCTGAGTTTGATTGCATTTGTAACCTCTCTGTCAGTCCTGTGTATTTTTGCTGCGCCCATCAAAATAGAATCCTGTTCCAGGGTTCCAATTTGTTATGCAGAACAGCTATGATGGAGGAAGTGAAATGGTCTTCCAGGCAGCAAAACTTTCAACTCATGCTCGCCATCTTTACAACTTTGAGAACTGAAACCTGTGCAACACACAGAAGCAGCTGGGCTCTAGTTCATCCAAGCCAACTGTAGGAACTTTACTGCTGTTCTTATATTAAGTCTCATCACACAAGGCTCTCTGCTAGTTCAGAGCAGAGAATGCCACCTCCCAACGGCTAGGATTGGTCCTCTCTGTCAACACAAAGGGTTGTATGCTGAGCCTTCACAAGCTCATCTGACACAGGGTTATGCTTCAAGCCTGTTTTTTCGGTCTAGATCTGAAATTCCTAACACAGTGTCATCATTTTTAATCAAAAGTTGATCAATAACTTCTCAAGAACATTGACACTCTGTGTTTTAGTAGGATAGATTTTAAGTGGCAGGCAAAAACTGAGTAAAGAAAAACACATCTGCCTGCAAATCACATCAAGGAGCAGTAGATTTTTGTGGCAAATCAACATTGTTCCTATTGTTCTGCAATTTATCCGGACGACTGATAAACTGATGATCCTGCATCTCCCTGACCCTCAGCAAAACTCTCACACTTCCTGTTGGGTTCTGCGTCTGAAATCACGTCTCGGATATAAGCTTGGGCTAAAGCAGTGGGGATTGAGAGGACATGAGAAACATCCTCCATGTATTGCCTAGTAAGCTGAACAGCAAAGTAGGAAAAGATTCAGTGCAGCATTCTGGCACTCCTTGTTGCATGGGAAAAGGGGGGATGGATGGAGTATGTATAAAATGAATACTGTCTGCCTCTAGAAAGTGACTTTGGTCTAAACATGTTTCAGACCAGGCAACATGTGATAAAGGACACCTGCATCACACTTGTATGCAGTGAATTCACTATAACGGCAGGTGTAGGACACAGAACCTTCAGACGTTAACAAGTCTGCTACAGTCCTGCACTTCCTTTGCAGGGGAAGAGACAAAACTTCAATCAGTCATAGCACCAATGCAGTTTTAGTGCTCCCTGCAATGCTGAGGGAAAGCCAAGAGTCTCAAGTATGATATACTGAGAGCTGAGAGAAGTACTAATGAGCTGCTACACATGCAGTCATGCAGGACGAAGACAATAGAAAGAACAAAATCTAGAGGAGCAGTCCCCTGTTTTGCTGTCTTAACAATCATATGCTTGTCATAATTGGCATGGAGTCTACTGCACAGAATAGCCATGTTTTTAATCAGTCTTCAACAGGATTGATTCATTAAAACACATCATATACCACACTGTAGATTTAAAGTAATTATCTAATTTGCTTCTCCAGGGTTGTTTGCTTGATACCTACCCTGAGCAGATTTCAAAGCTGGGACTGTGTCTGTGCGTTTGCAGGGCTTCTGTCTCAGTAAGCCCTGATCCTTACTCTGTCTTCTGGTGATCATAAACCACCTACTAAAACAGTGATTTAGTAACCAGTGGACAAAGATGCTGAATCCAAAATAAATTCATACAATGTTTTATAGCCAGAGGAGGCCAGACAGCTATAAAAGCTAAGAAAAAAGCTGTATGGGGTACTTGCTGGCCTCACTGTTGAGAGCAGCTAGGGTTGAATCCTGATTTGCTATGTATTGGATTTTACATGTGTCTCCTCCTCTGAATCTTTAGTCATATGTGCAAAGTGGTAGATAAGCATACCTGTCCTACAAACAGTGGTGAAGAGGAGCCTTGCTGCTGTGTGTCTCCTACATTTTTGTGTTGATAAAATTAAGAGGAAGGATTCAAGTCTTTGATTAGTCTGAAAAGTCTATGAAAAATATGTGATCTCTAATATTTGGTACTGCAAACACTGTAACTGGTGTTAAAGACTTCAGCTGCAAAGACAGACATCAGGTTCTGCTGGACCTTTTTGTGCATAAAACTGAACACTTGTGTACCGCAGAAGCTGGCTGGCTCTGCAATGTGCAGTCTGGCTAGACAGAATCTAAACCTCCTGTCATAGGGGTCACTTCATCTATCCCTGACATAAGGCTATCTCTGCATTGAAAGCAAAAAGGTATTTTAACATGACCCACTTGTTCAGCAGAATATTTCTCGTGGGACAGCAAAGGAAAAGAGCATTCCATTGGAAACAAGCTGATATTTAGGCAGAAGAAAATTACCCTGAGGGAATTTGGTCAGGCCAGCTGCACAAACATCTCATGGAAGATGGCATCAGATCTTTAATGAGAGCAGATGGCTGGAAGCTGAGTTTGTGCCACTTTCCTTCTTTGCAGCAGGCAGGTATAGCATGTGTTGTTTGATGCAGAGGTGAGTTGAGTGAGCTCTATTGAAATTGGGGTGAGTGGGCCTCATGGTTTTTGCTGTTGCGGGACATTTTGTGATATAGGAAGGGGGGAAGTTTCATATGAACAATGATGGGTGGGGAGCCCTGGTATTACAAGCAAAGGATGTTTACTGATTTAGAAGTCAGGTTTCTTTAGCGAGTAAATAAATTTTCTGAAAATGAAGTTTCTTGAAGGGACAGTGCTGCTTATAGCAGTTTAGTTCCAAAATACATATTTAAATGTGTATGTTATTAAGGGCATATTCTCCGAGATCTTAAATGAAACAGTTTGCAAAGGGTAGCTGTTGTGATTGCTCATCAATGTAAACCAAGACCTCAAAGACGTCATCAGTTACTCAGAGTCATACCTGGGATCAGAATCAAACTAGAGAGGAACATGTTCTTCCATGCCACCAGATGACGTTGACAGCAATGCCTGAGGCTTTCCATGGTGTGCTGTACTTTTTTCCTTTGGTGAATGAATAATTTTGGAAGTTTCAAGATTTTGTTTTTCATTTATTTTTCTTTAAATGTGTAAATTTTTTGTGCAATGAATTGGAGGTCTTTTTCCTCTACAGTGCTCCTGTGACAGCTTTAGGAAGTAGCTCCTTTTTTAAAGCTGATTATCCTCTATTTCTCCTTGTGCTTGTCTTCCTTTGGGAGCTGCAGGATCTTACAATGAAATGTAATGAGGAAGAAAAATCCCTAAGCACAGATACATTTTCCAAGGTTTCACTGACCAACTTGCGTAGACCAGCAGTTCCAGATCTGTCTACAGACCTGGGGATGAACATCTTCAAAAAGGTGAGTGAAAGGAAACTGCACTTTAATTTACCGATGATGCAGCGCCTTAGTGTCCTCTTAAGTAGCTGCTGAAGGTCTGCTCGGACTGTATATTCACGAGGTCTGCTTGGAATATATATTCATGCGATATGTGAGATTATCATCCCTTTTCATTGGAATTGATTCCGTATGTTATTACATTGGTTTTTATATGCAAATCCTGAACATAATGCTGAAGTCTTTATTCAAGTAATTGTCTTGATGAAACTGCATGAGAGGAGGCTACTCAAACAGTGCTGAATTTTAAGTGCCAGTGCTTGCTGTAATTCCAGCTAATTCAGTGAGTTCTGATTTTTTTACCTCATTTTAGCTCTGGGTTTCCAACCATCCATTCCATACATATAGCTCAAGGTCAAAGAATGTCACAATATTATCCAAGGGCATCCATCCCAGCCTAGGGCAAGACTGAAACCCTTCAAACACTCACAGGATCCCAGCATGCCATTAGATTCTACCATGGGAAACGTCCAAGATAAAAAGCTCAGAGTGGAAAATTATAGTTGGGACATACACCTGTGTTATCTTTTTCCCTCAAGTGGTTGTTTTCCATGCCTCAGAGCTTCTTAACTGCTCGTATATCTGCTCCTCTTTCTGCAGTTTAAGAGCCGCAAAGAGGACAGGGAACGTGAGCGCAAAGGGTCAATTCCGTTCCACCATACTGGGAAGAAGCGGCAGCGAAGGATGGGGGTGCCCTTCCTCCTCCATGAAGATCACTTGGATGTTTCACCCACTCGCAGCACTTTCTCCTTCGGCAGTTTCTCTGGGATTGGAGAGGACCGGCGTGGCATTGAGAGAGGAGGATGGCAAACCACCATATTAGGTGAGATGTTGCTGTCTCTGGCCCAGGTTCCGTGCCATTTCTATCGTGAACATTCAGAGAACAGCAGAGGTTATTTCTTCATCCAGTCCTTTTGTCCTTGGTTCTGTTTGCAACATTATACATCCGTTGGTAACTGCTCACAGCAGACCTTGAATGACTTACAGTTCAGTTCACTTTTTCTCTGAAAAGTACCATCTTTACTGGAATAATAGCTACTGTGGGAAACTGTGCTGATCTCTGTTCCACTTGAATATACTTCCCTGTGTGGTAGCAAGCATTGCACAAGTGCAGCTTCAAATAGATTCAAAGAATGTTTGCATCCCTTTCTTTAAAAGAGAAATCTCTGGAGAGGCAGCAGTATCATTAGTATGATGATTATTAGAAGCAGTGTCATTAGTATCATTAACAATGTCATTAGTATGCCAAAAGGTTCTATTCACAGTTTTCCTGGAGTGCATCTTGAATACAATATAAGTAGGATATTTTCTCAGTGCGGCTTATACTGTCTTGATACTGCAGAGATACAGTGTTTGAACCTAAAAATTCGCTACTTCAAGCTTTTAAGTTCACTGAACAGTATCTATGCATTGTTTCTGTTTCACAAATTTACTCCCAGTGTCAGAGATTTTCGTCCTGGCACCCTTTCTTAGAGATGATAGGCAGCAAAATTAACTGTCATGCCAGAGCATTGTCATTTTCACAATCTTAGATTGCATAATTTTTGTAAGCTGTCCATTATAAACATGTCTGTCTCTGGGACACGGGACAGTGGTCAAGTAACTTCTTAAAGACTCATGCATCGTTTTGTTAAAGGCTAATATACAAACACCTACAGATTTGTACAAGAATAACAAACTTATTATCCAAAGCCTCCTTTTCATACTTTCAGTACTTTGAGAAGTTAGTTAAAGTTTGATGTAAGGGGCTCCAGATTCTTCTTGTGGCTTAACTTACAGTTGTTTGCTTTCTGATTTCTCAGTGAAATCATGTATTTCACATCCAAGGGGCAACAAATCCTGACAACTTCAGAGAAAATCGCCCTCTTTCATTAAGTTTTTTGGATTTGTATTTTATTGTATTCTTGAAGAATTTCTTTTGCCTTAGCACTCCTGTCCCGGTTTTAGAGACAAAATTTTTAGGAGGAGATGCTCTGGAGTGAGCACCTCCTCCCAAGGGAAAGGGGCCTCCCCCTTTCCTCCGCCAAAGGGGAAAAATTAACAAAAGCAATGAAAGTGGAAGAAAAAAACCTGAACTATTTATTAACACAAAACACAACTGGGAGAACAAAAAGGGAGAAAAAGGAAAGGATGTCTGGGAGGAGCCGGTAAGGGGGTCCACACAGCAGGCTGCTGGAGAAGGGCAGATGGAAGGAAACCTTGTAACTTCTTCGGCGCCGATTCTCCTCCTCACAGCAGGCGATGCCGGTGGATCTCTGTGTCCCTTCGCTCACCGGCCTGGTCTTC
>VWZT01006312.1:48696-68614 GCA_013397055.1 Pachycephala philippinensis
CTGCACCTGGGGCCTCACGGCTCCAGCCCCGCGCCCCGGGCCCACCTTAAAGATACAGGTACTGGGGGCACTAAGCAGACGGCTATGGAATAAAGGAGGCTCATAACATCACCCCAGGACACACTCCTCATCCTAATATACTTATTTTTGGGGGGCAAGAGGAGAAGAAAATAAATTCCTGTAACATGCCCCAATGGGTGGAGTCATACAGTGCTGACCAGTCTTATTTTCTTGAAGGTGCTGGTGGTTAAGAATGCTGGTGTCAGCTGAATCAGTATGTGCTGAGGGGAAGAGCCTTGCAGAGAGTTTGGACCTTTCGGTCTCTGTGTCAATGAACCCACATGAGAGATCCCACCATAATGTTTGGTTCTGCTTCACAGTGTGATGAAAGGCCTTGATTTTTACAGTCTCCAATCCTTCAATTTTTACCGTCTGCTGCTGTCACCAGCCACCTCTCAGATAACTAAACAAAATACTGATTTCTTGTCATCGCCCTAGGAAAGTTTACCAGGAGAGGGAGCTCTGACACAGCGACGGAGATGGAGAGTCTGAGCGCCCGGCACTCGCACTCTCATCACACGCTGGTCTCTGAACTGCCAGACCCCTCAAACAGCCATGGAGAAAACACAGTCAAAGAAGGTAAATTTAACATATCAGGAAAGACGTTTCACCAAAATATCAACCCCAAAAAGCAAAGGAAGTGTTACTGTTTCTATATATGAGTATGTGACTAATTGATTTTTCCTTTTTTGTTTCTGTATCTACTGAGGGTTTTTTTTTGCTGATTGCATAATATAACCAGTCCATTTAATAAGCAATGACTCCGCTGAGTCATTGCTTATTAAATGTATTAGGTGTAGTTATTTTATTAATTAGAATATATTTAATAACCTTAGGAAGAGGTTCTTTGTTATTCTCTAGCCCTGTTACTGTACTGTCTGGCAGATGGTGGTCTAAACAACCCTGTGGGGACCCTAGGGTCTTTCTACACTAGAGGGTATGTAAACCTACTTACAAAGCACGAGGTGTGGGAAATCACTAACACTGTTGCCTGGAAATGAAGATGAGTTGTAAAAACGTGAGGTATCCTTGATAAAATTTTCACTTACAGCCAGCTTGCTAACCTGAGCAATTCAAAGTTCCTGTCTCTGAACACTGTGAGCTTAAGCACTGCAGTACCTTTCTCATCAGACAGCTTTGCATTTTGGAGATGGTTTAGACTGTCACAGGTACTTTATTTTCAACTGGTGTGATGAAATTTTCCAAACTGTTGTGACTTGGAAAGCTGTTTCAAATTTGTGCTGCGATTCCACCACCTTCACCCCCGCCTTCCAGCTGCAAAGTCCTTTCTCTTTACCTTGCAGGGCCACTGCTTCTTTTAAGACGAGGCACTGGATTAATGCAGGGATCAAAGCTAGGAAAATCCTTTTGGAATAGATTTAGAACGTCTGAGTTGCGTGATGTACTTGACTGCGCATTTAACTGAGATCAGCTTAAGTTGCCAGAGAACTGAACTGCTAGAAGAAGCTTGGGGTCGTTCTAATTTACTCTGTCTTAATGGAAGAAATTAATCTACCTTTGATCCGTGTACACATGATAGGAATTAGGAACACGTGTTTTCTTTTTGCATTACAAGCCACTTTAAGAGCTGCTCCCTTTAGACAAGCTCAGCCTCAATCTTCCATTCCATAACTATAGAGATTGAAATTTACAGGTAGCTGTTTTCCTCCCTGCAGTACGGTCCCAGATATCCACCATCACTGTGGCAACCTTCAACACTACCCTGGCCTCGTTCAATGTGGGGTACGCCGATTTCTTCAGTGAGCACATGAGGAAGCTTTGCAACCAGGTGCCCATCCCTGAGATGCCCCATGAGCCGCTTGCATGTGCCAACCTCCCACGGAGCCTGACAGACTCCTGCATCAATTACAGTTGCTTGGAGGATACGGATCACATTGATGGAACCAACAACTTTGTGCACAAGAATGGCATGCTGGATCTCTCGGTAATTGGCAAGGAATGAGGAAAGCCAGGTCCCTCTTCTGTCAATATAGCTGTACCATTGAGATCAGGGGTTTGATGGGCTTTTCCTCCACCTCTTTATATGACTTCTCTCATCAATATATAAAGGTCAGTCAGATACATTTGTGCATATCCTAAAAGTCTCCTCTGAGAAACTGCAACTCCTGTTACTCCTTGCAAGGAGTGCATGTGCATGTGGAATGCACACATCAAATCTTAAGGTGGTGTTACGTAATGGCTGTGTTCCTGGGGCATGCACCAAATTCCCTATAAAATAGTATAAGACTGAGTAGCACCTTTCTTCTAGCACCTTAAACCTCACCTTTTCTGCTTTCCCCTTAACGATTTGCCAGCTCTTGGGGCACTGAAGCAGTGTTCTCAGGCTCACAGATGTCATCTCATGGTTTCCTTCTCAGCCTGACTGTGCCCAGCCTGTGGTTTCTTGTCTAACACCTAGATTATAGGCTCTTGGTATTTAGGGTTGTGTATCCTTTGTTCAGAGTTTGTACTGTGCCTGCTGTAATGAGTCTCTGGAATCTAGAATTTCCAGGCACTAAATACTACTCGTAGGGAAAGTAATTCTGGCTTTAAATCTCTCAGGTGGTCCTGAAGGCTGTTTACTTGGTTCTGAACCATGACATCAGTTCCCGGATTTGTGATGTGGCACTGAACATTGTGGAATGCTTACTGCAGCTTGGTGTGGTGCCCTGTGTGGAGAGAGTTCGGAGGAAGAGTGAGAACAAAGAAAATGAAGCCCCTGAAAAGAGACCAAGTGAAGGATCGTTCCATCTCAAAGGGGCTGCTTCTGGTTCAGCTTGTGGATTTGGGCCACCTTCAATTAGTGGAGCTGGAGATGGAGAAGAAGAAGGAGGTGGTGGAGGAGGTGGAGGTGATGGAGGTGGTGGAGGAGGAGGGCCATATGAGAAGAATGACAAAAACCGAGAAAAGGTTTGTCTTGCTTCCCTTTATACAATTCCAAATGTACTGCAATGTCTGTTGAGTATGCATGTGTATGCAACTGACCTTCTGTTTTGCTCTGGTGCTCACTTGGGGTTCTGCTGAGGAAACATGATTAGCAATTCAAGTACTGTAACTACTCCAGAGAAGCAGCTGCCAAAAACGGAATTTGTAAGCCTGGCACTGACATTTTCAATATCTTGACAATGTTTGAAACCCTCAATCACAATGATTTTTTTTGCAGGTTTATTATTCATACCTTGTAAAGGAAAAAACGGAACCCAGTGTGTGAACACAGTTTCTTTTATTTGATTACTAGAAGTCCTAAATTTTTCAGTATTGCTATGAAAATTGAGCAAGAGATGCTACATTGCTGACCTCTGAAGTTGCAATTTATAGTAGCATAGCGTCTAAAACATTTTAAAAAGATGCTTGGTTTTCTACTCAGCCAAGCCAGCTCTCTGTTTTTCAGGGAGAATTTTTTGAAGTAAGTTCTGAACTTCACATTTATAGCATAATTTTTGATGGGAGCTGAAAGGGAGGGGGTTGATCTCTAAACTTGAAAAATATTTGGAGTAAACACTTCAAGAGTAACAACTCAGTAATGGAGTGTCTGAGATGAGAAATGGAAAGCAGTTTGTCAAAAGTAAAATGCTAACAAAATGCCGGTAGTTGTGGCAGGGTTACACACCATCTTTCCCTCTGTGATCCTCAGGATGAAGGCCCAACTGTCAGCACCCATAGGCTGGCACTCACAATGCTAATCAAAATTGTGAAGTCCTTGGGTTGTGCCTATGGTTGTGGAGAAGGACACCGAGGGCTCTCTGGGGATCGCCTGAGACACCAGGTATTCCGAGAGAATGTAAGAGAATTAAAGCTCGTTAAAGTGTTCCCCCATGTACTTTTGACATCAGCTGCTGAGATCGCTGCCTGCCCCCTCTGTAGCTTTCCCTGTATTGACAGTAAACGTGTTGCTTTTTGCCCCAGCTCATAGACTGTGTTGCAGCCCAGCCGTAGCAGATTTTCAGCTTTAGTGTTACCTTCCAAGCCTCTGGGGCTCTCTAAGAGTATACCTGGGGCCCAGGGTGCTCCTGACCACCCCAGTGGATGGGTTGGGACAATACATGGGAGCAAATTCCATGTGTGAGCTGGTGTTAGTACTTTTTCACAGGACAGTACCCCAAAAGAGTATGCTATTTACAAGAGGTGCAGCTATCTTGGGTTGCCTGTGTAAATCCAGAAGTCTAAGGTGTAAGTATGTCCACCTTTCCTAATGGTGATTATGACTGATTGCTGCTGGGCTGCTCCATCAGCTCCTGATAGTTGGAGTGCACTGTATTTGCATTATGCTTGTTCTATTGTCCTGCAAAGGAAGTAAAAGATCCACTCGTACCCTGTTGAAGGATATGGTGGGTCATCACTGTTGATTCCTAACATTTTTTGTTCTGCTCAAGTTAAGGCAGTGGAAAGTGCCCAGGATGTAGCCCACACATCAGATCTAATCCAGAAGAGTTTGTCTCCTTGAGATCAGTCCAACTCCCTGTTAAATGGGAGTCTTTCAAAGGCCTTTCTCAGTGCATGCCTCCTCCTCACCTTGTGTGCTTGCAGAAGGAAGCATTTTTTGTTACTGTAATGAGAGTTTACTAATCCCATGGTATGTGTGTGAAACAGATTCTTCTCCATGGCTTTAGTTAGCTTGAGCCATGGTAACAGAGCTATAGTAAGGTTCTGGGATCTGAGGTTGATTTCTCAGAGATGGATTGGCTGCTCTGTATCCTTGCAGTGTTCTTGTGTTAGCTAGATTCCCAGGTACTGCAGGAGTGGACACAATTGGACAAGATGGGGTGAGAGAGTCCAGTGGTAACAGTAGAAAAGTTCTGCACAGAGCACTGGTTGAACAGGTACCACATTCATCACCATGTCAGTTAGACTTTTCTGTTGGAGCTGAGCCACCAAAGAATTTATACCTATGCATAACATTAAGTATAAATGAATATGTCTCTTGGAACCAAGGTTCTTATCATTGAATTGAGGAAAATATTTTCCTACGTCTCTCTCGGTTTGAGACAAGTTTAGGAGGAAACATCCTGAAATGAACATCTCCTTATAAGAAGGCAGGTTTCAGCACTCCCTCCCCCACCAATATCAAAGGAATTTCTTGGCGGAAAGTGAAAAAAACTATTTATTTAACAAGCAAAGTGCCAGCAGGGCACAGGAAAAACAAAATTAGTAATGTTAGATAATAAACCTCCTCTCTGCAGAGAAAGCTGGTGGATTTTAGAGTTCCCTCTGTAGCTGGCTTGGCCCCTCCCGAGGCTCAGGTCTGGGATGCGGCATCCCCGCAACCTCTTCACGGGTCCATAGGGTCTGATGATCTGGTTCTTGGGTCACAGCTAGGCCGAGCAATTCCAGAAGGAGTTACCAGAGGATTTCTGTATGCCGGTATGCAGTCCTGGGAAAACTTTTTGCCTCAGCTAACAAGCTAGCTAAAAGCAGGAATTGTAACTCTCTCCCACTGCAAGGCGAGAGAATGCGGGGGAGTATGTGTGAGTTCTTGAACAGAAACTGTGTTGAAGAATTCATCCGCTTCCCTCCCCGTGATTTATTAAAGTATGGATATTGATCTAATATCGATATCCGAGACAGACAAGAACTCTCTAACAGTTTGAAGTTAGAAAGTGTATGTTTATTTCCAGCGCCAGGCCAGCGTGGGATCATTCCTTAATACACAGGCAAATTTCCAAACAATACAGAGTCTATTTATCTGCAAAAGTTGTAAATATTCAAGGTACAAATACATATTTATAACAAGGNTTGGTTGTAAATAGGATAATCAATAATTGTCTAGCTTTCCTTTGGTCTTATTAATTGATGTTACCTGTTTCCCATGCTCAACACAGCTGAGTAAACATCAGATAATAAACAATGGTCCCTTACATGTTAAAACTTATTTTAAATTTGACTCTCTGACATCTCTAGTTAATTATTAGTTTCCTTAATTAAATACAGCTGAGTTAGCCTTTTAAAACTCTATTTTTAACTAATTTTAGCAAAGCAATCTTTTAACTAAAATCTCAATGTCTAAATGCTTTTAACCAAAGTTTTACTAAATGCTATAAACTCTGTGTCTCACCCGCCCTTTTCCTTGGACCCAACTTAAAGCTGCGGGACCCATTTCTGGGCATAAAGCAGATGATAGGGAAATACAGTATTATCATAAAATCCCCCCAAGACAGTGTCTAAGTCTGCTGCATTTCCTGTGTGTTTGTCTGGCCAAACTGCTTTGCATGCACCGTTTGTGTTCACTGCGTGGACAATGATCTGAGTTTACAGGAAAGTTAAGCACCCTATTGTAGATGGCAGGACAGTTCATGTTTCCTATAGAGATGACATTTTAGATTCTCTTAACTCCAGCCTGCATGAGGTCCCAGTAAGGATGGATAGTTTTGCAATAAGAAGTTGACAATTAAAAGCTTTTAAGTAAAAAGTTAGTGTTTCGTATGATGTAAATTGGTCATTAGGTATAGATGCATTCAATGGGTTGGGTCTGAGCTGGAGGCTGAAAATCAGATGCCTAAGGCTAAGAACCTGTTCCACCAAGGCACTGAGCATTGACAGAGGTGGTACATTCCCAGTTCATTTACATCAAGTGAGATTTTACTTTGGGGTTGGCAGAGGAAGAGAAGACTTGAGATATAGCTGGTAGGGACTTCATCACCACCTCAAGCAGTAGTGCCCATACTGGTGCACTGTCTCTTTTGTGCTGAATTTCTCGTTTATTCCAGAGGTGAACCTGTCACCTTATGGGACCACTCAGAGACAGCACAGCACTGGCTAAGAGCAAAATTACCTTGCTCTTGCTAGCAAAATTTCATCACATACTTTGATGTGATATGATTTGATGGCTACTATTGCAGGCCCAGAACTGTCTCACAAAACTGTACAAACTGGATAAGATGCAATTCCGGCAGACCGTGAGAGATTATGTGAACAAAGATTCTCTCAATAACGTGGTGGATTTCCTGCATGCTTTACTGGGATTCTGCATGGAGCCAGTCACTGACAGTAAGTATACCTGGCATCAGAAACTGTCACTTGAGTATTCTTAAACTCTGCCATCAGAAAGAAGCCACACCCTTGTCCTTTAAAAACTACAAAATATGATTTGCTATTCTCAGAATACATAAACTGTATCCTTAGCCATTGGTGATCATGGGATCACTTAGGATCTGACCACCCAGTGATCTTGTCTTGAGATCTTGTAGCATATGGTGCACCTGAAATTGAAGGCCTCCCTTTGATTCATCCTACCTCTTATTCATGGCTCTTCACAGAAGAGATCTTCATTAAACAATACCTCGGGCAGGAAGTTTTCTGCTTCCTGACATGACAAGGCACCAGGTGGAATGGCCTGTTTAATACACAGTTTATTCTGAATGGAGATGTAATTGAGCTTTAAAACCCTCTGCGGTACCTCAGATGAGGCAGTGAGCAGCAAGAATGGCTTGAATGAATGAGAACGTGGACACACAGATGCACATGCCTGCAGTTACAAATGTGCGTGCATGTGTGTATATAGGGGGGTTTGAGGATTTTTTTGAGTTAGGAAAATTATGTTCTAATATGTGCTATATTAGAACAATCAAGCATTTATGCTTGGTCACTGCATGAAACAACAGTTAAGAGTTACTGTTTACAGAGTAGGACTAGCTCCTCTGAAACACTCAGGAAGTCTGACTAATTAGCCTGTCTTTGATGCCAGGAATTTCAGAGAAAGCATCAAAGAATAGTAAATAGCCAGCTTTCATGAAGAAGATGCCCATAGGAGGTTTCCTTTAAGTATTCATCAGTTATTGACTGGCTCATGCTTTGAAGCATGGCAACTCATGCAGCTCTTGAAAGTCTTTTCCCTCATCTCAGGAAACTGGGATGTTTTTTGTAATTCATGTAAATCTGCAGTTCTTTTTTGAGTCTTTCTGAAAGCTTGTTGTCCTTGTGCACCTTTCAAGAAAAGCATTCCCATAGTTCAGAAGATTTTCATTTCTTGGGTGTTGTCACTTTGCTGCTTAATCAAACATCTCATATCCCTTAGAATGGTAACTAGAAAAGCAGTAGTTATTGTTCAAATTTTAAGCCTTATTCTGTACTTCTCTAACTGAGAGATGTAGATAAAACTAAAATTTTCCTGATATTTCCAGTCCTTTTTCATAATACAACTATTTCTGGGAAGCTTTGAGACTTATAATTTCTTTTACCCTTTCCTTCTGCTTTAATTTTGTGGGGTGGGATTGTGAGAACTGAGCGTAGGATATTAGGTGGGGACATGTCTTTGTCTGTTCCCAACAAGATGACATGCTTATACTTGAATTTTACAGATAAGGCTGGATTTGGGAATAACTTCACCACAGTGGACAACAAGTCTACAGCCCAGAGTGTAGAAGGTATTATTGTGAGTGCCATGTTCAAGTCATTGATCACTCGCTGTGCATCCACTACACATGAGCTCCACAGCCCAGAAAACCTGGTAAGCACTTGATACCATGTTGACAAAGTTACTTTTTCACTTGGGTGCCACCAGTGAGACTTTACAGTGAATAATTTGTTCAGTTTAGCCATATCCTTTGAGTGTAGCAAGTGATGCAGTCACAATTGAAAAATTATGTAAATGTAATGTCTTTTTGCATGCCTGGGGAACCTGGGGACTTAGACAGGACAAAAGTTGTGCAGTCTGAATGGAAATTTCTTCTCTGTTCAAGCAGCTTCTGTGTTGTTCCAAATGGATAAGTAGCATAGTCTGGAGGGATTAATGAACAAGAAGAGCAAGGGCATTCTGGTTTGTATTAGCAACAGTGTGGCCAGCAGATCCAGGGCAGTGATTGTCTCCCTGTACCTGGGCACTGGTGAAGCTGCATCTCAGAATCTGGGGTCTGTTCTGGGCCACTCACTAAAGAAAGACACTGAGGTGCTGCAGCATTTCCAGAAGAAGGAAAATGGAGCTGGGAAAGGCTCTGGAGTGCAAGTCTTATGAGAAGCAGCTGAGGGAACTGGAGTTGCTTAGCCTGGAGAAAAGGAGGCTCAGGGGAGACCTTGTTCTGTACAACTTCCTGACAGGAGGTTGTAGCAAGGTGGGGGTCAGTCTCTTATCCCAGGTAAAAGTGACAGGACAGAAGGAAATGGCCTCAAGATGCACCAGAGGAAGTTTACATTAGATATTAGGAAAAATTTCTTCACTGAAAGGGGAGGTCAGGTATTGGAACAGGCTGCTCAGGGAAGTGGTGAAATTGCTATCCCTGAAAGGATTTAAAAGATATGTGAATGTAGAGCCTGGGACATGTTTTTTTGGTGGACTTGACAGTGCTGAGTTAATGGCTGGATTCAAGGATCTTAGTGGTCTTTTCCAACCTCAATTATTCTATGATTCTAAGACCATAGCTACCATGGATCAGCTTTCAGCAAAGTCAAAGGCAGTTCACTTGGTTAACCACATGGCCCACCAGTGCCAGACTATGTGAATTACTGAAGAGCAGTTTGGTAGATCTTCCCGAGGTTTAGACATTCAATTTACTGAACACATGGAGGAAAGGAAGGTGTTGTTTTTTGCTATGTATATGCTGTCTTCCCAGAGCAGTCAGTAGACTGGATGACACAAGCTCTCTTCTTCCAAATTGGTGCACTCTACCAGCTAGTCTCAGGCCACCTCCTTTATTATCAAAAATTCGGATTTTTGATGGAAGCAAGCAAGAAACATTCTTGTATTTCATCATTACAGCAGAGCTGTAGAGACACTGAAGTCCAGCTAAAGGGGCAGTAGTGCTCTGTGAGGGGAAGGGAGGAGAAGGAAAACCACAGTAAGAGCCTAAATCAGCAGACTAGTCTACCTATGTCCAAGTCCTCTAGTTCTTATAGATATTCCTTCTTTGGAATGTTTCTTATAAGAGATTAGGTGGTGCGATGCAGAAAAACATGCCCCGTTATTTGACCTAGATTAGGAGGACCAAGTGTAAATTTTTCTTACAAATTGTGTATCTTTCTAGACCCAATTTTAGTTAGTGTGTAAGGTGACACTTATCCTTAAGGGCCACACTGTTAATTGTGCCTATATGGAGAACACAGCATGTAGAGCATGTGTGCAGATTTGTTGTTGTTTTGTCATTCTTTAAAGTCAATCTTGTGGTCAATATATTACTGTAAAAAAAAAAAAGCCTTAATCAGGATACATGTGCAATTATAAGCTTGTTGGGCTTTTTTTGTTTTGTTTTCCTTTGTTCCTTGCTGGGAATTTTCAGAATAATCCAAGGTCTTTCAGGAAAGCTCACAGATCAAAAATCAAGTCCTATAAAACTGTTCCCTCCATCCCCTTGCCCTCACAGATAGAGGTGATTTGCACATCACAGATATGTACGAATGTTCAGAGAACTAAAAAGGGCCTTGAGTGTAGGAGGTAGGTTGGGGAATGAGTGAGTCATTCCTCTCTCTTCATATGATGTAAAGCTCTAAAGCAATGAAAAAAAATTCCCAAGACACCCATTGGTTCGGAAAAAAACATGCAATTGTTAGCATGCTACACATCCCCTCACATCTTAGATATTTCATGCCTTTTAAGTTTGTGGTCTAGAAGAATGGTATAAAACCAACTTTAAGTCATCTTTGCAGCTCCCTCATCTCGCAGGTCTTTTAGCCTCTGACACCTCCCTATCTACTGTATCCCATTGCAGATCATGTTCCATAGTAATGCTCCTCCTTTTCTCCTTCTTCTGAGTGCACTAAATGAATTTCCAGCCAAAACCCACAAACCATATACCTGAAGAGTAGACCACACAACAGGCAGAGGAGAATAATGGCCTGGTGAAGTACCTCAGAAAGTTTTGATCCTTACTGCTTGTTTAGAAACTTCAGACTGAATTTGTTCTTTTTCATGGTGTCTTGCTACTCAGGGCTTGTACTGTGATATCCGACAGCTGGTCCAATTTATCAAGGAGGCTCATGGGAATGTATTTCGGCGAGTGGCACTCAGTGCTCTCTTGGACAGTGCTGAAAAGTTAATACCAGGAAAAAAGACAGAGGAAACAGAGCAAGACCCAAAACCTTCTGTGAGCAAAAGGTGGGTATGAGGAGGGAGAAGGTAAATGACTCACTTGCATATGAATCTATGACTATCTGTGCTGAACACAAATGTAGGAAGTCCAAGGGCTTGTTTTATCTTTACAGCATGTCAATTCTTGATGTACAGACTTGTGCTGTGGCAGCAGCCTCTTTTAAAATTTAATGAGCTGAGACTGTAATAAATTTGCAGAGAAAAGCATTGGCAGTCTCATACAAGAGGCATAAGAGAATGGTGCTGTGGAAACACTGGGATAAGGAAAGGTTGAGAGAACTAAGAAGCATAGTGTCACTCCCAAAACACTCTGCAGATGTACTTTTTAATATGCATCACATCCTTTGGGATGTGTACCTGTTTTTCTGACAGGTAAACACTGGTATGCAAAACAAGTCCAAGAAGAAATCTAATACTGACGTGTTTCTTTATCAAAACAAATTTCCTCTGGTGCTTTGAGAAATTTGTCTTATTAAAATGTTGGGAAGGATTAAGAAAATTGAAAAAGTCCTGAAAACCTTAGCTTTGCTGCTAATAGCTGATGCCTTTTTCGAGAATAATATGTATATAGAGACAGAAAGTTGCTAAGTAGAGGGTACGTCTCTAAAACTGCCTTGCAGGTTTCCGTATCCAGTTTTATGTGATGACCATGTGATGGGCCATCCATTTGCTTTGGCTGATGATTTATCTTGTCTGTATAGATCTGAAGTGGGAAGTGTCATCATTGACAAAGGCCAGGCCTCAGCTGCCCCTGATGAATGCCGGAGTTATGTCTCAAGCCGCCCAATGCAAACTCCAGAACAGTAAGTAAATATTGAATTGTTCAACGTGTTAGTGCCAGCAGCTTCCTTCTGGGGTTAGTACAAATGGACAGGACAGCAAAGACTTACCTGTTTGGATTGTACAACAAACTGTTGAGTGTCTACACAGGAGCTGCTGCAAACAACCAGGTAATGCCTGTTTTCAATGCTGCCAACTGGACCCATCCTGGTTGTGATAGGGAAACAGCAGAGATTTTCAAATGACAGTGCAGTAGATTTGTCAGTATTGCATACCATACTACCATAGCAGTGAATAGCATGTTGATTCCTCAGAGATTTAACTACAACTGTACTCCTGGGGGATGATCCTATTAATTTTCAACTTCCAAGTTGTTGCTAAGGGTCATTAATGCTTCAGTGAAAGCCAGCCCAATCCTGACCTGCATTGGGCACATAGTCTTCAAAGATTGCTTTACTTTCCTATTCAGCACAGGCAATCAGCCTGCTGTTTGCCTTGTACAACTAATATCTCTTATGTCCAAATAATTCTGCCATTTACTGTTGAATTAAACTTAAACAATACTCTCAAGAATTTTAGAAAATTCTACAAATGGTCATTGGGCCCTAAGTAATTTTGGGCAAGTTATTTAACTCCTCTGAATATGTGTCTGTCTTGTTAAAGAGCTTTGAGATGCACTGCATGAAGACATTGTTTGCACAAGGACCCAGAGCTCTACATCACGTATTCTCCTGCCTTAATTGAACCTGAAAAGTCTCACTGTTGCTGAGACAGCAAGGATAGCACAAAGCCTTTTACTGCTCTGCAGGATTGCAGCAAGTTGTTCTTCTCTGAGCCCTGCCATAACCATGGGAGATGTCAAGAATATAATAAAAAATGCTGTCCCAATTCCATTACTTAATGAGCAGGTTCACAAATGGCTGTCATGAGGTCCTAAAGCTTTCTGGTACAATATTTGTAGAAAGTACCAATGTGGTCTTATAAATATGGTTCATTTTGACATAAAGATTATTTACTTTTATGTGTAGAAACTAAAAATTGGAATGACCTGTTCAGTGGATGTTACGAATGGAGAAGAGGGCTTAAACAAATCCTGCCTTTGACTCAGATTTCTGGTAGTAAATCTTTTTAGGAGCAGCCTGCACTTCAGACTGCTCTCACTTTTCAGGTTCTTAATAATGGCCGATTAGGTCTATTACAAAATGCATTATTTATTTAATAGACACAAATTTAACAGACATTAAGACTTTAACAGATTACTTACTACACAGGATAAACAAGAGAAACACTACTAGTAGATAAACAATTCAGTACGCTATATCAATAATGTACCTATATTACAGTTAGCAAAGAAATAGTATAGATTGGGATTCAATGCATCTTACCATCCAGTTTCTGATGGGGCATACATAAAAAACCTTTTGCTCTCCGTTTCCAGAAAAGTAACCATGAAGATGCATCCAAACTTCAGGGAGGAGCCATACACATTTCCAGGGAGTGTGTATGAGACTTCTGCCTCCGTGAAAATTTGTGTAGGTTTTATAGCTTTAAAGTAAAATGTCTCTCAGTCAATGATTCCTGGCTTATCTCTCTTTGTTTCACTCTCAAGGCGAGGGATGTTCACTGTCAGCTGGGGGGTCTCATCTCTTTGGTGCCAGAGATAACTCCCTTTCAGGCATCTGTCTGGCCTGGGCTATCTCACTCATATGCACCAGCTGATGGACAGAGAAGATAAGCTTTCTGTGGTAGAGGGGCAGGGGGGAAGGTCAGGCCAGAGTGGACAAGCTCCTAAGGGTAGAAAAGATGGTTATTTTGTGTCTTGAACAGTATTGAATATGTTGTCAAGCTTCACTATGTCCCGCTAAGAACAGCACATTTGGAATTCAAAATGAAACAACCTCAAGTAATAGAGAGCTTAGGAGCGGGCTGCAGAAAGGAGTTCTCGTTTCCCTGAGCATTCAGATTTCACTGAAATGCAGTTCATGGCTTGCATACATTGTGTTCCAGTGATGAGCAAATCCAAGGGGCCAATCTGGGACGTAAGGACTTCTGGCGAAAGATGTTTAAGTCACAAAGTGCAGCAAGTGATACCAGTAGTCAGTCTGAGCAGGACACATCCGAATGCACAACTGCTCACTCTGGAACCACCACAGACAGGCGCTCCCGCTCTCGCTCCCGACGAATCTCCCTTCGGAAGAAACTCAAACTTCCCATAGGTAAATGTATGTCTCTTTCTATTCTATATACATATTGCATGTGCAGAGAAATACAGCTAGATATATCTGTCTTAAGAAATATTACAACACAGTTCCTTATTGTCTGTATATTCTCCCAAAAGAAGCTGTGATTTGCTGCTCTCTCCATTTTACAGATGTGGAACTGAGGCAAAGGGAAATGTAAGAAATTTGCCAAAGATATCAGGGGATATTTTTGTCAAAACAGATTATTGAAACTTTCCCCCCAAGTAGTAGGCTAGTACTGTAATCTCACAGGCACTGTTCCTGTCTGTACAAGAAAAATAGTCCAAATTAACGTTTGTTATCCATTTAATATATCTGTTTCAATTCCCAAGACCTGGCCTTGCCTGGTACTTAACGTAACATGAAAATGTTACCTTGTGCTTTTCTTCCATTTTCCCAAGGCATAGTATGGCCACTATGGAGAAATATACTGCAATTGCTAAGAAATAGATTCTTCTAAGAAGAATTTTTAGATTTGTCCTGAGTGACTTATTCTGTAACAGGGAATTGGCTGAAGCGCTCCTCCCTCTCTGGTCTGGCTGACGGAGTGGAAGATCTCCTAGATATCAGCTCTGTCGACCGTCTCTCATTCATCAGGCAGAGCTCCAAGGTAAATGTGTCAGGCTGGATTACAGAGAGCTTGAAAAGGCAGGATCTGGCTGGTTTTAGCTGCACATGGGAACATTTTCTTCAATATGGACTTTGCAGCTAAGGAGACTCTCGCAGAAATCTCCAGAGTAGAGCCATGGGAATTTGACGCTGGTCTTTTTTACCTCATGGTGAAGACTAGGTTAAACTTACACTGTGCTGGTCAGTCTGCTCTGGTGCACTGAGAGGAAAGTGCAGGCTCTGTCAACACACTTAAGCTTTAATTGTTGTTCACACTTCTTCTTCCTTCTTTGTCCTTTCACAGCCTCTCAAGAAAGGTCAATCCTTTAAGCAGAAAGCTTAAAAGATGAAGTGCTTCAGCGTATGTAAATCTGTGCAGACCCACTTGTGTTACTATGTTGACCCTTACAGCCCTTCTGTAGATGTTTATGTCTAACCAGTGAGACCAAGACGTCATGCTATGGCACAGACTGACCAGCCCCTCTGTCCCTGCACAGGTGAAGTTTACCAGTGCAGTGAAGCTGTCTGAAGGAGCGGGGCCGGGAGGAGGCCTGGAAAATGGGCGAGATGAAGAGGAGAATTTCTTCAAGCGTCTTGGTAAATGGCGCACCTGCCGAAGACACCCATCCAAGCTTCATCACACAGAAGAAAAAGATGGTTAGAAATCAGGGTTCTCGTCTCCTTTTTTCTTTCTTTTTATCATTTTTCAAGTATCTTTCTTTCTGTATTTTACCCCTTTCCCTTTTTTCCTGCTTTCTTCATGGTTTTTGTCTCCATTGTAGCCTCCTCCAATTTTTTAGTCTTTGTAAATATTTTCTTTCCCTTCCTTCGTTCTTTTATTTTGATTTAGAAAAAAGCTCTGATAAATTTTTTCTAAAAAAATCAGACTATCCAAATAAATTATATAATACAATATTTGGGCTTTTAAAATCAAATTACATCTGGTCAATATACTTGAAAAATTAATGCTTGCTTCAAAGCACTTATTCAGTTCAAAATTAGGGTGTAAATCTTCTGTTGTCTAATACAACAATGGATGTTCCATCAGTTTTTTTGTTTAGTTTGTTTTTTTCAATTTGTAACTATTTGACAGTTTTAGCAAAGATCAGCACAGAAATGGAAAACCCTGCACAAACCTTGTTATAATTATCTCTTTTCTTCTGTGTTTGCATGTCTAGTCTCTGCATACCATTCGTTAGGGATGCTGACCCTTTTTCTTAGCACACAACATAATAATAAAAACACTTCTTTTGTTTCCACAAAGTGTATTTAATTGCTATGTATTTTCAAAGTCAGCAATGTCTGAAAAGTGCCTTTATGAATGATACAAAATCATGGTATAATCTGTTTTAAAATATCACGCAGTCATTGACATGCTCATATCCTCAGCGCAAAGCACGTCCTTCTTGTCAGGGAGACAACCTTGTATCTTGAAGTTCTGTTGCTTTTTTTAAAGACAACACAACCAGATTCCCAAAAACACACAAAAAGGAGTAAATTTTCTTTTTTAACGTGATTTCTGTAGCTTTAAAATATGCTACATTTTCTGGCATTTTATTTGGTTTTCTTCTGACATTACATTTTGACATTGCATTGTGTGTATTTTGCCATCACCTGTCCCAGGCCTCTAGTGCATGTAAGGCATTTCTCAGGCAAGTGATACGTGCAAAGTATGAGCATATCTTGTCTGCATATCAGCAAACTGGTCATTATCTGCCACTGGTGAATGGTGGTGCTTTTCAGTTAGCTCCTAGATGAAAAGTATTGCTCCTTTGGGAGAATGCATCAGTTCAGCACCTTGTTGAAGTCTGGTAGCATTCCCCAGCAATGGAAGGAATTAGTTTCTTCATCCACTGCTTCGTGCTGAAGTAGGTATGAAATAATTCCACCATATTTCCTCCCAGCTCTCACTGGTTAAAAATGGCCGAGGGGCAGTGAGATCTTTACAGACTGCCACAGCTGTTTCTGCAGTGCGCCTGTGAGATGACCTTCATATTTTGTTGTAGGAAATAATTATTTTTATCTTGTTAATACAAGGGTAATAAAAGTTTATAAGGCCTAGTGTGACAGTTAAGGAAGTTATATCACTCTATCTACAAGGATCTCTGGTATGCAACGAAAGCCACGTAGCTTTAGCAAAACTCTTAGAGTAGTTGTACCTGCCCTGTGTATGTCTGTGCTTGCATGTGCACAGTGATATCAATGTGAGGCCTGTTCATGGTGGGTCAGTTTATAACATAGTAGAACAGCAATGGTACACCGAGCCTTCAAATTTCCGGTGCTTCTCTGTCTTCCATACAGATGTTAAGGTTTTCTGTGCTTAACAAGAGAATAAAAGCCTTTTAGTGGAGGATGGGCATACTGTTTAATCCCTCAAGGTCTGATCCTAAAGCATTAAATTGGAACCTCTCACTGCTTTCTCATTTTTGTCATTCATGGTGCTATGCTATTACTTTGCTCATGCTTTTTCCATGTGGTATTTCTTCTTGTGCTTTTGGGTTTTTTAACAGTAGGCTAAATTTAAGAGAAAATGGATAAAGGAGAAATAAATTACATTAAAAATTCTAAAATGTAGAGTAATTTGTGACATCATTTATGAACTGTAATCTTAATTGTGATTTATCATCTAGAACACTGGAAATTATGTGTTATACATGTATGTAAACATACATATGTATGTTTCTGTATGTGTCCATATGTATGCATATATGTATACATAAATATATACACATTCATGTGTAAAAATATTTATTTTAATGATCTTTTTACCTATACTAAGAGCAAAGTATATAGAGATATATACAGTTACAGTGCATTTACATGAGATCCGTAATGTTCCTTTGGGCACATACTGAAGACGCTGTGAGTGACCACAGAAGTAGTCAGGGTGTTCAAGTCACAGCAGCTCAAACTTGCTCTGAGGGATGAGCCCATAGTCTCAGAGGGAGCAACAGTGAAGCAAGAGCTTGTGCATTCTCCTGTATTAGGAAATGGTCTTTGCTTTTTGGGCGAGAACTTCTGAAGGCCTGAGTCATGTGAATTAGGTCAGGGAGGGCTGTCCTGATCACAGCAAGGCTACTCCAGGATGGGCATAGCAAGGGACAGTCACCAGCTGCCTCTGAAGGATTGTCTTGTAAAGCTTCAAGAAAATGCAAGGTATGCCACTGAGCTCAGATGGACAAAAGCGCTGCTAGCTCTTTATAGTGCGGTTAGGGACATGCATTAGGCAAGTTTCTGTTCTTTATCTCATACAGACGCAGCCTTAACAGGGCCCTGAATAGGAAACATTTGTTTGTACCTCAAATGAGTTAGTGTTACAACAGTCATAACAGGAAAGCTCAGAGATGATATAAAGGCTATAAGGAAACAGAATGACTTGGAAGGATGTTTGTGACTGCTCACATGTGTAAGTGTTCTACCTGTTTTTTCTACTTTGTTTGATCCATTTCAATGGAATGTTTTCCCAACATAGGGACATTTTGCTTGCTGGTAGCTAGGTACAACTTCACTGGAGATAAAAAAGCCAAGGAATTTGTAAAGAAGTCTCTTGAAATTTGATATACCTCTGTCTTCAAGGGAAAAGGGAAGATCGACATTGTCATTTTCTGTTGTGACTTTTTTTGTGGCGCATAAGTGCTTTCCAAGTAATTCTAGGGAGTGTACGCTCAAAAGAATTGTATGTTTCAGCCATTCTTCTTTCCTGAAGTAGTCAAAAAGTCCTGTAGAGTTGATCTTTTTCATCTTGTCTTTCAAATAATCCATGTTTAAAGCCAATTTTGAATTCTCCACTCAGTGTTCTCTTCTTCAGTGCTTTATCCTGCAGTATTTTGTAAACTTTTGTAGTTTCAGATGTAAACAGGGAGAGTATTATGGGCAAAGGGAAAAAGCCCAGAAGCTGACTATGCTTTTTTTGACCAGCCACTTTGACCTTGAAACTGCTTTCCTTATTTCTAATCTGTGTCTTTCTGCCATCCTCTCAACTCTGGGTAACAACTGCATAATGATCTTCTGCATTAGAAGTGCTAATTGGGATTAGTTGATTTATGATGTGAACTCTATACATAGAGTTTAAAATTGTCCCTGAAGTGGGATGCCAGCTTCATTTTTTACCAGACCTATTAGAGATCTTTCCATCGCAAAGAGTACAAGACACTTCAAGGGAGAGCAGCTGGAATGATGATACCTAGGAGTTGAGGCCAGTTCATCTTTCCTCATTACTCTTGTGGTAATTGCAGATGTGTGCATGAAAAAAGGACAGTGCTTGATTTCTACATAGACTACACATTCACTACTGATTTTTCTGGCCTAGTAGATGATATATTGCTTAATTGATCCGTGAGGAATATGGGTTATGCATGCTCCACTTTAAAGTAAACTTGAAGGCAATAGAGGAGTAAGGTAGGAGATTATTAAGGAAAAAAAGACTGTAAGAAAGATGATCTGTGTTAAAGGGGTGGGGAGGAAGCACAACGTCCTAGTTCGCCTGTGTTGGAGTAGGTCCTGGGCTTCCACACTGAGTATGAGGGAAATGTTCTGGGCAGACATCAGTACGACCTATACCAAAATCTGACTTGCTGTACATCTGCTTCATGGAAGTCATGAATATTGTAAAAATGTGACTATCTTCAAGATAACACAAGGAGAGAAAGGGATTTACATTAAGACTGTACTCATCAAGGTTTTTGTTCCCCATTTTTTACTGGTGAGAGATTGTGTTCCCTTCTCCCTACCCCTCCCTGCATCCCCTCTGTACTCTCTACCTCTTTAGGTTGCCATAGCTTTGATGATCACTTGACCTCCAACCAAGAAGGAGGAAAATCCAAGAATGTTGTCAACCTGGGAGCAATCCGCCAAGGCATGAAGCGCTTTCAGTTTCTGCTGAACTGCTGTGAACCAGGCACTATCCCCGATGCCTCCATTTTGGCAGCAGCTCTAGATCTTGTAAGTCATTATTGGTCTGTTGTTACCTGCTGAGAGCATGCGCATACATGGTGGTCCACTGTCATTCACTAATGCTCTTCATGTTCCACAGAGAGAATGTAAAGCATCGCAGCAATGCCAGCTGGTGGTGCTGGTGTTAGGTGGAGCTTTAGCATCTGTGACTGGACGAGTTTGCAGACAAAATAGATTCTTTTTTATAACATAGCTTCCCATAACTATATTATTGCCAGTGCAAAGCTTGTATTGTTGACTTTGATATAAACGAATTTACAAG
>VWZT01006315.1:0-12830 GCA_013397055.1 Pachycephala philippinensis
CAGAATTAAGCTCATTCCCTTCCATTCCTCACTTTTCTGTTCTAAAAGGTACAGCTTGTTTTACCCAAGAGCAGTTTCCCTACAAAATTAAGCCTGTTTCACACACATGAGAACTGATAAGCAGTAGCTGCTCTGTCCCAGACACATCCGTAGTTCCATGAGAACTTTTAAACTCAACTGCCCTGAACTGCGCTTAGCAAAAGCATGAAGGCTCTGGGGCAACACAGACGGCCCATTCTAAATTCAGATCTCGCTTTTCCTACACAGTACGTTTTTAACACCAGAAACAAAAGTCAACCTATATTTCCAAGGTACTGTTAAACTAGACCCTACTCGCCTTAGCCAAGGCTCTGATTTGACTAAATATTGCATTTTCTTTCCCCGAGCGCGATCCCATCGCACTTCCCGGGCCCGTACTGCTATGGACCCCCGGTTTCGCACAGGCACCGCCCGCCGGTACCGACCTGCAGGTCTCCCTGGTCTCCGCGATCTCCCGCTGCTCATCCTTGCTGTTGAGCACGGCGCCGATGCTGTCCGCGTTCTCGGCCCCCAGCTGCACCGGGAAACACAAAGTCACGCCGCGGTCCCGCCCCGGGCCCTCGCCCCCGGCCCTCGGCCCGGTCCCCGCGGGTGTCCCGGCCGTACCTGCTGCGCCAGGAGCTGCCGGCGGAGCTTCTGCCGCTCGCGGATCTCCTGCAGGCGGCTGTTCATGGCCCGCAGCGCCCGCTCCCTGCCCCGCGCTCCGCCGCCGTCACTTCCCGCCCGCGCGTCACTTCCGCGCCGCGCAATTCCCGCGGGGAGCGCTCGGGGCGGGCACAGCGCCCGTTCCCGCGGGATGCACGCGGTGTTCACGTGGAGACGGAAAGTTCATCTTCACTCGGCCGCCGCAGGGCACGGTCCGTCCTTGAGGCGACACCCGGCTCCGGCCGTGCCACAGCTGTGACCATTTAAGCACCTGGCCTCCTATTCTAAAGTACGTCCTTTATATCCAATTCCAGTATCCAGCGTGGTTATTTGTAGGTTAACCTTCGTGTTTTGCTTTCATCTTCTGATCCTTTAGAAACTTCCGCTGTGAGGGAGTTTTGCAGAACCTTTGAAGCTCTTTTCATCTGATTTTTAGTGTCTTTCCGGCTTCCTCCTTTCTCCCCCCTCCTATGTTCTGTCTGCCTGGGAATGTATCTAACTACACTGACTTTCTGAGAACTATTCCGAATGCAATAAGAATGAAGATGGAAATAAAGGCCTGCAATAAACATCGGTCCCTACTGTCTCACAAAAGGAAACGTAACAAAAGAATAAAGAAACATTATAAATTATCCCGCAGTTATAATTATCACTGATGTTTGCTCTCCTGACACGGACCAACTCTTCCCATAATTGCCAGACCCAAGGATGTGGCCGGCAAGAGCTGAGAGGTGACACTCGGCTCCCTGCTACACAGAGCTGTTCCTCTGCTGCTTTCTGAGTGCCAGACACTGGCACACTTCCGTGGTACAAGATGTTATTCTCCTTTTTTTGGATGTGGTATATATTGTGTACATGTCAATGACATTATGCAGGTAACACGTCACACTAAAAACTGAGAAAGATGCATGAAGAGAGGGAAATGAAAACAGTGCAGACTGATACAAAAAGAAACCATTTCCAGCTACTCACATTTCTCAGTGATAGAATATCCTAGAAATATGATGGAGCTTTTGAAAAGTTAAAACCCCAAAATACCAAAAGTTGTTTATTTATCTCCTTTGGGAATACATTATGAGTTATGGTGTCCTATCTATGGAAATGTTATGGGAAAAAAATGCTCACTAGCTGTCTCATGCTACTGTACACTGCGTTGATATTGTTGGCTGTAATGAATACAGTAGAAGGCTCTGCACAGAAACAAAATCACTTCCTCCTGGATGTGATCTGATGAGGTTTGTGGGAGCCTGCACTCCATTTTTAGAACTGGTTGCTAAGATGAGCTGATCTTTACAAACATTAATGGCTACAAAGATGTTCTGCTGTATACATGCACTGTTTCTAAACAAAAAAGCTGTACTTTTGCAGAATGCTCCATGCCTTTGTCTTCTCTGTGCATGCTGTGGTTTCAGCTCTCTGAGCCTTGTATCCAGCCTGTGTTTCTGCTAAGGTAAGCATCAGACCAAATTCTTGCTGGTCTAATGGTGACTAATGAGTTTGTGGAACTGCCATCAACTCCGATCCATTATCCAGATTTTTTCCTTCATATTTATGAAGCCAATTGTTTCCTCATTCTGTTTTTATTTAACGCATTATCCCTGAGTCCATTACCTTTCCTTTCTCTTTACTGATGTGCATTCAATCTTTTTAATTGTTTCTACTGTTGAGATAATTTTCAATTCAAATCCTGTCCTCCAGTCTACTTGTGCCTACTTCCAATGTCAGGTGGGTGTGCAATAAGCAGACATTCTCTGCTGCGTCTGTTTATCCCTTTATGGCATTATAAAGTATTCAGAAAACACTAACAAATAACGATACAATTTCACACCCATTTGGGAATTGTGTTACACTGACATATATTCAAGTCTAGACTTCTCCATTTAGCAAAAAACTGCTACTTATTTTGTGTTGGTAGAAATGACTGGAAAAGCTACACTGAATTAGGCCCAAACTGCTTAATTTAGCACTGTTCTCTCACTTTAATTGTTCTTCACGTAACAAAACTCAAACTACATTGTACTACTATTAGATGCTAAATAAACTAATCTATTAAAACCACCAAATGGACCAAATAGATGAAATGAAGAAGAAGTTTATCTTAACTCAAAACAGATGAGTAGAAAAACAGAAAATGTAAGAATATTTTATAATAGAAAAACAGATGTTAGCGTGGGCTAACATCACACTCTTCTTACTTCACGTCCCGTTTTCCCATGCTTTCAATGCAGTACCTAGATCTACCTCTTTAGAAGTATCTTTATGAATTGTTACCTCAATTGTGGAGCCTATTTTGAACAAGTGACAGTATCCCAACACCCAGTGACCGCGGCTGCGCTCGCTTTTCTACCTCTGCCTCAGGCTGAGTCCCCACCAGAAGGCAAATCTGACTTACTGAGCGTATTGCAAAGCCACCACACGCACGAACCTGTACAACCTCACTGCAGCAGCTGCACTTTTGTTTAAAAACCTACTGGAAGTAACTAAGTAGCAGCAGAGTCTCTACAGGCGAGTGCTGCTTGTCCTTAGCAAGCCCAAAGGCATCCAGCCCAAACAGAGCCTCCATAAACACCCTGCCACAGGCTGTGGGTAATTTGCCCGGCATGCGGTGCGATTTCACACTTCATCGGGATCAGCTTGCATTGCCATTTGATCCAGCCTTGGACATGTCCTTTGTGATGGACATGAAGCCTTGGTGATGGAGCTGCTGCCTCTGCACCAGCAAATCCTACCTGGATGTGACCACTGACAGGAATTTTCAAAGAGACTCTCTAACTCCTTTGCTTTTGAATGGCATCGTATTTCATTCTACTTTGGCAGCAAGGATAAGTGACTTGCACACAAAAGTTTAAAAAATGATAAAAATATTTCTAATTCCCCTACATGGAATAAACTTACTTAGTTTCTTAAATATCCTGAACTAAATATTGTTCTGGCTTCCTCGAGCAGTATCCAACATTGCTGGAAGAAAACCAGCAGGATTGGAGCAGAATTAGAGAAGCCTTTTGAACTGAACTTTGTTTTGCTGAAAAATGTGGATGAGTCAAGAGAGGATTTTAAGGCCTTGCACTGGATTTGTTAAATTGCTGGGAATTAAAATTATTTCTGCTTTTAAAAATTCCTCTAATCAACATGTTTTGTTCTAGAAATGCCACAAACTACCAAAATTAGAGTCTATATTCTTAATTCAAGATATTCTATTCACAGCTATTCAGACTTGACATTAGGAAGCATTTCTTTATGGGAGGGTGGTCAAACACCGGGCAGGCTCCCTGGAGAGGTGGTCAGTGCCCCAGGCAACCTGGCAGTGGTTTAGAGGTGTTTGGACAATGCCCTTAACAACAGCCTTTAACTTTTGGTCAGCCCTGAGGTCATCGGGCAGTTGGACCACAGAATAGTCTGGTCTAGTTTATTTTATTCTATTCTACAAATTCAGTGTGTTAATTTGTAATGCAAAAGAGGAGATTTGGTCTTTTTACATTTCTTTCCCCAAGTCCCACTTAGTCTGGAGATCAGGCAATACTGGCTTCTCACCACATTCAGAGAATGCTTTTCAGCAGAAATGTCTGTGTATATGCCTTAAAATACAGCATGTGAAGAGAGGGTGGAGTGCAGCTTTATATTGTATTGCATCTCGCCTTGTATTTACTCCTTGACACTGCCCCCTCAGTGAGGCAAGAGCAAATCTCCAGTAATTATACAATTCCATGATGTTATTTGTTCTACCACTGAGCTGAATTTGATCCACTCAAGGGCAGTACAGCTCTAATGCCATGACATCTCTTGGCTTCACTGTTACAAACCAAAGCATCAAAGAAGTGTGAATTTGTAATGCTTTGAATAAAAAAGGGCCATATTTCTATAGTGGTCACTGACTTACAGGCTTAACTCTACAAGCACCGAGAGCAGAAAATATTATGAATCACTTTCCTGCTTTCCTGTGTTTTTTAAACGAGATAATAAATTATACTACCAGTTTTATCCTACAGTCAGGATCTGTGTCATTGCTTGCAAAACAAACCCATTCATTTTGGTGTTTAAATGTGGTACTTGTGCACATGTTGTGTGGTTACAGCAGCCCTTGTCTCAGAGCTGGTTTGTTGGCACTGACTGGCAGTAAAGGAGACTGATCCTGTACAGAATGTGACAGGATATGGCAGCTTTGGACACTGAAAACCTCCCGCGTCTGAAGTCTCTGTATTCCAGAAAACTCACCCTTATGTGTGACCTGACATACTCAGTACTTTTGTTTGCAGTATTATTTAATGCTTCCTGGCTACCTCCATAGCTAAATAGATGGAGTTTTTTGCACCAGCATGTTATTTGCATGGTTTTTAAAAAAATATAGCCCTGAATTTATTGTTTATCTTCTTGTTATTTCAGAAGATGGCTTGTAGTTAAATCTTAGAGAGAGGAGTTATTCTGTTTTTCATTTTTCCTGGATCCTAGGAAATTCAGAGAGAAATTCAGGAAGAAAAACCTACATATACAGAAAAAAAAGCAGACATATGAACTATGCATCATTGGAATCATTCCCCCAGGGAAGTGGTGGATTTCCCAACACTGGACACTTTTAAGGGTGCTGGGCCATCCTGTCTAGACTGTGCTTTTGCCAAGAAAGTTTGGACCAGATGGCCCTTGAGGTCCCTTCCAACCTGGTGTTCTGTGACTCTTTGATGTAAATTGCAAGGGCACCTCCTACAGCTCCCAGTGCAAGTTATTTACTCCATTTCTAAGGGCTAATGAAGGCTCTGCTGAAATAATGGCAACATTCTGAGACCTGGTTCCAAAACAGGATAATAATCATAATAAAGTAGGGAGAGGTTTGAAATTTTACAATTTTTAAAGTTAGCAGTACTTCTACTTAATACAACTGGACATTTGGTCTGGTAGGATTTAGTTACATAACATGAGGAGGTATTGTGTAAAATAACAATGTTTAAAAGTCTAAAGTAAAAAAAAGTAGAGTGTACTGTACTACAGTGCTTATTGACAAAAATAAACAGTGTGCTAAACAGATAAATATAAAAACAGAAGTAACTGTGTTTTGTATAGCTATATCAACAGCAAAAATATGTTGCTTTTCATAATTCAATGGGCTTAATTTTAATTTTTACTGTTATGTGACATATCATTATGCCAGCCAAGATGGCTAAGTATGAAAACAGTAAGCTGGAACGTGTAATTCCACAGAGCCATTACATTATCAAGGAAATAGCTGTAGACAGTATCCCCACCTTATTTACTTTAAAGCATTGTGACTGCATTTTAAAATTTCAACTACATTGTTGAAAGGAGGCACAAATACCAAGTACCTCTTTGTGCATCACTTTACAGTAATCAGAGTGAAAGTGTTGCTCCAGCTCTGCATATATTTCTGAAAGCAAGCTAGGAACTACTGGGATCTGTATTTTTTTCAATGGTACCAATATGGGCAAACTAAGGCTTGTATACATAATGCACAACATCTACTCACTCACATGAGAAGATTCACTGGTTTCAATGAAATTATTAACCTATCTAGCCAGCAGAACATGGATTATAAACTCTCAGCAATATACTCCCCTGCTTAACAGTTAAACTTCTCAAATAATTGAAATTGCAAGTAAAACAAAAGATAATTTAAAATTAGTCCTCATGCTTTCAATACAAACCAATAAATCTCAGTCTCTTTGAGTCAAAAAAGTAAAAACTGTTTTTTTTAGCTTTCCCTTCAGTGAGTACAAGAATACGTGTTCCTTTGAAAAAACAATGATATTCTTATCCAAAACTATTACTAATGATAAGAGAATGAAGCCTTTAGAATTTATGTCTCAGAAAACAAAAATATTTAAAATAGGTAGGATTTAATTTGGGTAATGTTGACCAAAGATCATTGCTTATATGTAGCTGAGCACTAAAGTAATTCCTGCTTCCCTCTGAAACTCTGAGGAGAACTCTTCTTTCCAGCCTGTGTGTGTGTTGCTGCTGGAGGCTGTGTAGCAAGCAGTAGAAATGCCTCATTCCACTGCTGCTCCTGGGAAGGTGGCACTTGGGTTGGTGGAAGATGAAAACACAAACGAACCCTGCCTGCCTCGCTTTCTGTGGTTTGGGATTTTCACTGCACTTACACTTCACAACAATGAAATGCAAAATTCTGAAATAGGTATTATTAAGAAATGTTTTCAGAACTTTATCTCTGAGCAAAGAAAAGACATATGCTACCATTCCAGACATAAATCATTGGCGGGAACTACCTGGATTGTTTGTGAGAGAAGGACTTATTTAAACAAGTACATTTATAAAGCATTGTTTACCCCAGGGAACCTTCTACACATGAATGTCAGAGGAAATTGTAGAAGGTCATATATCTCAGCTCTGTGAACCAGTTGTCCTCAGTGACAGGGGATGTTTTGTAGAAATAAGGCTTAATCCTGCTCTGTGGCATGCTTACCTAATGTTGAGTCATTTGCAAGGGCCACCTTCTACATGAAAAAGAGTCCAAAATGTATGTTTTATGATGAAGAGAACATCAAATTTTTTTCCACATTTTATCTCCCTTAAAGGACTGACTCACTTACCAAATCCCACATACACTCAGGGTAGTCAGGTTTGGAATTGAAGTTCCATTTCTAAGCAAAACTCCATTAAGCTTGTTTGCTAACAAATGTAATTTTCTATTCAATTTCTTCAAAATATCCTCTTTGTCATATTCTTGCCTCTTCAAATATGCTTATTTCTAGGCTGGCTACACAGCCTCCCCTTTCACCCAGTTAACAGCCTGCAGCATATGGGATGCTGCCTTTAGCTCCCATTCCCAGCATGAGGAAATCAGGCAGCACCCCTGCTGGAGTTACACAGGCAGCTGGGGCTCTCCTGCTCTCACCCTGCAGTCTCACCCCCCACTGCCACATGGCACCGCACACTTGGGATCTGCCAACGCTCCTTCTGCGACAGGAGCATAGGGAGTGCTCGGAGGTTGCTCCTGGAAGCAGTATCAAAGCAGGCTCAAACCCCACGGCACTGGGAGTGCATGAACAGCCCCGGATGTCGGACCAGTTGCACGTTCCTGGTGTTGCTGAAGTAGTAGCAACTCCATGGACACATCCTGTCTCCAGTGCTCCGAAGTGTTACACCTGGTACTCCTGTAACCTGCTTCACACATACAAGAGAAACTGGTCCCCAGTTTTGCATGATCCAGTTTACCTTTCGGTTTTAACTGCAGTTACTTCATCATATCTGTGGAACCCAGTGCTGAGCACATATGCACCTATGTATTGAACTCCTCCAGGGAATCAAGTTTCTTATGGCCTTGTTCCAGGAAAACAGGTTTCTTATTCCCTTATAATACAAACTCGGCTCCTTGTACAAGAAAGTACTTAACACTTTAAAAAAGCTTTTCCTGTGATCTCATTACTGTGCACACTGTGTCATGTGTTAATGGAAACCTCATCAATTACCGGCTGTTCAGCTACATCCTGTGTAATGCAGGGTCACCCTATAGAGCTTATATGGAATTACAGACAAAAGGCCTATTCTCTTCCACATAAGCAAAAACCCAAATTAATTTTGAGTCATACTTGGCAGCATTTCAAATTTCTGCTGCCCATGTAGTTAAAAAGAATGACACTGATGAATAAAATTATTTTATAAGAGCGCTGACTTACATCCTAAAAATGTTGACTCATTTTGGCACCCATTCGATGGCTCATTTTGCACATGGAAATCTCCTTTGTGTGAAGCCTTGCTTTCTTTCCTAGTCCTGACTTCAGCCTGGTGTTTGATCTCACCCAGTGCCCACTAAATCATGTGTATAAGTTTTTCCATTTATTCCAGCATTTGATCTATTTGCCCCAGCATAGCTGATTATATGAAGAAAAAATAGTACATTATTAGCTAGATAGTATGAAAATAATTTCATTGTTGTGCCTGGCTGTTTGACTACATTTTCTCTGCTTTGTACTTCTTGCCTGGGGGAATTTCTCACATATCTCATTGCCTGAAGTCAGCCCTTGCTCTGAGCTGCCCCATCTGTGCTGCTGCTTGACGCTGACTGGGGCAGGAGGGAATGCAGGAGAGAATACCTCGGATAGGGCTGTCAGGGGCAGTAAGACAGGACTGAGTCAGGCCTTCACTTGTCACCAGTATTTTAACTGAATTCCACCAACAGCTGGAAGTGCTCAGCTTTTCTAAAATCTCTGCTGACAGCACACTGCATGAGCGACTCAAACATAAAGGTAAGCAGCTTTACTGAACACAGGAAGAGGCTAATCAGTGAATTTTCCTATTGATTCAAATGGCAGCAGAATTAGACTGATTCTCCAGCTGAATTTTAAATGCTGAGTATTAAATGTTTTTGCAATGCAGGACCACTATTTTTGCGCAGTTAACCCACACATCAGATATTTTCACCTATTCACATGAATCACTCATTGCAAATTAGTCCTCTAATAACCTGTACCCTCACACAATGCAAAATCAGAGCCAGCCACAGGGAAGAACTATCAAGTGCTTTTAGAAAGCTATTAGGATGAAGGAAGCTCTTCAGTAAGTTGCCTTTCAAGCCTTGCATATTATGAATAACCCACTCTGCTCTGTATCATGTGAATATTTCCAGTATTTCCATTTCTTAGATAACCTAAGGAATCTATGCATGGAAATATGGGGGAGCAGGGGATGTTTGAGTGGTTGGATCCATTCATAACTATGAATTACTTACTATTCTTTGTTTTATCAACAGTTTGGTGTTGGGACTGCCAAATATCAGTAGAGAAAAAAGCAGTCAACTCTGAGGAATTGTACAGAAATTGAAGCCCATTCTAGCAGATGATTTCCTACGACTGCTCTCATGGAAGTTGCCAGTGCACAGCACAGATTTCCCAGCTTTGGTCATGAGTGTTGGTCTATGGGACTGCTGCCAAAACCTCTGTGCACGAGGGGTACAAGCTAAATACTGAGACTAAGTATTGAAGCTGTTTTGCAAAAAGGAGGAATGGGCTTCACCTAGAGCCAGTTCACCCACTGTAATATTGTTTTAGTGGATTATTCTACCTACCAATCTCAAAAGACCAAAACAAGCCTTTGCTTTCCTATAAAAATACAGGCCTTGTTAAACACAGATTACTGTCTTTAAATCCCCCAGTGCTGCTGCAGGAGTATAATTAGCACCGTTTCCAAAGGTTTATTATTTTTCAGCATTTTTTGCCTTTTTTTCCTGAAAAGCTGGATGCTGTAATTTCAGAATTGAAGTTATATGCAATGCCCAGATTGATTCTGAGGTTTCCAAAGAACTACTTGCCTATTTTCCTAACTAAGAAAACAAAATTTTTCTTTCTTTTGCATTTGCAATTCAATTTGTGAATGAGTTTTCAACAGTTTTGTACAGCAGAGAAAACGCTTTTAAGGCAACCAAATGCACTAAGAGCATTTCATATTTGGCATCTTTCTAAAGCTACATCAGAGTACCAAGCCTCTGTTTCTTGTTTCTAAATATGTGAAGGTGAAGTCCACCCTTAAAGTACAGTGCAGTTTCTTACTGTTATTTTAAGTGTGAGAGTCCATCTTAAGTCCAGAAGAATCAAGGTTCTCAAAAACACAGTCTACAAACATAACTCTTGCTTTGTCTTTGCTCTTTCCAATAACTTTTGAGTGATAGTGACTACATGTGACAGAGGCAGAAGTCACAGAGATAATGAGCTTCCTACAAGTGTGATAAAAGCAGTCAAGCAGATCAGAGTGATTCTCTACATGGCACCTGTAAGTGCCAGAGCCGAAGGACAAACTGTGCATGTGCTCACACTGTTCAGACACCAGAGAAACCATATGGGGGAGACACTCGGAAATGCTCAAGCCAAGACAGAAGCTGCAAGCGAAGTGCAAAGCATACAGCCTGCAAAAAAACCTCCATCAGCTCCAGGACTCCTTAGAAGAGTGCCCCTCCTTTTTACAGTGAGTTTACTATCAATGCCTTGAATGGACACAAGACCGAGTCCCTAATTTGTCAATTGTAACAAAAGCATTATTTCCTGTAGCATTAACAGACCTCATATCATAGGGAAAGCTCATTTATAGTCACTAAAACGAATGAAGGCTTGTTCTGCTTAAAAGATCACATCAAAAAGAACAATCATGATAAAAATTAGAATGTTCAAGAATGAATCTGTACATGTGGATCCTTCCATTAAGCCTGAACCCTGTCTTGGGAATGAATCATTATGACATTGCTTTTTTTCTTCTTGATGCTTCTTTTGGAATTCTAGTAACTTCCAAACCCTTTTCCCTGTGTAGCTTCCCCTCTTTTCCCCCACATCCTGCTGAGTACCATTTTGCAAGCTCAAGCACAAACACCTCTAGCCTAGATAGGTACAGAAAGTTCACTGCAGAGCCCACACACCTTGGGCAGGCGAATGCAATCAGAATACATGAATAAGTACGAGGCTCAGAGCTTTGCCTGAAGCGCTTTGCAAGACTCATCATACTCATTTGTTCTCTTCCCCCTGTGCTGATCAGCAGAACCCTTTCTCTTCCAGGCTATGGAGGGTTGGAAAAAGAGCTTAGGTCAGGGAAAATGAAATACTGCTGGTACTTGATGCCAAAAAGTGTTTACTATGCAATGAAGGAAACCTTAACCAGGTAGGCTGAGCATGCTTTTAACTGTTCCTTCCAAAGGATAAAAGCAACCAACTTGTCGTGACAGAAACAGAATTTCAGACAATTTGAAAATGGCTTTCAGGCTAATGTCTTGCATATATTCAAATACTCTGAAAACAAATTAAACTCTTGCCAGTCCTGATTTTTTTTAAAACAATGCATATACATATCCCCAGAAGAAATCTCAGCAAGAAAGAACAATCTGTGCATTTCTGTCCACAAAGAGGTGCAACAGACACTGTGATAGCATAGTTATCACGTTGCTGTAGAAACTCCAGCAGAGTATGCTTTAACTTTTTGAGTGATTAAAATACAAACTGTAATGCTGCAATAAAGAATTAACCACAGATGAGCAGAACTAAGATGAATACAGGCAATCCCAAATACTATGGGACCTGCTCTCCTTAGCACTGGAGCTCTTTTGTTCTTATAAACAAAAGTTTAAACTGGTAAAGTTGCATTTTGCACCTTTTCAACAGTTTGGAGACTGCTAAAGGAGGGCTCTGTTCACTAGATATTTATGGGATTCTGCATGGAAAGCAGAAAGTACCCTCTTTCTTTTAGACTTTTGTCTCAACAAAAGGTAGTGGAAATACTGATGTGCTCACTCAGAAACCAGATTAACACTTTCCAGACAAAAAAAAAAAAAACTTACAAAAAAAAAAAAAAAAAAAAAAAAAAAAATAGAGAGGAAAAAGGATTTATGGAGAGGTGAATCTAGAGACTCACATTACAGACAAATTGCCAAATAAAGGGTACATGCTCCATGAGGCAGAATTGGATCCCAAGAAAGAAAGGCATAGATTAAAACCAGTGGTAAAGTAAAACACAGTAACTAACCGAAATTAACAAGCAAACAATATGAGACAAAGAAGCAGCAATAACTGACAGCCATCCCGGTGGGACAAGCAAATCAGAGATGATCAGGTCATGCAGACCTCTGCAGCGCTTGGAAATAAGCAGATTACTATTCAGAGCACATGGGGCTGGGATAATGCTAAACCCTCGAAGACATTTCACAGCGTTTGTTTCCAGCCCCTTTGTTCCCCGCTGACACGGCTGGGGATCTCCATCCCTGTGCCGCCCCAGCCGGCGCTGCGGGCCCGTTTTGTCCCTCTCGCCCCGAAGCTGCGCTCCCCAGGCCAGGCTCTGCCGGGGCTCCTTCTGCTCTTTGTGAGGCTGTCGGAGGTCGGGGGAGCCACAAGCACGGGGCGAGGGCAGAAAAGGTGGCTGCCAGGGGAGCCCCAATGCGAGAGAGAAGTGGGGTGGGTGGGGTGAGCCTGCGGAGCTCGGCGGGGCCGCGGGCAGCGCAGAACCCGGGGGCGGCCGGGGAGGGCGAGGGATGGTACCGGCGTGGCGACCCTGGCGGGGGAGCCCCGGGGTCGGGCTCGGGGCCGCATCCCCCTGTAAGCCCCCCGCCGGAGCTGCCCGAGGGGCGGGCGGTCCGCTCCGCTCCGCTGCCCGCTGCGCTGGACAGGCTGCGGCAGGTAGGGAGCCGGCAGTGCCGGGGCTGCGCCTCT